>CAMZMU010000041.1:110784192-111165426 GCA_947311845.1 Poa pratensis | reverse complement strand
GTAGGTTTTTGTAATTTCTTCTCTAGAATCTTAACTTGTTTGTTGTTGATCGAAAACATAGTTTCAGTCAACAACAATAAGAAGTGACAGCGTTGCACTAGGGTGGGCAATGGCTAAGCAAAAGGCTATTGGCCTATTGCTTGTATAGGCAACAAGAGCTTGAATTTCTGATTCTATGCCATTTGTATTCACTTTGCACAATAAAAAGAGGAGCTATATGTACCGACATCTCCCAACTTGTCCACGAGTGCAGATTCGTCTCATAAGTTGAAAAATGGGGAACAACAGTCTGCAACTTGTAATTGAGTAGCAAATAGGTTCAAAATCAATTTAGTGTACTGGGAGTTGTGATTTTGCAAAAAGCCCTCTATATTTTTAATTTTCACGTTGGACCGTAGTACTGTTTTACGTTATGACCACCTGTCATGTTAGTGTGGAAGAAGAAATCAAAAAACTTTGTAGCTTGGTGTAGGATTCGAAAAGAAGACCTGAAGATGCTCGGCGCCTTGTTCAAAAAAAAAAAAAAATGCTCGGCGCACGCGCTGCATGCCACTGCAACGGTGCAACCCAACCTCTTTGGGAATTTGGTTTGGAGGTGTGGTTATATTTCAACTAGAATCTAAAAAAAAAAACTACCTGAGAGCATGCACGACTCGGTCGTGGCTGCAGCCCAGGGCGCTGTCGCCCGTCGTGCGGCTCACGAACAAGGGTGGATCCACCTCTGTCCACGCTGGCTGGCGGATGCATTTTGTGCTCAAATTCCAGTGGAGCTTCCACGGCTGGTGCGCGGGCACCTCGTCTACGCGCCACCGTGCCGGCGACACCGCTGCTCTGCCGCAGCTCACCACTCTTTTTTTTCGGCCGCGTCGTTCCCTGGTACGCCATAAATCTAATAGTATTTTAGCAGTAGGTTTTTTTTTTACTATATGCTTTTATACTAACCTTCATCTAATTGCCACCCTTCAAATACTTTCAGCCAACTATATCACTCGGCATAAAACGCCAACATCTGGATGACAGGTTGGACCCACACGACAGGAAGACTGACTGACGCCGTTCACGCGGTGGAAGGCTGACGCGCCGTCCACGCGGTCGCGGCTCCGCAGACACGCCGCCTGGGAGGCACTCTCTGTCTCCGGTTATATGTAAACGGCAAAACCCTATCCTCCTTCTCACATTTCCCTTCCTCGACGCGTCGCTGTTCCCAGTCCGCAAACATACCTCGCCGGCTTCCCACCACTACGCAATGTCACCCGGAGCAGCGAGCGGAGCTGGAGGCGGAGAACCGCGCCTCAGAGAGGAGGAGGATGCGCAGCGAATCCGGCTGCAAAGTGGGCGTGGCTAGGCCGCACGAAGTGGCCACATGCCGCAGGCGGAGGCGGGGGGCGAGGGTGAGGGTTGCGTCGCCATGACCCTGCGGAGGCGCTTGACATGTACGCAACTCCATGGCGGTGGAGCACTCAGAGGCGAAACACTACCCGGCGGAGTGGCGGATCAACGATGAGACGGGGAGCTGTGGAGAGGCAGATCAAGGAGGAGGAGATCTCCGACTTCGACTGGACCTCGACGAGGAGGAGGACCAGACCGGTGCTTCCGGATACACTCCCGCTCCCCGCGCAAATGACGACCAGGATGGCGCTCCGGATCCACTCCCGCTCTTGGCCCAACGATGACCAGGCGACGTGTCCTCATCCGCTCCTGCTCCCGGCAGCGACCAGCCCGGCATCTCCGGTTCCGCCCCAGAGCTCGTTGTTATAAACTAAGCACCAAGGTCAATAGCCGGTCGCATATGGTCAGGTTTTTGACAAATAATAAAACAATTAAAAAGTCTAAGGAACTGCTCCATCGTTAGACATGGGCCGGGATGAGGGAATTGTCGCCGTGGCGAGCCGGAGGAGGAGGGCGCCGCTTGCGAGGAGGATGGCGGCGCGCTAGGAGGAGCAGGCGCGGTTGCGCGCTGATACCCACAAGTATAGGGGATCGTTGAAATCTTCGATGTGTAAGTTAGTATCGATCCCACGAGGAGTAGAAGGTATAAGTGTTTATCCTTTCAAATAAGAGTGTCACTATTCTTATTATCTATGCACTAGAAAAGTAAAATGATGCAAGTGTTTTTGGGTTTTTGGTGTAGAGTTTGCAATAAAATAAAAGCTGAAAATAAAATATGACAAGTGAAAGCTCTCAAAGAGAGAAAGCCCAATCCTCTATGCAGCAAGAGGACAAGCTCAAGTGTGTGTTTCTTATAAGTGGAAACGTTCCCAAGGGCTACCTAGACTTCATGGCATAAATATTTCTAGAACAACAAGGTAAACATTTTGTCAAGTTTTAATCTTTTTGGACGGAGCCATAATTAGGGAAAGCTAAATAAATAAACTAAACCCCCTTATGATGGTTCTTATGGCCAAGTAAATGACTGCACAAGAGTTATTAAGACATAGAGTCCCACCATAGCCTTAAACTCTAAGGTCCCCGATACTAATACCCTCATAATGCAACTTCATGACTCGGTCTCAGGTTTACATGTCCTCCCAAGTCTCCCTCACTCCATTACACTACGGTGTTCTCCTATGAGCCCATATAGGTGAAGTGATGTGCAGTCGACGTTCGCACAACACCATCATAGAATTACATAAAAGATAAAACTAGACAAAATACCAACACATGTCATAATAAATCATTGCCAATCCATCCTATGCCCCCAGGAACATGAGAGAACTACTCACAACGCAAGACATGATATGATTCAATGGTATAAGTGATACAACACAATCTGAAATATAATCTCCCCCAAAACAATGACAAGTAGCAATTCAAACAGGTAGAATAGCACTTAGACAATAGCTAGGGTTCAACAATCTCAAACTATGAGGGGGATGAAGTGGATCACGAAGATGGTGATGGAGATGGTGCTGGTCTTGACGGTGGTGTTGATGGAGACTCCGGAGGGGGATGGAGGAGCCTTCCGGAGGTGATTCCGGCGGCGTTTCCCCCTCCGATCTTCTCCGGCGGCAGCCTTCTGTCTCCTGTTTCGTGGTTTTGTGTTTCTCCGCCTCCTCGCGAAACTCCTCGGGGGACTATTTTTATAGTCGGTTTTAGGTCAAGACGAAGCCACGGAGACGAAAACGGACGGCATCGGAGCCACGAGGCCCAAGATGGGGGTCCCACGCGGCCAAGGAATCTGGCCGCGTGGGCCCACCTCTTTTGGCCCTCGGTCTCCGTTTGTTCGCTTCCTTCGCTCCTACGCTTCGTTCCTTCCAAAAACTGACGCCCGTAAAATATTAGGTCATTTGGACGTCGTTTGGGTCCCTGAAACATAAAAATATAGAAAATAGGGTTTTCTGCCAGTGCAGGGTTAATTCCAAATAAATGGGGAAACTGTGAATTATCCCTAAAATCATTATAAAACATAAATATAACCCATATATGATGCAAATAAGTTGGAATATCAAGTAATAAAATGTAAAGTTCATGTATGCATTTTACATGCATCAACATCCCCAAGCTTAACCAATACTCGTCCTCGAGTATGAAGGTGATAAAACTAACATGGACTTTGCATTTTAATACTATCAATGGATATCAAAGATGATTACTATTGCTACATAAAGTCAAATGATTCATTCTCAAAGGAGTAGCAATATACAAGATAGATTATAAAGTGATATCAAATATTCAATGAAAGGATGTTCAATGATAATTCACAAAGTGTAACATAGAAGAAAGCACTATGGACAAATGTATGCATAATGAAAAGTAAAAACATCCTATAATGGTCATAGAGTATTCTTGTAAAATCTGAATATAAAAGTGGACACTTTGGAAAGATAGATAAATAAGTAGAGGTAAAACATGAAAAGTTTCATCTAGCTTCCAAATGCTTCTACTTAAGTTAATGTTTGCAATGTGGTATCCATTGGTGTGGAGCTCTCATTACCCCTATCATAGCATCTTGAATGGTTAAAGTTTAAAGTGAAAGCAAATATGAGTAATGTGCTTGACAAAGTATGGGTTGAATGCCTCATGCCCCGTGAATACGAGTACCTACACCACGGTGTTACTCAACTCGGGCCACAAAGCAAGTTCAAGTTAAAGTCATTGTAAGTAATATAATAGCGTCATCAAGAGCGTCAACTGGGGTACCTCTTGTCCCAGGACATGGAACAAGCCCATGTCAAAATGACAAGACAAACAAACAAAATGAACAATCTCAACACCCTTTTTATTTACTATTGGTATAGCTTTTTATTGTGAGGTGCATCACTGAAGGTTCACCATAGCATGTAAGTAAATTTCCACCATGAATGATGCATGGCTTAGATTAGCGGCCCAGGCGTCTCTCTAGCCATTTATACAAACTCATTAAACTTACTAAGTTTCCGCATTTATTTGGCACCATGATAAGCATCCATAAACAAAAGTACATGATATCAACTAAATATAATTAAGAGCACGTTGAAAGCTTGCCATGTGACAGCACATATGAGCTAACTCCCAACCAAGACTCTTGTCAAGCTCACAACTTCATAATTTTAATCACAATGGTCATGTTTATTAAGTGCAATAAAAGTAAGTGTGCATCAAGTTCGTGAGAGCTCTTTAACCAACTTTTCCCATAACAATCAATAACATAAGCATTTTAATTCAGAAGTATAGATAATACAAAATAACATGATAAACATACTCGGAATAGCATAAAGCTAATAGGTAGATATGGTGGACTCACTGGAAAAACTTTGGTTGAAGGTGTTGGAAAACAAGTTTTTACTTGTTGGAATTTTTGGGCTAGCAAGAGGGAGAAAGTTGACCGTCTAAATGCATGCATAAGTGTCCATAGAACTAACCAATCCATGTTAAACAAAGTAAAGTAACATTCAGCATCAAAACATGAATAAAAGATAGCTCTTGATAAAACACTTGCAAATTAATACTCATTAAAAAGCACATGAATCATGCAACTATATGTATCTTTTTGAATCAACTCAAACATCCCTTTCCCAATCTTTTTAATAGCATCCAACTTAATTCAACCCAAATTTCCAGTAGCTCTCTCATATAAATGATAGTGGTGGTCTCAAAAAAAAAATCAAACCGAAATAAAAAAATAAAAGACGCTCCAAGTTTATGCGATAAAGTGCATTGATCGAAAAACAGAAGTTAGACGTGTGCAAACCGAGAGTGTGTTGGTCCAGTGGGGTTGTCTTCACATCCCCAAGCTTATGGTCTTCACCATCCTTGGATAGCTCTTGGTGCATCTCCTCTAATCCCTGTGAAAAAACTTCAAAACACCGTTTCTCCCATTTCTTTTCTGTGGGGTGACATTAGTAGTGATAGACAAATGAATTGCTTGCTGCATAAAATCCTTAAACAAAAATTCATATGAATGTCCAGAAAGTGTATAATGTTGTATGCCTACTTATAAACTCAATTGGATCAAAAAGATTCAAGTTAAAAGTTCAAAGAATGCATCAAACAAAATGGGACAGAATCTGTCCAGAAAAACAGCAGCAGCAAAACACATTTTTCTACCCTACTTAAATATGTCGAAAAATTCTGAAAAATTCATGCTTACAGAGGATGAAAAGTTGCAACTACAGTTCAAATATCAGCTCATTCGGAGTTACAAATAGGAATTAAAAATCATACCGTGCACAGATTCGTGCTGGAATAAAATCTCCGAATACAATAAGCAACTTTTTCAACCAAAATGGGTAAAACTTGGCACTTTATTAAAAATTCCAGAAACAAAACTAAAAACTAAGTCTCTTGTTACAGCAAGAGGACACAAAGAAAACCAAAAGCAAAAACAACCGGGTTGCCTCCCGTAAAGCGCTTTCTTTATAGCCATATAGCTAGGCTTACTTACTTGGTATCAAGATGGTTGGAGTGAGGTGGCTTGGCATCCCCAAGCTTGAATTCTTGTACTTATTTGAATATGTAGGGTGAGCCTAGGGGTAACATCCCCAAGCTTGAGTGTTTGTCCCTCTTGATCTTTGTTCATCACCCTCAACTCTTCCACTTGAAAATTCTCTTTACACAAAACTCATCATAAAACTTGATTAGAGGGGTTAGTGTCTCCATAAATTAAATCCACATAGGTATAGCAAAGACATATCATGAGTTGATTCTAAACATTACTACTGTTACTATGGTTGGTATTGTTCTTTGATCAAAAAACCACACAAAACACAAGTAATGAGAGTAATGCAAAATAAAGACAGAATCTGTCAAAAACTGGACAGCCCGTAAAGAGTGAATTTTCAGAGGCACTTACGTTGCTCAAATCAGAAAACTTTGAACTAATGAAATGTGTAATAACTGAATATTGCTGTCGTAAAATTCAGTCAAAATTCCTCTTCTGTGATTTTTACATTTTTCGCAGTGAAGCTCAGGAATCTGTTTTCTGGACAGCAAATCACTATTGTTTAATCCTACCTCTCAAAAGAGGTTATTCTTGCCATAAAGATGAAAAATAAGATACAAAGGTGTTGTTACAGTAGTAATCAAGCACCTTGACTCAAAAACCAAAAATAAACTGAATATAAAAAATCATGGGTTGTCTCCCACAAGCGCTTTTCTTTAACGTCTTTTAGCTAGACATGATAGTTTTAATGATGCTCACATAGGAATAAGAATTGAAATGCAAAAGAGAGCATCAAGAGAAAAATATGAAACACATTTAAGTCTAACCCACTTCCTATGCATTGGGATCTTGTAAGAAAATAAATCATTGAAACACAAAGCAAGTAGCATAGGAAGATAAAACAAGAGCAATTTCAAGACTTTGAACTTAAAGAGAGGAAACGTAATAATATTGAAATGTTTAGAACCATGTTTTCCCCTCTCATAATAACTTTCAGTAGCATCATGAATGAATTCAACAATATAATTATGACATAAAGCATGTCTTTCATTATCTACAATCATAAAAGTATTAATACTCTCCACATAAGTAAAATCCTTCTTATTAGTGATAGTGGGAGTAAAACATTCATAATCATCATTGTAATCATCATATATAGGAGGCATGTCATAATCATAATAAACTTTATCCTCAATAGTAGGTGGACTGAAAATATCACATTCATCATTGTAATCGTCATAAATGGGAGACATAGTATCATCAAAATAATTTTTCTCCTCTATAGTGTAATCAGGAGAATTCAAAGACAAAGTAGGACTCTCATGAGTGAGAGTATTGTCACAAACAGCAAGTATATCATCTTTATCCCTACATAATTTAGTAACAAGTTCTAAACATGGAGGATTATCAAGCAAAATAGGACCATCATCTAGAGTACTATCATAAAACATGTCTAAACCATACTCCTCATCATTTTTAAAATTATTATCAATAATGTTCTCATTAGACATAGGTTGATATTCCTCTTCATCATCAGAATCATAAAACAAAGTTTATCATCAATAAAATCTTGAGTGTTACCCTCATCCATGGGTGGTGAAGGTGGAAGTTTCCTCTCTTCATTCTCTAGTTGTTCATCATTTTCATCATCTTCTTGGGGTTGCACGGGCATCCCCAAGCTTAGGTTTTTATCCTCTTCTTCACATTCTTCCTCTTCCAAGCTTATGTTTTCATCATCTTCTTCCTGCAAAACATCAGTACTTTCTTGGGGAACCTTGCCCCTCTCATTATAGTCAACAACATAAATATTTTGAGAGAACTTGGCTATGCAATATTCAAGAATAGAAGTGACCTTTCCTTCGAATCTCTTAACTCTAGGGCAAGTTTTATTTTCATTAGCAAAGGTGTGCAATTCATTAGATGCATAATAAGTAACAAATTCCTCTACTTGTTCCATCCCTAAATGAGTGTAATCATAAGTATGGTAAGATGCTATGACACGTTCTTCATGGAACTTACATTGAAATTCAAAGTGTCTATCAGTATGTTTAAAGCAACAAGTTTTATTATCATGGAATAAAAGCCACTCTCCAGCAATATAATTTAAACTTTCCATGAAATCTTTTAGTATTTTCCGTTCTGTTGACTCTCTAAATTCCTCAGCAATTTTAGAAGCTTTCATGTATCCATAGTAAAGATTCATTATCTCCGGAAGAGTTTTTATGGTATTTTCCATTTTCTAATTTTTTTGGGTTTTGATATATATAACTGAAAGTAAAACTAAACTAAATGCAAAACTGAAGTAAACTAGATATATGCAAAACTGAAAATAAATATCTAGTGCAAACAAGAATAAAAACTTAAGCGCTACACTCCCCGGCAACGGCGCCAGAAAATGTCTTGATACCCACAAGTATAGGGGATCGTTGAAATCTTCAATGTGTAAGTATTAGTATCGATCCCACGAGGAGTAGAAGGTATAAGTGTTTATCCTTCAAATAAGAGTGTCACTTTCTTATTATCTATGCACTAGACAAAGTAAAATGATGCAAGTGTTTTTGGGTTTTTGTATAGAGTTTGCAATAAAATAAAATGCTGAAAATAAAATATGACAAGTGAAAGCTCTCAAAGAGAGAAAGCCCAATCCTCTATGCAGCAAGAGGACAAGCTCAAGTGTGTGTTTCTTATAAGTGGAAACGTTCCCAAGGGCTACCTAGACTTCATGGCATAAATATTTCTAGAACAACAAGGTAAACATTTTGTCAAGTTTTAATCTTTTTGGACGGAGCCATAATTAGGGAAAGCTAAATAAATAAACTAAACCCCTTATGATGGTTCTTATGGCCAAGTAAATGACTGCACAAGAGTTATTAAGACATAGAGTCCCACCATAGCCTTAAACTCTAAGGTCCCCGATACTAATACCCTCATAATGCAACTTCATGACTCGGTCTCAGGTTTACATGTCCTCCCAAGTCTCCCTCACTCCATTACACTACGGTGTTCTCCTATGAGCCCATATAGGTGAAGTGATGTGCAGTCGACGTTCGCACAACACCATCATAGAATTACATAAAAGATAAAAACTAGACAAAATACCAACACATGTTATATAAATCATTGCCAATCCATCCTATGCCCCAGGAACATGAGAGAACTACTCACAACGCAAAGACATGATATGATTCAATGGTATAAGTGATACAACACAATCTGAAAATATAATCTCACCCCCAAACAATGACAAGTAGCCAATCATACACAGGTAGAATAGCACTTACACTAGTAGAAAAAAGTTTATAGGTGAGATGCCCAGTGCGCCACTGATAGTCTCTCACCGGGGTTGTGCGCCACTGGTAAATTTTTACCAGTGGCGCACCGTAAACCTGGTGCGCCACAGGTAAGTTCCAGCTAAACTTGAAAATTTTCGAGGTGGAGGAAAGAGACTACCAGTGGCGCACCAGACAGTAGTGCGCCACTGGTAATTTTTTTACCTGTGGCGCATCGGGCAGTGGCGCGCCACAGTTAATTTTTTTACCGATGACGCACCGGGGCTGGTGCGCCACTGGTATATTTTGCCACAGGTAAAAAACGTGTGGCAGGTACGGAACACACGCACACACTTATCCTCATTCATCTTTCTACCACACATTTATTCTCAGATTCCTTATTCTCATTCTCTCTCTCTCCCCATGAAATATCTATTCCTTATATTCAGTTAGCTGCTAAGCAAAAGCACACACACCACGAATCAATCAATCGATTCATGGATCGATAGACTACGAGCGAGCGGTCGATCTGTCCGCCGCCGCCGCCGCAGGGGAGCAAGTCCGCCGCGCCGGGGATGAGCAAGGCCGCGCCATGAGTCGCGACCAGGGGAGCTCGTCGGGCCCGTGCCTGCACTGACGACACTGAGGAAGAAGAGGACGGGTCGCTTGTAGGGGCGGCGCACGGGGATGAGGCTCTGGCGCCTGCTGGCCGGGGAGGCGGCCACCGCGTCCGACCTCGTCTCGCCCCGGCCTCCAACTCCCCCGTGCAGCCTGCAACTGTTGTTCCTGGGCCTTGGACGACGGCCACCGCGGGGACCGGCACCGCCGCATCCGACTTTTGATGCCGCGACGAAAGGAGGGCCTTGAGGGCTTGTCGCCCTGCGGCCGCCATGGCCATGGGACCCTCCACGGAGCCGCTCGGAGCAGGGACGCCAACGATGGAGGCTCGGTGCGAGTGGAGAAGACTGGACTTGATTGATTTTCTATTTTTAATTTTAGGGACCAATATGCAATTTCATAGAATAGTGCTGTAATTTTATTTTTCTTATTTTTTTAATTTATAATTAGTTACCAGTGGCGCACAATCCGAAAATATCTGTGGCGCACGGTTTGAAATACTAGTGCCCCCATATTCTATCAGTGGCGCACAAAATAAGATACCTGTGGCGCACGGTCTGTGTGCCACAGATAAGTCTGCTTACCTGTGGCGCACGGGCGGTGCGCCACAGATAACACTTATCAGTGGCGCAGATTTAGTGGCGCACCACCGTGCGCCACTGATAGCTGATTTTGGTGCGCCACTGATAGCATTTTTTCTACTAGTGTTAAACAATAGCTAGGGTTCAAACAATCTCAAACTATGAGGGGGATGAAGTGGATCACGAAGATGGTGATGGAGATGGTGCTGGTCTTGACGGTGGTGTTGATGGAGACTCCGGGGGGGGACGGAGGAGCCTTCCGGAGGTGATTCCGGCGGCGTTCCCACCTCCGATCCTTGCTAGCTCTAAGTTGATGAGGGAATATTTCCCCGGCAACAGTGCCAGAAACAATGCTTGTACGTCACACGTCAGTTGGGAACCCCAAGAGGAAGGTATGATGAGTGCAGCAGCAAGTTTTCCCTCAGTATGAAACCAAGGTTTAATCGAACCAGTAGGAAAACGAGGTTGCTTCGAAGGTGTTGGTGAAGGAGTGTAGTGCGGCGCAACACCAGGGATTCCGGTGCCAACGTGGAACCTGCACAACACAATCAAATTACTTTGCCCCAACTTAACAGTGAGGTTGTCAATCTCACCGGCTTGCTGAAAACAAAGGGTTAAACGTATCGAATGGAAATGATGTTTGTTTGCATAAAACAGTAGAGAACAATGATTGCAGTAGATTGTATTTCAGATGTAAAAGAATGGACCGGGGTCCACAGTTCACTAGTGGTGTCTCTCCAATAAGATAACTAACATGCTGGGTAAACAAATTACAGCTGGGCAATTGACAATTGATAAGTGCATATAACATGCATGTGTGAGCTGTGGTGTCTACTATGAGATTCATTTGGGCATTACGACAAAGTACATAGACCGCTATCCAGCATGCATCTATGCCTAAATAGTCCACTTTCCGGTTAACATCCGTACCCCTTCCAGTATTAAGTTGCAAGCAACAGACAATTGCATTAAGTAATGTGCGTAATGTAAACAATACATTCATCCTTGAATAAAGCATTGCTGTTTTACCCCTAGTGGCAACAACACATCTACAACCTTAGAACTTGCTGTCACTATCCCAGGTTAAATAGAGGTTGAACCCAACTATCATGCATAAATACCCCCTCTTGGAGTCACAAGTATTCACTTGGCCAAGGCTTCAACAAGTAACGGAGAGCATGCAAGATCACAAATGACATAGACATGATAATATAATATTCAGCTCCACATAGGTATCAATATAAGTCAGATCCCAGCAAACACAACATGTAGCATTACAATAAGATGATCTTGATCATGATAGGCAGCTCACAAGATCTAAACATGATGGCACAAGTGGAGAAGACAACCATCTAGCTACTGCTATGGACCCATAGTCCAAGGATGAACTACTCACGCATCACTCCGGAGGCGGGCATGGCGATGTAGAGCCCTCCGGTGATGATTCCCCTCTCCGGCAGGGTGCCGGGAAGAGCTTCAGAACCCCCCGAGTTAGGGTTGACGACGGCGGCGGCAGCGAATATGTTCTGGATGAAAGGCTCGGTGTTTTAGGGTTTTCACGTCTCGGGGAATAAATAGGCGAAGGGGCGATGTCGGCGGACCCCCGAGGGGCCCAAACCACAGGCTGGCGCGCTGGGCCCACTGCCGCGCCGCCATGGTTTGGCCACCTCGTGGCTCTCCTTCGTCTCTCCTTCGGACTCCGTGTACGTGCTGGAAAAATAGGGACTTGGCCTTTTGTTTCGTGCAATTCCGAGAATATTTCCAGAAGTAACTTTCTGAAACCAAAAACAGCAGAAAACAGGGAACTGGCACTGTGGCATCTTGTTAATAGGTTAGTCCCAGAAAATGCATAAAAGTGATATGAAGTGTATATAAAACATGTAGCAAATGGTATAATATAAGCATGGAACAGCAGAAATTATGGATACGTTGGAGACGTATCAAGCATCCCCAAGCTTAGTTCTACTCGTCCTCGAGTAGGTAAAACGATAACAACAAATAATTTCTGAGGAGACATGCTTTCACACAATCTTGATCAATATATTGCAAGGCTCATGTCATGAATGAAGTGACTCAAAGCAATGTCTATAGTTTGCTAACAAATAGATAAAGAGTAAACAATGAATCATATAAGCAAAAACTTTTCATGAATAGTACTTTCAAGACAAGCATCAAAAAGTTTTGCATAAGAGGTAACTCATAAAGCAATAGATTCAAAGTAAAAGGCATTGAAGCAACACAAAGGATGATTAAGTTTCAGCATTGCTTTCAACTTGTAACATGTATATCTCATGGATAGTTGTCAACATAAAGCAATATAACAAGTGCAATAAGTAAACATGTAAGAATCAATGCACACAAAGTTGACACAAGTGTTTGCTTCTAAGATAGAAAGGAGTAGGTAAACTGACTCAACATAAAGTAAAAGATAGGCCCTTCGCAGAGGGAAGCAGGGATTAAATCATGTGCTAGAGCTTTTTAAGTTTTCGAAAGCATATAGAGAGCACAAAATAAGTATTTGAGAGGTGTTTGTTGTTGTCAACGAATGGTAGTGGGCACTCTAACCCCCTTGTCAACCAGACTTTCAAGAGCGGCTCCCATGAAGGACGTTATCTCTACCAGCAAGGTAGATCATCCCTCTTCTCTTTTGTTTACACATGTATTTTAGTTTCTTTATAGATGACACTCCTCCCAACCTTTTGCTTACACAAGCCATGGCTAACCGAATCCTCGGGTGCCTTCCAACATTCACATACCATGGAGGAGTGTCTATTTGCAAAATTAAGTTGCTTACTGATAAATCAGGGCAAAACATGTGAAGAGAATTATTAATGAAAGTTGTAATTAATTGGGGCTGGGCACCCCGTTGCCAGCTCTTTTTGCAAATTATTGGATAAGCGGATGTATATGCCACTAGTCCATTGGTGAAAGTCTGTCAGAAGTAAATGACAAGATTGAAAGATAAAACACCACATACTTCCTCATGAGCTATAAAACATTGACACAAATAAGGAGTAATAAAGTTTTGAATAGTTTAAAGGTAGCACATGAAATATTTACTTGGAATGGCAGGAAATACCACATAGTAGGTAGGTATGGTGGACACAAATGGCATGGGTTTTGGCTCAAGTTTTGGATGCACGAGAAGCATTCCCTCTCAGTACAGAGTTTAGGCTAGCAAGGTTGTTTGAAGCAAACACAAGTATAAACCGGTACAGCAAGAATCACATAAAAACATATTGCAAGTATTATAAGACTCTACACTGTCTTCTTGTTGCTCAAACATTTTACCAGAAAATATCTAGACCTTAGAGAGAACAAATATGCATCCCAAGTCTCAACAAGCTCTACGGTAGTTCTCCACTACTAGGCTTTAATTACACTAGATGACCCGTTGCGCAACCGCGCAACTACCGGATGCAAGATCGTATTATTGCCATAGGCTAATGAGAATAAAAAGAACTCCACGTATGTGCATTACAGCAATGTCACAAAATGTGAAGCACAAATACACAACTAATTCTCAAAGAGATGCACGAATAACTACACAAAACACCAACACATTGAAAGTAATTACCGGCTCCTCTTTTTTTTGTAATACTTTAAGTAGTGATAAGAATAATAGATAGTATTTGGATCAGATAATACACTTATGTTTTGAGCTAAAGAGCACGCATAAAGAGAATCATTATTGGCGGGCAAAATTACAATAAACAGGTGAAGTTGCCTGCCCTGTGGTTTCAGAATGTTCATGGCATCTTGATAGCGTGCCCTCAACGCTCTTTCTACATGGAAAATCATATTGTACATTCATATTTAACAGCGTGATGGACATATAGAGGGCTAGAGGCTTCACATATAGGTAAGCGAATTACACATGTAGAGACTCGATGAACAATGTAGATGACATATCTGCAAGAGAAAACGTCAAGCTATTTCAAGATGCAAGAGCAAAATCAATTTAATGACCTCTCTCCCTAAATCTGGCATAGAAAAGGTAATTGTTATTCCATGGAACTGGCAATTAAACCACCACATTGTAATTGTTTCTATGAGTTTACTACATATATCAGAAGATTAGAAGTAAGCATTACATATGTGACAGTGCCCCACAGTCTGGCCTTGTCCACTTCAACATCCAAGTTCCAAACTGTACATTTGTGTGTCGTAGATCTAAGAAGCATTTTAGAGACATAATAGTCTAAGTCAAATATCTCGATGTTCAAGTCAGATCACTACTCAAGACATAATTCTAAGTAACCAAAAAAACTATTATCACAAGGCATAAGAAGACACACAATTGCATGGAAAAGCAATACTTAATGACACTACTCACCACTTGCATGGGGAGCCAAGTTTATCATATTTGTTTTAGCACATAAGCTTTATTAAATAAGAGAATCTAACAAAGGAGAGGCATAGAGAGCCTACAAAATCAGCAGAAAAGGCATGACGTATTAGGCACTGCCCAGAATCCTGAGAAATAGTAAGACACCTGATAGTAGTAAAGTGTATATTCGGAAGCTTGTTTACTAATCTATCATGATGATGCCCTCAAAAGTTGAGCCTATGTTATTCTGAAAGATCCTATGGGGGCATTGAAGATCTAATTGCCGCTGTCATCGGCCGATGTTTGCTATTTGGTTTCTGTAGTTGCACGATTGTGTAGGAGCATGATTCTATCTTATATCATAGTTAGTGCTTAACGGTACCATTAGATTTCCTCGATTTGTTGGTTTAAGCTTTAAATCTTAAACTGGATTCATGTGTGGTTAAACCAGAACGAAGTGAAATAAAGTATAGCACTAAGTGTGTAGCTTATGTAAATCCCATGAAATATTTTCCGCTAGGCTTAAGGTTTGCAAGGAAAGGAACTTGGTCGATGAGCTTCTGGAAATCATCAAGAGTTAAGTGCAATCTCATAGACCTGAAACGAGGAGGGAATGAACATTTGTCTATCTAAACAATTAGAAATGGATAAGATGATAACTCACCAAGCATTATCAATAAAATGTAGTACATCGTTAATAGACTGACCAAGTGCAATGATAATAACCATTGCGTTTCGCAATGACTTCTCATTTATAAACATATTCGGGCTTCGAATCAATCTTTACCAATTACAGTCTGAATGTACCTCTCAAAGATCCATAACACACGGATTGATAACCATTGTTCTCGACAGACAAAGTGAACAACCTGTAGTGAAAACCATAAATGATTAGAGGATTGCAGTTACAAACACCTTAGTACCAGGGCAAGTTTAGAGAGCATATGATATTCTAAACAGGTGAGGCCAAGTTTAGAGAGAGCATATGAGAGTGAAGCATCCCTGGGAAATTGTTGAAATGATAAAATGGCAATTACAAAGTTCTAGTGAGATAAGAGAAAAGCTCAACAGGTTAGACAGTAGCAAAGTAGCGCACCACACTCACAGTTCTGAAAAATCACAATCTGCATTATGCAAACAAAAATAAATAGGAAACATCTAGAGAATAATCTTCAAGCTAAATTTCCGTGATAGGCTACTCTATAAATATCCAAGCGGCAAAGTACATGTTAATTCTCTTTAGGCCCATCATGCAGGAAAGATCCATCGCTACTTGGAACGTCCTAGCCGCCAGACCGGTCTGTTGGTACTCCACGGGATCGCTGACGATACCAGCAGTGACTGCTCATGCTGGAATGCTATCGGTGCAACATTACAAAATATAGCTTAACTATCTATCAGATTTTGCACCACAATAATAAATAATGGAACATCCTGCATATGCTATTTGGTTGATGCAAATTGTAGCCAGCAAAGCATGTGGAATCACCAGAAAATGCAAGCTAATGTCAAACTCTCCACTCCTTTCTTTCTTATAAGAAAATAGAAAATTTGCACATTAATAGACCGATCTCTTCAATTTCAGTTCACAAACATCAAATCTAAAAGTACAATACTCTAATGATCGGACCCCTTGCCATAAGCATCACCGTGGCCCAACCTCAGTCAGCATACAGTTCAATCTAGGGAAGAAACACATTCAGATAATTCACAGCCCCAATTTTTTTAATAAAAGGTGACATGCTTCAACTCCACAAAAAGCACTGACAAATGTTACTGGCCTACTGAACAGATGCAACAAAAGCGATGGTAAAACTAATATTCCGGTAGTTCCAGATATAAAAAATCCATACAACAACTTCTCTCCACATCTGAATAATTAACATGACAACAAAATAACGGTAAAACTAATATTACGATAGTTCTAGAAAAAATCTATACAGCAACTTCAAGTACATTAAATTCTAAACATTTTAAGATTTTCTTTTAGAGCTAAAAGATCAACCAATTCATCCCATAGTTATTTTGTCAAAAGCTTATTGAAAAAAAAGGTGGCTCATCTCTTCTCCATCTATAATTGAAGTGTAAAGTTTATGCATTATCAATTTATTTATGCATGACTTAGAAAAATAGAACAACCTTCAGGAATACAGGCACCTTGACAGAGAAAGAAATCAACATTTAACTTTATTATCTTGGATGGGCGTTCTTCTTCATCTGCAACAACCATTGCTGGCTCTCAGGGGCAATGGCCTACTACCAGAGCATGATCAGAACCTATACAGAGGAGAAAAGTTACTACAGATATTATATATACATGCCAGTCAAACGACCAGGTCAGGAGGTATACAGTCCATAGTTCAAGAAAAAAGTCATTTCCTCAGCAATCACAACAGTAGTCTTTCTATATCCACTCTATATGCTAAAACTGGTGCATGGTGTCTCTTACATGAAAGATATATTATATCTATGAACTGCATTCGAACTTACACAATTTAGTTCTATAAATAGACATTACAAAGATAAATCACTTGGCCTTCCTAAAGAAGAAACATGTTCAAAGATGGTTATTTCTAACCATTTCTTCCTGTACAGTCATTGCTCTCACAACAGCAAGCAACCACTCTAAATATCAATGATATAGTGGCTGGATAACAGCTTCTACAAAACCATAGCATTTCATTTATCTTTTTCCTTCTTCGCACATAGAAGAAAAGACAATTAATATTCATTGAACCACCTGCATCAAGCACAAATAAAAATGTCATATTCGTTGAAACTGGTTCTTAATTCTATTCTCATCCCACAAAAGATAAATAAAGTACCGGATTCTTCATACCGGTAGCTAACAAACTATATGTGCTTCTTGTGATTAACAGATACAACGTGTTGCTAGAATTTTCTAACTATATGTGAGTAAAATATGCCTCATAAATACCTTTGGTACAATAATATCGTAGATGGGGTTTCAAATAATTTTACTGGGCTGAAACTGGATGCACTATCGACGTAGTGGTTCCTCTGCTCCGTCACAGTGATCACAGCCTTCATCACTCAATTATAGTTTCAAAAGGAATAAAGCTCAATTACAGTTCATACTCTCGCTTTTAAAATATTTATTCAGTCATGAATCCCTTGATTTCTGTTCACAAACATCAAATCTAACACAACAATATATTAATGAGCAGCCCTTGCCATAAGTATCACCGCTGTCCAACCTCAATCAGCATACGGTTCAATCCCAGGAGGAACTACATCCCTTCTTATAAGACTATCTGTGGTTAGGTAACTTCATTAATAGGTACCGCAGACATGCCAATCGCTTTCAATCTAAAATAAAGGGTGATATGCTTCAACTCCAAAACAAGTACCAAAAAACAACATTTATCGCTTTAAAAATGTCACTGGCCTACTGAACACATTCAGCAAAAGCAAAAGTGTTTGCCATTAAAAAACCAGGTTGTATTCCACTTGAAATCAAAATTGTAGATACATCCATCTCACACATTCTTCAGACCTGCATAAAGACAAACGAGAACGAATAGCTATAAATATCGAAGGTAAATCCCACACCCAAAAATATATTACTTCTATTAAATCATATGCAGCAACATAAAATGAAGCTAAAACATGTAGCTTTTGACGATAGACAGACCAAAAGCACCCCATGCTCTAAACAGACCAAAAGCGACAGCTAGGTCACTGCAATAGCCCAAATGGGCAGATTGTAATTTGCAAATTGAGAATATCCACATACGTTATTCATATAAAATGAAAGAATATGGTAGAAATTGTTAAATGAAAAAAATACCTTTGCCCTTGAATCTATAGCCCGAAGAAAGCAAAGAAGTTGGCATTAAAAATATTAAGCTTTCGAAGCATCTGAATAGTGTGTGTAAAGGGGAAAACCTAGTCTGTAGTTCCCAAATATATAATGACATGTGAAACTGAAAGGAAAGTTGCTCATTATGATAATCACGGTATTATGTTCTTAAATAGATTGGGAAATACTATGCCATGATGAATGAGAAATCAAAGCTGTGAATGACAAACCAAAAAACCATAAATGTCACCAAATAGCTAAAACCCTACGCTGGAAGTTAATTTTTACCAAATATTTACTCACCTCTAGAGTAAACATACAATTACTAATAACACAATCCTTCATGGCGACTCATAGGTAGGGATAACCGGCGCATGCTGAGCGAAACTACGAGCAAATTCGTATCCTCAGATTGCATTGAAAATAAAGTTAACTCCCCTTTGAGTAAATTCAAGTTCAGATACCTCTTATCATAAGGAACAAATCCAGTGGAAAAACTACTTCAGTGAACTCTTTTTTCTATTATTTTCTTAACGGGTATATGCAAAACAAAACAACCACATCCTGTTCAAGTAAATAAATAAATAAATTGAAACACCTTGCTTAAATAGTCTACAACAGCTCCACTTATTTACAGGGGGGGGGGGGCATAATCAGATAAGCCTATTGCATAAAGCAAAGTGGATTAAAGCTTTTGACCATAGTTTCCTATATCTTTATTGTGCACCAACACAATAAAGATGTCAAGGAAGACTGTCAAGTTTCATTAACAATTATATAGCTAACACAAAATGTGTGATTTGCAGTTCAACCAAAGAAAACAGAATCACAATTTAACTATGCTAATTAGGATTTGGCCGAAAATAGCTTGTGGCCAATATCTTCTGATACTATGCTTTCGACATGCCTAGGACTATCCTGACGCTAGTTTCTTGATTTTTCAAACCTCAAAAGCACAAATTCTGTAGCAAACTGTATGTGTGTCGCTGCCCTCTACCTTGGTGTACCTTGGGCAGATGCTGGCATCCATCCACCGCCCTCGCTTGGTTACTCTATGCCACCATCGTGATCATTTCATCAAGAAGACCACCACATAATCATTTCATCAAACAGTTCGTATGCAGAACAAACAAAGGCTTGAGAAGGCACGTGGAGAAAGATGGGCACCTCACCTAGTGCTTCCGACCTAGGGCACAGAGGCTTGGAGTACGACGCGAAGTGGATGAGGCCGGCGAGGTGGAGAAGGAGGGCGGGCTCGAGGAGGTAGACCACAACCGACATGCGTCTAGCCACGAGCTGCTGCAGCTACCGCACCTCTGCCTGCTCCCCTGGCCTGGCCGCCACCGCCTTGCCTGGCCCGGCCACCACCGACCTGGCCAGCCACCGCGGCTCGGCGGCTCGCCGCCACCTCCATGCGCGGCCGCCTGCCGCCGCCCTGTCTGGCCGCCGCCTCCGTGCGCGGCCGCTGCGGCCCGGCCGCCCGCAGCCGCCCTGCCTGGCCGCCGCCTCCGTGCGCGATGCCGCGGCCCGGCCGCTCGCTGTCGCTCTGCTTGGCCCGCCCGGCCGACTCTCCCGTGCTGGTCATGGATTTATTGCCGCCGCCATCTCCTCGTGTAGCAAAAGAGGGAAGGAGGAGGAGAAAAGCACGGGAGAGGATTGGGGAGAGAGACGGGAGCGGGGATTGGCTAGGGTTTCACCATAGCCTTTTGCCCCGGAGTTGGCACGCACACTCACACTCGTTCGGCTGACGACCGTGGCCCAGCGAAAACTGACCCCAGCGGTCAGCGCCTGTGCCCCTCAGTCAATTAGTACAAAACCGTTTTCACCGCATCTAACGGTCCCTGGTGAAATAGCAGAACTTTTTACCAGATCTGACGACCAGGATTGACTGCTCAGGGCAACGGAGGGGCGCAGGGGGCAAATGGCGGGTAGGCTAGGAGCCTTTATAGAAGTAATGTCTCAAATTGTCAGTGATTTTGGCCAACTCAAATTGCACATTAATATCAAATTTCATAGTTTTGTTGCTGATTGCCACATCATTGGGGACATCCGATAAAGGGGTTATTTTCTTAAAGCTTCAAGGTTAGTGACCTCTGTTCTTTCATGTGATTATCTGTGTTGATCTCAATCTGACAGAATAAGAATTATTGGGGTTAGTTAGCTTATCAGACATGAATATGCATATGACCAAAATCAACCACAACTGGCAAAAAAAAAAGGAATTTCACAGTGCATACAATCCTTTGCAAAATGTGGATACGCCAATAGACAGACTAACCTTATTTTTGTGTTGACCTTGCACCCAGAAAGTTAGTCAGCTCAACACCCAGGTAGAGAGGAAAAACTGGCCAGTGGAGCATGCTCCTTTATCTGGCCAGGTAGAGAGGAAGAATTGGCCAGTGGAGCATGTTCCTTTATATTAGTCTGCTCCTGATATGCTATATTTCCCAGCCTTGTCCTTCTCTGAAACCAACATCACGGCGATTCCTTCAAACGTCAGCCTACGAAACACGCAGAACAAATTGCAGACCATGAACATTGCTGGGGATCAATCGAAGGAGTGAAAAATAAGTTGGGTCTCGACCTGTAACTGATGGGCTGCGGTGAAAAATAAGCTTTAATGACACGAACATCACCGGCGATTGTTCTGTATAAAAGGCCAAAACAAAGAAGAGCTATCTGTATAGTTTTGTGACTTATGTGCAACAGTAAAAGAAGCTGTCAAGAAGAATGGCAATAATCTGGATATGGTACATCAGACCTTTCAAACCATAAACAGTTGCATGGTTTTAAAACAAGTAAAACAACAGACTGACAATAATCTGAATATAGTACATCAGGCCTTAAAATATACAATTTGAATGGAGTAATTGTAGATATGTGCAGAAGATAAATATGATAAATTCTTGTTATTTGTATACTTTGCCAAGATAAGAGTGGATTATACTTTGGCTCTGAATTCTGGTCACATGTCGAGGCAATCAGATACATCAATACAGCGGTCCTATTGTAGATGATTGGATTTTAACTCCAAATAATCAAATAGTTAAGGAGGGTAGGGACTTGAACACCCCTCTACTATAGACCCCATGCTGGATTCGACCACTTGTTGGACAAAAATAATCATTACCTAAATCTGAGAAGACCTTGAGTTCTCTACCTGAACTACTTTGAATGCAAAACTATTCGTTACATACTGAGCTGGACAAAAATAATTATTACTATACTGCAAGACGGTAAAACCTATTATAGCAGATAGGAAGACTCGGACATGAAAATCAATAGGTTTAGAATTCACCTCTAGCCACACACAAAATAGGAATGTTCATTCCAACCAAGCTTCATGAAGACCTCTGGAAGGAAGGCGATGTCAGTGGTGTTTACGTGCAGCCAGGGGGCTGGTCAGGGTCGTGGCATTGGCATCCCATTTATATTGCGCTCCACTTGGAGGTCAGGAATGGCAGCTGTCCACTCCCACAGCAACCACTGTTACTCAAATAATAAGGGGAAATTGTTAGCACTTTCAGTTCACTACATATCACCACAAAACATAATCATTTAACTACAAAATTATCACCACAGAAAAACTTCATTGCTGGCTAAATCAGAACTACATGATGAGCATCTATTTCCTACATGATTAATCATGATCAGCACCAATTAAAACATTGAATATTAATGAATCAACACCTATTACTACACAATCTACTCGCTGCCAGAAGAGTTGATGGAGCTAGATGCGAATGGGCGTCGACGAGAAAGATTCTTGGGTTGGCCTTCAAGCACAGTGAGGCACAGCAATAGCCTTATTCTTCTTCCTTGCCGGCGGCGGCATACACTGTGGTTTCTCCATCGACATGATTGACCTCTCCATCTCCCTCTGCACCTATATTGACCGAATGACATGAATGTTAAAGAGGAAAATACTAAATTGCAGCTCCCTATAACCCATCATAACTTTTCCCAGCATTTAGATGGTAAAGAACAAAATACATAACCATTTTCATAACCTGTCAAACCAAAAACAATATAGAATTACGATCATTAGACCATGCACAATTGGACAATCAAGACAGACCAATCACATAATCTGAGCAAATTCTTTATCTACACAATCCCCAAACAGACTACTTTCTGAACCACACCAAAATTTTAAACTAATCTAGGGTTTGAAAACTGGTGCTATACCTCGAGGGGAGAAACTGAAGAGCGGATTCAGCTGTGTACCAGGCTGGCTTCGCAGCCTCGGTGTCGGCCGCCAATCGCAATTGATTCCCTGCTCTACCCCTAGAAGGGAAAGAGAGGAGGTAGAGGCTGGGTTAGAATAGCTTCGGGACCAGCTTATAGTGCAGTTTTGGTGCTCAATCTTACAACTGAACCAAAGCTATTAACAATATAACCAAATAATTTCCACAATAAGAGAAAATAAGAAAATAAACTATGTTGGTCCCATATAATATGTTTTACAGTTAACCCTAATTAACAGTGATGTGAATGATCTGCAAAACAGAAAGGAAATGAAATATGCCACAAAATGGGCAGAGAACATGAGAAATTACCTCTAGGCTGCTTTGTCGTTGCTTCTTGTCAAGGTACGCTTGCACAACCATGAAAATCGACGCCACCCGGCTCCACGAGTAGCAGAATGGACGACCATGGTCATGTCGCTCCACCGTCGAAGCCCATCAACATCTCCTCCCTCCTCCCTTGAGGCTGTACCTCTAGGTGTGAGCTGATCCATATCATTTCTTCCTGCGCAGTGACTACCTGTTCATTAATTTAATTCATTTTTTGGTAAAAGAGACATGATAAAATATATCCTGATAAGTAAAATAAAAAGGAAATGAAATATGGCAAAAAAAATGGGCAAAGAACATGAGAAATTACCCGCAAGCTGCTTCGTCGTTTGCTGTCTGCTCACTCAACTTGTCCCGACCCTCCGCCTTAAAGCTAATTGTCGCCGCCGAGCAGGGGAAGAGCAACAATCTGATGATTTGTATTTCATTTCCAAAATCTGCATGCTAAAAAAAATCTGTTTCAAACATATTGACCAGATCAAACACATAAATCTGGTAGAGAGAGACAGATACCTGAAACAAATGAGAATGGTTACCAGGCATTTCTATTGTCATGAATTGAGGGAACAAGAACTAATCATGATTGGCTTCTTATAATCATAACGACAATCTATCACCAGACTATCAACTCTCTGGTAGAGAGAGACAGATACCTGAAACAAATGAGGATGGTTACCACGTATTTCAACTGTCATGAATTGAGGGAACAAGAACTAATCATGATTGTCTTCTTATAATCATAACGACCATCTACCGCTAGATTGTCAACTCCAAGTAGCGGTACGTAAAGCACCAAATCAAATAGGCAGGAACACAAATTCTAATTAAGCTTCAGTATTTTGCATGCTATTTGTTCTCAGTTCTCACAACATTCCCCTTTAAGCATCTAAAAAAAGCATTCTCCTTCTCCTTTAAGATCTAGGTGGCTTCTCTGAGTTCATTTTGTGATGATATCAACAAAAATAACTGTTTAATCTTTAGATTTTAATAGAAAATACCTGCCAATATTATGGACACACCAACCGTAGGGTGACATCGAAAACATACACCTAAAAAGCAAGTCTGAGCAATTCACGTACCGACAGCTCCATTGCTCCTATTAATAACTGCTTTTCCTCTAACCAAAAAACAAGAACGGTAGTAGCAACGGAGACCTGTTGGCAAAGGAAAAGGCATGCATTAGGCGAAGCAATTGACAAGGCAAGGTCCATAGTTTAGGGACATCTCACCCATTGGAAGAACATATACAGAATATTTTCATGCACGACCTGAAGCTACAAACAAATCAAACCTAGACAAGTCAGAACATCAATGTGGCAAATGAACCAGCACACATGACAAAGACTGCGTAGGAGAGAGAGATCAGGAGCGGATGGGAAGAAAGATTGGGAGAAGCTCACCTTCTCGCAGTCGCTCAGCGTTGGTTTCTCTCTGAATCCTCCCTAGACATCTCATCTGAACTGCAAAAAAAAACAGTGTGCGAAAATCTAAACGACGGCTAAGAACTTGCAGTGACCAATTAATGGAAAGATCTGTAGGTTGTATTATTTCAGATAAATCAGATAGGACTGCAACTATTCAGCAAAATCATTTCAATCATACATGCAAGATCTGTAGGCTGTATTATTTTTTGTACAAATGAATTACTTCATGCAGCAACTAGAATTCAACCGAAATGTTGTTCTTCAAAAGTACTCACATTGTACCATACAAGAACATATAGTAATACTGATTATCATTCAAAAGAAGAGCATACCACCCAAACAACGAATACAGAAAATCTGCTCTTTACTTCATTCATCTTGATGACATCTTATTCAACTAAATCTGCAGGCATTCAAGCATACACGGAGAAAAGGGAAAAATAATCAAGGGACGCAATCCACCAGATAGGCTAAATTCACACGTTCCCACTTCTATCAACAATTTACTCACTACCAGAGCAAATCAACAAGTAATTGTTCCTTGGACTAAAATCAGATGTGGCAACCTAATTATGTGGCAAATCTAGAGATGGAGAGACGGAGAACGACAGTGAGGAGCTCACGTCAGCTACTAAATCCAGATTCGTGTCAAAGCCTTAGAAGACAGATCATTTGCGGGTGGAAATAAGGATTGGGAAATGCTCACCTGCAGCTCCGGCCTCGCTGCTCCTTCCCAGGCGAAAGGGGCTCTAGGCACATCTGCTAGACGGGTACTTCGCGGGCTAGGATTTGTGCGGTGATGGCTGATGAGGGAGGGTGATGGAGGAGGAGGGACCACCGGGTCCCTATCCCGCTGCTGCAAGGAGATCTCGAGCCCAAGGCGACTTTGGACGACCTTCTGGAGGTGGGGCCCTGCGCCAGCACTGGGGACTCCACTGGAGCTCCTCCAACCGCCCGCCAACTTGGTCGTCCCGGCCGTCCGGCTCCATCCGCTCGACCGCTCATCCTCCACCTGCCAACACGCGCTGCTCACGCTGCCGGTCAAGGATGCTGCACAACGCGTCGTCGACCAGCATCGCTCGAGCAGCGTCGGCGCTCGAATTCGCCCTCAAAATTAGTCGTGCTCGTCGGGAGGGGATTGGAGGAGGAGAGGAGGCGGCGGATTGGGCAAGAGCAAGGACGGGGAGGGGAAAATGAGGCGCGGGTGGTTTGCTAGGGTTTTCACAGCGGGATGAACGCGTCGTGCGACCGTGTACGGGGGACGTGCGCGACGAAGTGAAAACCGGACGGGCAACGTGGCTGACGAGAGGGCCCGAGCGAAAACTGGCCCCAGCGGCCAGTCGCTGTGCCCTCGGTCACTTAGTGCAAGTAGGAACTTACACGATCGAACGGTCGGGAGAGTGGACAGCGCACGATTTACTCAGATCCAACGGCCAGGAATCGTTGCGATCGGCAGATCGGGGCAGATGGGGGGAGAAGGCGGGTAGGGCACGAGCCTTTATAGAAGAGATGATGCAAGAGCTTAAACATGATCTACTTGAGAGCTCAAAACAATTGCAAAGCATCAAATCGAAACAAGACAATGATCTACAAGAATGCATATGTCTTTTCCAATACCAACTACTACATGTAGCATTTTCTTTCTTCCAAACAAACACCAATAATTTATTTAAACATAAACTCTCCAAATATAATGCAGCAAGAGAGTATTTATAAACAAGTGCTAACAGCTCGAAGAGATGCATGAAAAACAGGAGCTAAAAGCACTGCAGTAGCTAGTTAAGAATACTCAACAAATATAAGTGAAGAACATGAGTATTCACATGAAAAAGCGGAGCGTGTCTCTCTCCCACACAAGGATTGCTAGGATCCGAATTTATTCAAAAAAACAAAAATAAAAACACACAGACGCTCCAAGTAAAGCGCATAAGATGTGAAAGAATTAAAATATAGTTTCACTAGAGATGACCTGATAAGTTTGTTGATGAAGAAGGGGATGCCTTGGGCATCCCCAAGCTTAGACGCTTGAGTCTCTCTGAATATGGTTGGGATGAACCACGGGGGCATCCCCAAGCTTAGGCTTTTCACTCTTCTTGATCACATAATATCACCCTTCTCGCTTGATCCTTGAAAACTTCCTTCACACCAAACTCAAGACAGTTCTCATTAGAGGGTTAGTGCATAATCAAAAATTCTCATATTCTGTAATGATACAATCAATCCCAAAGCTTCTGGACATTAGCTACAGCCACCAATGCTTTGTGGAGCAAAGAAATCCACACAAACACAGTAAAAGAGCGAATGCAAAACAAAAGGCAGAATCTGTCAAAAACAGAACAGTCTGGAATGACGAATTTTTTCGAGGCACTTAAGTTGCTCAGATGGATCTGGCCTAAAATAATGAAAGTTGCGTACATATCTCAGGAATATGCGTGATTTTTCTCAGAATTTTTTGAATTTTCTACAGGGAGATAAGCTCAAATCCGTGACAGCTAAAAATCTGTCACTGCGCAGAAATCCAAATCTTGCATCAACTTTCAATATAGAACTTTACTTGGCACAACATTGCGATAAAATAAAGATACAAAGGAGTTGCTACAGAAGTAACAAAACTCCTTGACTCAAAGAAAACAAAAATAACAGCAAATAAAAACGATGGGTTGTCTCCCATAAGCGCTTTTCTTTAACGCCTTTCAGCTAGGCGCAGAAAGTGAAAATCAAGTGTTGTCAAGAGAAGAAGCATCAACATCATAACTTGCTCTAACAATAGAGTCAAAAGGTAACTTCATTCTCTTCCTAGGGAAGTGTTCCATACCTTTCTTGAGAGGAAATTGGTACCTTATATTACCTTCTTTCATATCAATGATGGCACCAACAGTTCGAAGAAAAGGTCTTCCCAAAACAATAGGACAAGATGCATTGCATTCAATATCCATAACAATAAAATCAACGGGGACAAGGTTATTGTTTACTGTAATAAAAACATCATTAACTCGCCCCAAAGGTTTCTTCATAGCATTATCAGCGAGAAAAACATCCAAATAACAATGTTCCAAAGGTGGCAAATCAAGAATATCATAAAGCTTCTTGGGCAAAACGAAATACTTGCACCAAGATCACACAAGGCATTGCAATCAAAATCATTCACCTTTACCTTAATGATGGGTTCCCAACCATCTTCTAATTTCCTAGGAATAGAAGCTTTAAGTTTCAACTTCTCCTCCCTAGCTTGCAAAAGAGCATTTGTAATATGCTTTGTAAAAGCCAAATTAATAGTGCTAGCATTGGGACTTCTAGCTAATTTTTGCAAGAACATAATAACTTCAGAGATGTTACAATCATCAAAATCAAAATCATTATTGTCAATGGTGGTGGAACCATTGTCTCCAATAGTTTGAAAAATTTCAGCACTTTTATCAGAAAAAGTTTCAGCAGTTTTAGGCAATTTCAAACGCTTTGCAGAAGTAGTAGAGACATTACCAACACCAATAACATTACCATCAATAGTAGGAGGTTTACTAGCATGTGAAACATTAGCATTACTAGTGGTGGTGATAGTACAAACTCTAACTATACTATTCTCTTTTTCAAGTTCTTCCTCTTTTTCCCACCTAGCATGCAATTCAGCCAACATCCTAATATTATTATCAATTCGAACTTGGATGGCATTTGCTGTAGCAAATGACTTAGTATCTTTAACTTCATTAGGCATAACTTTCAGTTTTAGAATTTCAACATCATGAGCAAGACTATCAACTTTAGAGCAAGATCATCAATTTTTTCAAACTTTTCCTCAACAGTTTTATTGAAAGCTTTTTGTGTGCTAATAAATTCTTTAAGCATAGCTTCAAGATCAGAGGACACACTTCTATTGTTGCTGTAGGAATTACCATAAGAATTGCCATAACCATTTGAAGGATAAGGCTTATAATTGTTGCTACCAAAATTATTCCTATAAGCATTGTTGTTGAAGTTGTTGTTTTTAATGAAGTTTACATCAACATGCTCTTCTTGAGCAACCAATGAAGCTAAAGGAACATTATTAGGATCAACATGAGATCTACCATTCACAAGCATAGACATAATAGCATCAATCTTATCACTCAAAGAGGAGGTTTCTTCAACAGAATTTACCTTCTTACCTTGAGGAGCTCTTTCGGTGTGCCATTCGGAATAGTTGATCATCATATCATCAAGTAGCTTTGTTGCTGCACCTAAAGTGATGGACATAAAGGTTCCTCCAGAGGCTGAATCCAATAAGTTCCTTGAGGAAAAATTTAATCCTGCATAAAAGGTTTGGATGATCATCCAAGTAGTCAGTCCATGAGTGGGACAATTCTTCACCAAAGATTTCATTCTTTCCCAAGCTTGAGCAACATGTTCATTATCAAGTTGTTTAAAATTCATAATGCTACTTCTCAAGGATATAATCTTAGCAGGAGGATAATATTTCCCTATGAAAGCATCTTTGCATTTTGTCCAAGAATAATACTATTTCTAGGCAAAGAAAGCAACCATTCTTTAGCTCTTCCTCTCAAGGAGAAAGGAAAAAGTTTCAGTTTTATAATATCCCCATCCATATCCTTATACTTTTGCATTTCACAAAGTTCAACAAAGTTATTAAGATGGGCAGCAGCATCATCAGTACTAACACCAGAAAATTGCTCTTTCATAACAAGATTTAATAGAGCAGGTTTAATTTCATAAAATTCTGCTGTAGAAGCAGGTGGAGCAATAGGAGTGCATATGAAATCATTGTTGTTTGTGCTAGTGAAGTCACACAACTTAGTGTTCTCAGGAGTACTCATTTTGAAAAACAAAATCAAACTGAATTAAACAAGTAACTAATTTTTTTGTGTTTTTGATAAAGAGAGCAAACAAGACTAAATAAAAATAAACTAAGCAAGACAAATAACAAAGTAAAGAGATTGGGTGTGAGAGACTCCCCTTGCAGAAGCAATTCGGTTTTCCCCGGCAACGGCGCCAGAAAACGTGTTGTGGCTCTAAGTTGACGAGGGAATATTCCCCGGCAACAGTGCCAGAAACAATGCTTGTACGTCACACGTCAGTTGGGAACCCCAAGAGGAAGGTATGATGAGTGCAGCAGCAAGTTTTCCCTCAGTATGAAACCAAGGTTTAATCGAACCAGTAGGAAAACGAGGTTTGCTTCGAAGGTGTTGGTGAAGGAGTGTAGTGCGGCGCAACACCAGGGATTCCGGTGCCAACGTGGAACCTGCACAACACAATCAAATTACTTTGCCCCAACTTAACAGTGAGGTTGTCAATCTCACCGGCTTGCTGAAAACAAAGGGTTAAACGTATCGAATGGAAATGATGTTTGTTTGCATAAAACAGTAGAGAACAATGATTGCAGTAGATTGTATTTCAGATGTAAAAGAATGGACCGGGGTCCACAGTTCACTAGTGGTGTCTCTCCAATAAGATAACTAACATGCTGGGTAAACAAATTACAGCTGGGCAATTGACAATTGATAAGTGCATATAACATGCATGTGTGAGCTGTGGTGTCTACTATGAGATTCATTTGGGCATTACGACAAAGTACATAGACCGCTATCCAGCATGCATCTATGCCTAAATAGTCCACTTTCCGGTTAACATCCGTACCCCTTCCAGTATTAAGTTGCAAGCAACAGACAATTGCATTAAGTAATGTGCGTAATGTAAACAATACATTCATCCTTGAATAAAGCATTGCTGTTTTACCCCTAGTGGCAACAACACATCTACAACCTTAGAACTTGCTGTCACTATCCCAGGTTAAATAGAGGTTGAACCCAACTATCATGCATAAATACCCCCTCTTGGAGTTACAAGTATTCACTTGGCCAAGGCTTCAACAAGTAACGGAGAGCATGCAAGATCACAAATGACATAGACATGATAATATAATATTCAGCTCCACATAGGTATCAATATAAGTCAGATCCCAGCAAACACAACATGTAGCATTACAATAAGATGATCTTGATCATGATAGGCAGCTCACAAGATCTAAACATGATGGCACAAGTGGAGAAGACAACCATCTAGCTACTGCTATGGACCCATAGTCCAAGGATGAACTACTCACGCATCACTCCGGAGGCGGGCATGGCGATGTAGAGCCCTCCGGTGATGATTCCCCTCTCCGGCAGGGTGCCGGGAAGAGCTTCAGAACCCCCCGAGTTAGGGTTGACGACGGCGGCGGCAGCGAATATGTTCTGGATGAAAGGCTCGGTGTTTTAGGGTTTTCACGTCTCGGGGAATAAATAGGCGAAGGGGCGATGTCGGCGGACCCCCGAGGGGCCCAAACCACAGGCGGCGCGGCTGGGCCCACTGCCGCGCCCCTGTGGTTTGGCCACCTCGTGGCTCTCCTTCGTCTCTCCTTCGGACTCCGTGTACGTGCTGGAAAAATAGGGACTTGGCCTTTTGTTTCGTGCAATTCCGAGAATATTTCCAGAAGTAACTTTCTGAAACCAAAAACAGCAGAAAACAGGGAACTGGCACTGTGGCATCTTGTTAATAGGTTAGTCCCAGAAAATGCATAAAAGTGATATGAAGTGTATATAAAACATGTAGCAAATGGTATAATATAAGCATGGAACAGCAGAAATTATGGATACGTTGGAGACGTATCAATCCTCTCCGGCGGCAGCCTTCTGTCTCCTGTTTCTTGGTTTTTTGTTTCTCCGCCTCCTCCGCGAAACTTCTCGGGAGACTATTTTTATAGTCGGTTTTAGGTCAAGACGAAGACACGGAGATGAAAACGGACGGCATCGGAGCCACGAGGCCCAAGATGGGGGGTCCCACGTGGCCAAGGAATCTGGCGCGTGGGCCCACCTCTTTTGGCCCTCGGGTCTCCGTTTGTTCGCTTCTTCGCTCCTACGCTTCGTTCCTTCCAAAACTGACGCCCGCAAAATATTAGGTCATTTGGACGTCGTTTGGGTCCCTGAAACATAAAAATATAGAAAATATGGTTTTCTACCAGGGCAGGGTTAATTCCAAATAAATGGGGAAACTGTGAATTATCCCCTAAAATCATTATAAAACATAAATATAACCCATATATGATGCAAATAAGTTGGAATATCAAGTAATACAATGTAAAGCTCATGTATGCATTTTACATGCATCACGCGCGAGGAGGAATCGGTGCGCCCCAAGCCGCGCCATGGCCACCGTGTGCGTGAGAGGCGCCGACTCCCACCGCGACGCCCCGTGCCCCCGTCCACGCCGCTGGCATTCTCGAACAATCGCAACTACACACTCGAGGAACCCGAGCACGAAACGGTGCGCGTCGACTATACCTGGCCATGCCTCGGGCCGGGCCGAGAAAAGCCTGACGCAGAAAACCCAGGCCCGAGCCCGGCCGGCTAAAAAGCCCGAAAGCCCGACGGGCCGCGGGCCGGGCTTCTTCGTGAAATAGCGGAAACACAAAGCCCAGGCCCGGCCCGTCATAGCTGTCGGGGCTAAATTTGAGGCCCAAGCCCGAGATTTTCGGGCCGGGCTTCCCATGGCCAGGTATAGCGTCGATGAGCCTGACCTTGAACGCGTGCACGGCCTGACCCTCCCTCGGGGCGAATGTGCGGATCCCCAACCCCGCGGCCGTAGGCGTGGAGCACGCCCGCGCAAACGTACGTGTCGGTAGCGACCCCACGCGCCTGCATCTCCCACCGGTAGAGTTTTTCAGACCTCAATAGGAAAACAAGACTAAGAGGTTTTTAAAAAAAAATCATATTTATCGAGACCAGGCCAATGCAATGTCACGTCACCTTGATTCATATGTATCTAGACATATTTGACTTTGCATGTATCTTCACTCGTGTTAGTCGGCTTCTAGGCAACATGCATGTGAAGTAACTAAAATATTTTATATTTATATTTAGGAATGGAGGGAGTACTTGATGTACTCTGATGAGCACGCTGATCGTCTTTAGTTACCTTCTCTAATTACGGTGAAACCGCGAACAAGTTCGTGTACTAGCCATATATTTTACTGTTTGCAAAGAGGTTTGGGACGCTGGTTGAGTCTAAAAATAGGGAGAGGTGGAAACAAATGTGCAACCCCGCGTGTTGCTCCTTGCCTCTCACCACCAACAATTATGCATGGTGACAATGGCACCGGCATGCACCATGTATTAGCTAGCTAGTTCCCGCCGGCGTGTCCCTATGGGGCTGGACGACGACGACGCAGGCGGCAAGAGCTCCGGCTGTGGCCTTGGTCACCTCTTCCGTCGTCGGGGCAGCAACACTCTCCGCTCCTCTTCCGTCCCGGCCGCCACCACCGACGACGCCGTGCCCCCAAGCCCAAGGCAGCCGCCGTCGCTCCTCCTCTCCATATCCAACACCAGCACCAGCAGAGCAGCCATCTCCACCATCAACAGCGCCAGCATCGGCAGAGCAATCATCCCAGCAACAGCAATGGTGGTGCATCATCTCCGGCGCTCGTGCGAGCGTCGTCCGGAAACATCATGCTCTACGGTAGCCTGGGCAACCTCCGGGCGCCGGGAGCCGTCACTCCCAACCGCAACGACGTGCTCGACTTCCTGCCATGACCGCCGAAGAGATCAAGCTGCAAACCACCTCAAAAACCAATGACAATCGAAGCCGAAGCCGAAGCCCAAGCCCAAGCCGAAACAGAGGGAGGCAGTGCTGTGCCGCGCGCTGTCGGTGCGCGAGGACCCCGAGGAGCTGAAGAAGAAGGGAAACGACGAGTACATGGCCGGCAACTACGTGGACGCCGTGGACTACTACGAGAGGGCCATCGCCGTCGACCCCAGAAAGCCGTCGTACTGGAGCAACAAGGCGGCTGCGCTCATGGCGCAGGGCCGCATCCTGGACGCGATCGCCGACTGCCGCGAGGCACTCAGGGTGGACCCCTCCTTCGGCCGCGCGCACCACCGGCTCGGCACCCTCTACCTCCGGACGGGCCACGGCGACCGCGCGGCGAAGCAGTACAAGCTGGCGACGCACGACGCGAGCCGGAGGACATGTCGCTGGCGCACGCCGTGCAGTCACTCGTGGCCAAATGCGACGAGTCACGCCGGCGCGGCAGCTGGAAGAGCCTCCTCCGGGACGTCCAGGCCGCCATGTCCGCCGGCGCTGACGCATCGCCCAAGCTGGCATGCTACCAAGCGGAGGCCCTGCTGTGTCTTCAAAGGCCAGAGGAAGCGGATGCCGTCCTCGGCAAGAACGGCGTCTGCACGGACGAGGAGACGGACCGGTACGTCGAGATATTCGGCGCAGGCAGCTGCGGATACTTGCTGGCCATGCGCGCTCTCGTCGATACGGCAATGGGAAGGCTGGAGGCGGCTGTGGCGGCGTCCGAGGAGGCAGTGCGGGTCAGCCCAGGAAGCAGGGAAGCCGCCGGCGCGGCGCGACAAGCGCAGGCGGTGGCGTCGGCGCGGAACAGAGGCAATGCGCTGTTTAAGGCCGGCAAGCTCCGCGAGGCGTGCGCGATGTACGAGGACGGGATGCGCGAGCACCCCGGCAACGCGACGCTGCTGTGCAACCGAGCGGCGTGCCGGTGCAAGCTCGGGGAGTGGGAGGCCGCGCTCCGCGACTGCGACGCCGCGCTCAGCGGGCGCCCCTCCTACGGCAAGGCTCGCCTGCGCAGGGCCGCGTGCAACGACCGCCTGGGAAGGTGGGAGGCTTCGGTGCTGGACTACGAGGCGCTGCTGCGAGAGGCGCCCGACGACGAGGACGTCGCCGGAGCGCTCGCCCACGCGCGAACACAGCTCAGCAGCGGCACGCCGCGACGTTCGGCGGTCTGATTCGATTGTAGGATTAATCTGTACAAATTGACACATTAGTGAAACTAGCTGAAGGCGCATATTTTTTTCTCGTATATATATGAATATAATGTATGTGACATTCACGCGTACGAAGAACATAGTTACAAAGTATTCTAAAAATATGAAGACGTACTCGAGCTCAGTCAGGGCGGAGCAGAGCAAAAATTTCAAAATCTACACTGTTCACATCATTTTAGAAGCAAATTGAGGTGGTTTTGATCACTTATGTTGGGAGCTATCTCACCATTTCTTCAAGCATGAATACCTGCACAAGATTTCCAATAGCACCATGTCATATCTTGAGTTACATTTAACATCCTACAGAAAATGTATCATTTTTAACCAATTTGTCTGATGGGCAATGATCCAATGAATCTTGAGAAAGCAAGGCCAAAACAAGATGCTAACCAGCATAATCTTAAGCCGGAAAATCTTGTAACAGTAATACCAATTAGGGAGTTTATTTCTATGTTGTTGGATAGATGCGGGGAATGTCAAGACACTATGATTGGAGACCAATATTGACGCAAGCGGAGCTTTGGATGCAAGAAAGACATTACTTCTAGGCTTGTTGTGCCGGCATGGCCGCAGCCCGCAGGATAATGTTCATGTTCGAACCACTCTCGCCGTGAAATAATTACATGATTAATTCCAGAATATTAAACATAACTACACCAGCTACTAACATGTAGAATGGTCAGAGTGACCGACTCTCGTTTATGTCATGTTAATTTTGGTTTAATGAGTAGACTTTTCAGTTTGAGTTTAATTCCTTCTTTCACCATTGCCAAACGTTCTAAGTGCCATAGCTGTGTGCAATCTAAACAACCTCGAAAGCCTCACAAGGCGGCCGAGGAGAGAAACTTGGCACCTCTAGAACTCGTACATTCGGATCTATGTGAGATGAATTACGTGTTGACAAAAGGTGATAAGAGATATTTCATGACTTTAATCGATGATGCTACTAGGTTCTATTATGTATATTTGTTGCAAACTAAATATGAAGCTTTAGACTACTTTAAAATTTATAAAGCTGAAGTTGAAAATCAATTAGAGAGAAAGATCAAACGTCTTAGGTCAGATCGTGGTGGCGAGTATTTCTCCAACGTATTTGATGAATTCTGTGAGGAACATGGTATTATTCATGAGAGGACGCCTCCCTATTCGCCCCAATCAAACGGGATTGTCGAGAGGAAAAACCGCACGCTGACTGACTTGGTGAACGCCATGTTGGACATTGCTGGTTTATCTAAGGCATGGTGGGGGAGGCTTTGTTGACTTCGTGTCATGTTCTGAATAGAGTTCCTAACAAGGATAAAGAGAAGACACCTTACGAGGAGTGGTCTGGGAGAAAACCATCACTTTCTTATTTTCGTACTTGGGGATGTTTGGCGAAAGTCAATGTTCCAATTCCTAAGAAACGAAAACTTGGACCGAAGACAGTGTATTGTGTCTTTCTAGGTTATGCTCAGCGGAGCATTTGCTATAAATTTTTAGTGATTAAATCTGAGATACCTGATATGCATGTTGATACTATTTTGGAATCTCGTGATGCAACATTTTTTGAGAACACGTTTCCTATGAAGGATATGCATATCATTGCTAGAATTTCTTCTGAGATATTTGCTGAATCTAGTACATCTGTTGATCATTCTGAACAACCACTTGTTGAGGAAGTCCTTGAGAAGGATGACAATGAATCAGCTCCCAAGAGGAGCAAGAGACAGATGACTGAAAAATCCTTTGGTGATGATTTTATTGTGTACCTTGTGGACAATACTCCCACGTCCATTGCAGAGGCATTTGCATCTCCTCATGCTGATGACTGGAAAGAAGCTGTCCATAATGAGGTGGACTCGATTCTTTCTAATGGAACTTGGGAATTATCTGAACGACCCTACGGCTGCAAACCTGTGGGTTGTAAGTGGGTGTTCAAGAAGAAGCTAAGGCCTGATGGTACTATTGAGAAGTACAAGGCACGGCTTATAGCCAAGGGCTACACCCAGCGCGAAGGCGAAGATTACTTTGACACCTATTCACCTGTTGCTAGACTCACCACCATTCGAGTACCACTTTCCCTGGCTGCCTCCTATGGTCTTATCGTTCATCAAATGGACATAAAGACAGCTTTCCTTAACGGAGAGTTGGAAGAAGAAATCTATATGGATCAGCCTGATGGGTTTGTAGTAAAAGGTGAAGAGAGAAAGGTGTGCAAATTGTTAAAATCTTTGTATGGGCTGAAGCAAGCATCTAAGCAATGGCATGAGAAGTTTGACAGAACTTTAACTTCTACAGGCTTTGCCATTAATGAGGCTGATAGGTGTGTATATTATCGCCATGGTGGGGGCGATAGTGTTATATTATGTTTGTATGTTGATGACATACTGATTTTCGGTACAAACATGATAGTGATAAATGAGGTCAAGTCTTTTCTGTCAAAGAGTTTTGATATGAAAGACCTGGGACAAGCTGATGTGATTCTGAACATTAAGTTGATTAGGGATGAGAGTGGGATTACGTTAACGCAATCACACTATGTTGAGAAGGTCTTGAGCCGCTTTGGTTATATAGACAGCAAGCCTTCTCCAACACCCTATGATCCCAGTGTGACACTCAGAAAGAACAAGAAGGAAACGAGAGATCAATTAAGATACTCTCAAGTGATCGGTTCACTCATGTACCTTGCCAGCGCGACGAGACCTGACATCTCTTTTGCTGTGAGCAAGTTGAGCAGGTTTATGTCTAACCCGGGTATTGATCATTGGCATGCACTTGAAAGGGTCATGCGCTATCTGAACGGTACAATGAGTTATGGGATTCACTATTCAGGGCACCCTGCGGTGCTTGAGGGATACTGTGATGCGAACTGGATCTCGGATGTTGATGAGCTGTACGCCACAAGTGGATATGCTTTTAATCTTGGAGGTGGCGCAGTGTCATGGAGGTCTTACAAACAGACCATTTTGACGAGGTCAACCATGGAAGCAGAACTTGCTGCTTTAGATACAACTTCTGTTGAGGCAGAATGGCTGCGTGAGCTCTTGATGGACTTGCCGGTGGTTGAGAAACCATTACCGGCCATCCTTATGAACTGTGACAACCAAACGGTTATTACGAAAGTGAACAGTGCTAAGGATAGTGCGAAGTCATCAAGACACGTCAAGAGACGCTTGAAGTCTGTCAGGAAAATGAGAAACTCCGGAGTAATAACTGTTATGCTCCGTTCGGATGTTCGCATTGGGGGCCTAGATATTATATTGGGTTGAATATCAATATCACGAGATATTGATATTGAGTCCGAATATCAATATTTCTGTTTGGATGTTTAGGTATTCGGAACACGGACTTGATATTGAGTTTGAATGCCAAATGTTGTTTGGATGGTCAAAGTGAGATATTGTGGTTGTATGAGATTTTTATTTTTATGTTTAACATCTAATGAATATATTTAAATATTTATATATCACATTATCTAGATAATTACTTGATGGAATTTGCGAGTCATATAAATTGGTATATGCCATTTAACAAAAACCATATTAAATTATCTAGATAAATTGTTGCTATTTCCACGTTCATGTTTTGGAGTGTGGATACAGCAAATAACCTGTCGCTAATAATCAGCTAGTACGCTGCTGCAGGTAAAATAAAAAAGCAAGCAGGCTAGCAATTTTCTCTCTTGTTCTAGTCCCATATATGCACAAACTCACAAACTGCTTGCACACAGATCTTACTCGGGCTCCAGCAGAAACGAGCTTGCTATCTAGTTCATCAGTACGCACGGCCAATTAGACACGAAACCATGATGCGAGCTTGCTACTACATGAGGGAAAACATTGAACCAATCGAACAGATCGGGGAGGCATGGGAGGGCTGGGTCCTTCAGAAACGAGCTAACTCCGGTGCCGGAGCTCGGGATGCAGATGCGCCGGCCGCTGGGCTCCGTCCAATCTTCCCCAGTCTGCAGCGCAAAGAGAGAGAGAGAGAGAGAGAGAGAGAGATGAGAGGGGAAGGAGAGAGCAGGTGCAGCGGGGAGAGACAGACTGCTTGGACGGCGGGAAGGGAGGGTGGAGGGAAGGCGCCGCCGGCCTCTGGATGGGAGGGTGGAGGGAGGGGGTTGACCTGCGCTGCCGCCGTCCTAAGGTAAGCGCGCGGGGGTGGAGCTCCAGACGCGCGTCTCTGTTCGCTGGCGAAGAGGTACGCTGTGTCGCTCGCTCGCGAATATCAAGCAATGTCGAGGGAAAGAGCTGGAGATTGGGCTGGGAGGCGTTTTGCCTTCGCGCGGGCTGGCTCGATATCGAGCCCAAAAGTCACGGCAGAATATCACGCACATCCGAACAGAGATATTCGGGGTATTCGGCGCCGAATGTCACGAATATCTAATATCTAGCTTGAAAGCGAACATCCGAACGAGCCATTAGTTATATTCAAACAGACAAAAACCTGGCAGATCCCTTTACGAAGGGACTATCACGTAATGTGATAGATAGTGCATCGAGGGAGATGGGGTTGAGACCCGTGAGCGTTACACCATAGTGGTAACCCAACATATGTGATCGGAGATCCCGTGAATTAGGACCTGGGAAGAACAAGCTAGTGGTTTAACTGAGTAGAGTTATTTTGTAACCCTCTCCGTGGGAAGATGCATAACTCTCACATACTGTAAGTTCATGAAGAGACCAGGGAGTATGACGCATATGCTCCACCCGCGGGGTAGGCTACTGGCAGCCACGTACTGGTTATGACTTTGAGTGAAGTATATTGGCACCAAACTTGCAATTCAAGGTTCGTCCATTGTTCAAGTTGCTGGTAGATGTAGCTTGAAGATCTAGGCGGAAGTTCAACTTAACAGTCTCTGCTGAAACACTGGTATATAAACAAGAAACAAGGTTTGGCAAAATCTCTAAATGGGAATTTGAGATCTGGTGGGGGATTGTTAAAATTTGGGCCCATTCGGGGCAGCCCAATAAGCAATTTCAGAAAAATCTCAAAGCCCATTTTTGTGGCAGCACACATGGGAGTGGAGTGGGAGCTAAAGTTTAGTCCCACATTGCTAGTTGGAGGAGACAAACACCACCTTATAAGGTGGAGTGTTGTGACACTTGGTAAGCTTGTGAGAACAAAAGGCTCTCTCGTGCGCACTCCTCCTCCTCCGCCGCCGCTCGCACGCACGCACCGCACCGCCCCGCCCGTCTCGTCGCGCCGCGCCGCGGGTTGCGGGAATCTCGCCGAGCTGAGCTTTATTTTTGCAGTCCGGGAAAATGGTTTGGACGGACGCGTCACAGTTAGTCGGTTCGGGTCGCTCCCGGATCGTGGGCTACTGTAACCGACCTAAAACGTGCGTGACGTGGACTTGGCCCACGTTGTACCCGTTAGGGTTTTCTCGAGCCGCACTATATAAAGTCGTGCGCTGCAAATACACTGAACCGTTAGGTTTTGCCAATCTCGTGCCTTGCGCCGCCACCGTAGTCTACTCCATCCCGTGCACCGGCGAACGGGACAGCAGGTCTCCGGAACCGCTTGTCCTTGTGATCCTGTACGGGAGAGGGCGAATAAGGTTTTTGGGAAGCGCTCCGCGCGACTGCTTTCAAGTTCTTCATCACGGCTCGACTTCCTGGACGATCTCCGGGTCCGCGGGCGACTCGTCTCCAACGTCGTCTCCTTCGAGCTGCTACCGTCGCCGCTCAAGCTGCTGCCGTCGCTGCTCCAACGACTACTTACTCTACAACCGTTCGGTACGTGCGGCGTGTTCTGAACTGTTTTGCTATGGATATGTTGACGTATGTGTTGCTGTTGTTCATGTTGATTAGTACATCTAGTATGTTCGTATTCTACATGTTAGTAGCTGGTGTAGTTATGTTTAATATTCTGGAATTAATCATGCAATTATTGCCTAATTTTCCAACAGATATCTCGACTAGTTATTAACATTATATTGCTGCAGAAATTAGTTGCAATTAGTATATTTTCGATATCATATATTCCCTTGAGCGAAAATATTGGAAGTTTATTTGCCACAAGCAAAGGGTAGGATAAAGAGTAGCATGTGCGAGAACCAAAGCAACGCCATGGGCGTCTCCATTTTTTTTTTTTTTTTGAACAATGGGCGTCTCCATGTGAGTAGCATTTTCCGTCGTCCTACGCTGACCATTTTCAGTTTGTGATCGCCCCAATATAAAAGGCAATAAGCCCATTCCTATGTGAAACCACTAGCCATGACGTCTGGCAGAGTGATTCCAAAAGAGATCAATCTATATCTCGGATAGCAGCATCGTCGGGGTTTCGTTGGGTTGTTGGGCGAGAGTGACCGACGGCGGCGTGCTTCTCAGTCCAATCTCCTCATCTTTCCTCCTTCCCTTTCCGTGCTGTGTGCCCAACGACGATCCAGAAGCACACGGAAAGGAACGATCGGATGGCGATGGGTGCGGCGGTGCGGGCGGCGGCGGCGGACGCCGTGGTGACCTTCCTGTGGGTGTTCTGCGTCTCCACGCTCGGCGCCTCCACGGCCGCCGTCACCAGCTACCTCAGCCTGCACGAGGGGATGCACTACGCCCTCCTCGTCACCGTCTCCATCCTCGCGCTCCTCCTCTTCGCCGTCAACCTCCTCTGCGATGCCCTCGGCGGCGCCTGCTTCAACCCCACCGACGTCGCCGCCTTCTACGCCGCCGGCCTCACCAGCCCCTCGCTCTTCTCCATCGCGCTACGCCTACCAGCACAGGTCTGCCTGCGATCTTATTACCATCTTCTACTCGGCAATTCAAATTCAATCCAGTAACGAATCTCCGTTTGTTGGCAGGCCGCAGGCGCCGTGGGCGGAGCTCTGGCCATCTCGGAGCTCATGCCGGAGCAGTACAAGCACATGCTCGGGGCGCCCTCGCTCAAGGTGGATCCCCACACCGGCGCCGTAGTCGAAGGGGTGCTCACCTTCGTCATCACCTTTGCCGTCCTCTGGATCGTCATCAAGGGACCCCGCAACCCCATTGTCAGGACAGGGATGCTGGCCATCTCCAGCGTCTGCCTCGTCCTCACTGGTGCCGCATACACGGGACCCTCGATCAACCCTGCCAACGTACAGTACACTCACTCATCCTCTTTTGTTGATTGCCCAAGCTTATCAATCGAACTGCAACAAACTGAATTTGGTGATGAAAATGTTTGTTGTTCGTTTCGGTTACCCTTTGACCTTTTCCTTTTTCTTTTTTTTTGACCTTTTCCTTGAGAATATAGTATGGGTCTTTCCATAGAAGTAGTCACACGGTTAGAGAAAATCTCCAACACGAGTTGCCAAAATTGAGCCTCTATTTGTACACGGACGAGCTGACAACCCCATATGTGTGTCCTTCCAACCATCCACCTCAAATCCCACCTCTCAAAACCATAATACACATGCAACGTAGATCATAGGTTGTGTGCATCATCATGATGCAGAGTCCGGGGCACCCATTTCTATAAAAAAATGCAACGTAGATCATACAGATAGATAAACATAGTTACAAGCACATGCTCGGGGCTCCCTCGCTGAAGGTGGATCCCCACACCGCGACATGATTTTTCTCTAAAATATTCTATGAAAGGGGTATCATTTTCATTGGAGAAGTAGTCAACCGGTTAGAACGGTATCTTTTGACCAACAACGCCACTTTGAAGACTAGCCACCACAAACATTACAACCACAACCCAAAGGATAAGAGTCGCCCAAACAGGTAATCAAGGCCGCGTCTTGACCAACATCGACCACCTCCGAAAAACAGCAGCTTCGCAAGAACTCTTAGAATCGAGGCACCCTTCGCACTTGTGTGCCTCAAGGAGCCGGTGAATTGGTGGCAGGACTTGCTCGGTCCCGAGGAAGTCGTCATCTTCGAGTCACCGCTGGCGGCATACATTGCGCCCTGAAAGCTCAACATTGAGCAGCAACAAGCACCAGAGCAACGCATCGCTGATCCGGACCCGGATATCGGTTTTCACCTGGAGATAACACTCCGAGTGAGTGAGGGAGGTGCCGACACTCCTCGACGACGTCTCCATGATGGGGAATGACGCCTGCGGGCGCCGTCATCACTAGCACGACCAAATACGAGAAGGACTTTCACACTGAATGTCACACCTGTAATCCCTTCCCACTGTGCCTTGGTACATCCCACCATCGGTCGCTGTGTCGCCATCTCAACACCTCGCCATCGCTGTTGCATCATCGCGATCCAGAAGCACATCCGTGATGGTAAAATCGCCACCACAGTGGGCACTTCCACACTGTCTGGCGCCACGACATGTAGAACTAGGAGTACTGGCCGTCGTGGTTCTCACACCTGTTGTATCCGCCGCTGTCCAGCCCACTGTCATGACACCACAATGGTGCCAAGCCGTTTCCACAGCTAGGAGTCACCACGCTAGTCCGTCGCCACAGATCCAGCTCCGTAGGCCTGACAAAACCTAGAAGGCCCATAGCCAAGCCCAGAGCCTTGGCCGCAATTGTATGGGCAGCTCCATTGGGTGGAGGTTGTGTGCTCCTCCTTTATTGCCACGTCAAACCGCCTCCGGTGATCTTTCATGCCGTGCCGCCAAACCCCGCCACTGAAACTCGGTGCGGCTGCTATAAGAGGAGGGAGGGGATCACCACCCAGGAGAAATGGCCTGTCGTCGCCGCATGGGCTTTGCCCTTGCCCGACTTTGACCCTCGACAGTGTTGATGGTAGGGTAGGATGAGGAGGGGCCGCCAGAGTGGCCGCTCCCCTAGGGTTAGGCGACGCGAGGCAGGGGAACACCCTTATGGATGGATTGGCATGCCTGCGTGTGTGGAATTTGGGTCAGTTCCCCTTTAACTGGTACATCTGCATTTGGGCATTCAAAGCTCATATGGTTGTGAATAACACATAAAAACTATTCTCTCAAACCATAGTGAAGTACATGACCATGTAAACATAGATCCTAAGAGTCAACTGAGTTCAATGTTTTTTAATAACTTTAATATACTCGTATACCTTTACAAGTAACATTGCTGTTGACTGGTACACCTGAGCCAAAAATAACTTGATGAGATTTGGAAATGATGCTACGGCCATGTTTTGTTGGAAAAAAAAATGGGAACACATATAAGTGGCAGGAATATGCAATAAACACACCTATGTCCTGAATATTCACTGGTTACATCACTAGTGAATTCTTAATAGTGAAACTACAATTGCAACAGTTTACATTTGACTCGGTAACATTTCCAACTCTCAAAGAGAAAATGATTTGTAGTTAACTTTCTATGGATAACATTGTGCGGCATAAAAGGAAAATAAAAACAACCCGATGCATGCCACGTGGAAGTTTGTTATTGTGCTTAGCTGTATACTACTTTCAATTAATTAGTTCTTAGGAGAAAAGTTACCTTATGCACATCCAAAACTTGGTGCAATGTCCGATCATGACAGAATTGAAGATTCTTGCCAAGTAACAAGTATAGTACCAAAATTCGATTTATGCTACTAATGCTCATCTAATGTAATCTGATTTTAGTAGCATGGAAAGCTTGTGTCATCTGATTCTTTACATGGTTTCCCGCCCAACTGATTTCAATGAAATGTCATGTACAGGCGTTTGGGTGGGCGTATGTTAACGATCGACATAACACCTGGGAGCAGCTGTACGTCTACTGGATAGGCCCCTTTATTGGTGCCATTCTTGCTGCGTGGACCTTCAAGGCCGTGTTCCTGCCACTGGCCCCTAAGCCCAAGGCCAAGAAAGCATGATGAACTCAAGCAGAAACTTTAGATCAACAACCGGCGAAAAATGATGATTCTGAAGAAGCCAACATGGTTTGCTAGAAGAACATACCAATAATTTACGAATGTATTTTATCACCTCAACCTTACACCAATGTTTAACTTACAGTGGTAATCTATCGGTCGTTCATGTTCACTGTCCAGTTTTTATTTACCTTTATCTTTTCATTCAACCATTCAAAAAATAATATCGTACTGAGCGAGTTAAATAAAAAGAGATATCTAGCAAATAATTAGCACTTACTCCGAACATGGTTTACTTTGACTTTCTGAGGATCATCTTTCTTCATGTTCATAGTCCGAAGTGAACCTTCCAAATGCCAATGCCTTTAGGAAGGGAGTACCCACAATATTTACTAAAAAAGTGATGGGACGCGGAGGCTGATGAAACGGAAAATTCTACTTACCCAAGTGATAAATTTTCCCGTCAAACCACATTTATAGCCAACCCCGTTGGTTTTGCTCACCGCCGATATTTATTTATCTTGATTTAGTTTTAAGATAGAACTACCACACAGTTCACTTCTGCGGTGTTTGGTTGCAACGAGACCCGTGGATCATCCCGTTTGATTGCCGCATTGCATCAGGTGTACATTTCATACGATGCAATGGCACATATTTAGTTGCTCGCATCCTATGGCTGTGAATTTGTGATCACCCCTTCTCACTAGTGATGACCTTACCAATAAACTAAATAATCACACATAGATAATAAGACAACAATGCGTCAACAAGTAAAATGACTTTCACGGCTAACCAACATTAAATCGTTACGGTCCTAGCTAGTAAACAAATGACTGTTCATATTATAATCCTATGGAACAGAAGGAGAAGTTCATCAATGGGGAACAAGGGGGAAGTTCATCAACATAAGAACGTCGTCATCGTCATAATCATCAGCATCATCTTCTTCTCCTTCTTCTTTTTCTTCAAATCCTTTTGATACCTCTGTTTGAGCCCACACACCATCCTCCTGCTCTTCCAGGCAGCATTATCATGTGGTTGCACACCATGGCCTTCGTCTACATCATCACCTGTCACATCTTCCTCTTATGACACATACTCGACAAGAACAAAATCTATGATCCAGTTGCGGAATATGCAACATGTAAGAACAAACTTAATGGATGAGAAAAGAGTGGAACCACTTCTGATTAAGAATCTTAAATCAACATTTCAATGCAAAAAATGTCATCTCAACTTTAACTCTAAGCCTCGAGTGTTGGAGATTGAATACTTCTTTAGGAGTCTTAGGATGGTGTTCTCCTTAAGATGGTACCTGATTTTTTGAAGGGTGTAAGAAACCTAGACTGGGATGCATATCCAGTTCTCTGAGGTAGAACTTACCTTCAGGGATACTTATTTCAACAAATTGACCAATGGTGTGTGCAAAATACTTGCATTATGGGCTAATCCTTACCAACCAACTAAGACATGTGTGAACTTGAGGTTGAAATCAACAAGAACACGTATATTCTGACCGGTGTAGTGGTTCTTGTCCCTGAATGATGCAACCATTGATCTCAACACTCTAGCAGTCACATGATTACCACCAGTTGCGCCAATACAATCATGTAGTGGTTACGTGGTGCTTACCGAAGAAGGGGGCAAACGAATGAGAGGAGCCAGTGCCGAAGATCCGCGTCTATGTTGTCGCCCGTGCCAGAATAAGAGGTGATGATTCTTTTATGACCGGAGGTGACCAACTAGAGAGGGAGGTGATAATAGCTTTGGTACCAAACCGTGCCAGCATTTTTTGTCTCCCACCCCCTCCAACAGTGCTGCCCACGCACTTCGTTTCTCCCCCATGCTCCTAGTCCTATGGTTAGGGGTGGCCTCACTCCCTAAAAACGCCCGATTCAAGCATTTTCGGAGACATTTTCGGAGAGCCCGTGAGAGAGGTGTTTTGAGTTTCGTGTCAACCGGTACATGCTTCAAAACAGCGGGTTTTTTCATCACTCATGGCAGTTCGGGTGGACAAGAACAACCAAATATGCTCTGAATAGTTTTGGTCCCAAGGCGTATAAAGATGAATCAGTATCTCCTTTTGGATTTAACATCCAAGTTGTGTACGTAGGATAGCAGCATCATCGCATCGGGGTTTGGTTGGGTTGTTAGGCGAGAGGGATGGAGGGCGTGTGCTTCCACTCCAATCTCCTCCTCTTTTCTCCTTCCTTCTCTTTGTGTTGTGTGACCAACAAAAGATGGAGAGGAGCCAGTGCTGAAGATCCGCGTCTATATTGTCGCCGGTGCCAGAGCAAGAGGTGATGATTCTTTCTATGACTGGAGGTGACCAACTAGAGAGGGAGGTGAGAATATCTTTGGTACAAACCGCGCCGGGATTTTTTTCTTCCACCCCTACAGTAGTGCCATCCCGCACACATCGTTTTTCCCCTTGCTCCCATGGTTAGGGGTGGCCTCACTCCCTAAAAACTCCCCGATTCGAGCATTTTCGGTGAGCCCATCAGAGAGGTGTTTTGAGTTTCGTGCCAACCACTACATGCTTCGAAATAGCGGGGTTTTTCATCACTCATGGCAGTTCGGGTGGACAAGGACAAACAAATATGCTCTGAATTGTTTTGGTCCCAAAGCGTACAAAGATCAATCAGTATCTCCCTTTTTTTGGATTTAATTAACATCCAAAAATTTGTGTACGTAGGATAGCAGTATGCCAGTATCATCGGGGTTTGGTTGGGTACTTGGGTTGTTAGGCGAGAGGGACGGAGGGCGTGCTTCCACTCCTCCAATCTCCTCCTCCTCTTTTCTCCTTCCCTCTGCCCTGTTGTTGTGTGCCCAACGGAAGGAACGCTGCGATGGCGATGGGTGCGGCGGTGCGGGCGGCGGCGGCGGACGGCGTGGTGACCTTCCTTTGGGTGCTCTGCGTCTCCACCCTCGGCGCCTCCACGGCCGCCGTCACCACCTACCTCAGCCTGCACGAGGGGATCCACTACGCCCTCCTCGTCACCGTCTCCATCCTCACCCTCCTCCTCTTCGCCTTCAACCTCCTCTGCGACGCCCTCGGCGGCGCCAGCTTCAACCCCACCGTCGTCGCCGCCTTCTACGCCGCGGGCCTCACCAACCCCTCGCTCTTCTCCATCGCGCTCCGCCTGCCAGCACAGGTCTGTCCGCGATTTTGTACTACCTTTTTTCTCGGCAAATCAAATCCAATCAGTGAGAGGAGCAATTTGATAAAATCTGTGTTTGATTGGTAGGCCGCCGGCGCCGTGGGCGGAGCTCTGGCCATCTCGGAGCTCATGCCGGAGAAGTACAAGCACATGCTCGGCGGCCCCTCCCTCAAGGTGGATCCGCACACAGGCGCCGTCGCCGAAGGGGTGCTCACCTTCGTCATCACCTTTGCCGTCCTCTGCATCATCGTCAAGGGACCCCGCAACCCCATCGTCAAGACAGCCATGCTCTCCGTCTCCACCGTGAGCCTCGTCCTCACCGGCGCTGCATACACCGGCCCCTCGATGAACCCTGCCAACGTACGCTACACTCACTCACTCTTTTTTTTTCACTTGATTGCCAAGCTTATCCAATGAACTGCAACCCCCGACACTGAACTGAACCCCAATCAGAGTTGCCAAGCTGATTTATTGTCTTTTTTGGGTCCACTGACTGATTTGGTGATGCAGATGTTACTTATTCGTTTCAGTTTCCCTTGACCTGTTCATCTGCATTTGGGTAGTCAAAGCCTATATGCTTCTGAAATACGTAACATATTCTCACTTGTCATATTGAAAACCATTGATAACTTAACACAGAACCTAAAAGTCAACTGAATTCAATGCTTTGTTGACAACTGTAATGTACAATCTTTATGTGTAGCATTGCTGTTAACTGGCACACCTGAGCCATAAATAACTGAATGAGGGTTGCAGATGATACTACAGGCATGTGTTATTGGGAAACTTTAAGGTGACCGCATATAAGGGGCAGAAATATGCAGTCGACACACCTATGCAATGAACATTCACTAGTGAATTTTTAGTAGTGAAACTACCAATGCAACAATTTACTTGTGACTCGATTGATAAAAAACTGTGAACAAGTAAACATTTCGAACTCTAGAAGAGAAAATGCTGGGTAGTTAACTTTCACTGGATAACATTCTACGTTATAAAAGGATGACAACCTGATGCATGCCACGCAGAAGTTTGTTATGGTGTTTAGTTGTATTCTACTTTTAATTAGTAATTATGGGAAAAGTTACCTTATGCACATCCAAAACTTGATGCAATGTTTGATCTTGACTGAGTTGATGATTCTTGCTTAGTACTAAAATATGAATTCATGCTGCTATATGCTTTGCTCATCTAATATAATCTGATTTCAATATTTGAGTTGGCCCTCCTTTCAAATTGCATGGAAAGCTTGTCTTCAGATTCTTTACATGGTTTCCTGTCAACTGATTTCGTTGAAATACCATGTACAGGCGTTTGGCTGGGCGTATGTTAACGATCGACACAACACCTGGGAGCAGCTGTACGTCTACTGGATATGCCCCTTTATTGGTGCCATTCTCGCTGCGTGGACCTTCAAGGCCATGTTCCTGCGACCGCCACCTAAGCCCAAGGCCAAGAAAGCATGATGGACTCAAGCAGAAACTTTAACTCGACAATTGGCTACAAATGCTGATTCTGAAGAAGCCAACATTAGTTTGCTAGAAGAACACAGAAATAATTTATGATTGTATTTTATCACCTCAACCCTACACCAATGTTTGACTTACAGTGGTACAATCTATCAGTCGTCCGTGTTCACTGTCTAATCTTTATTTATCTTTTTCTTTCTACGATTAGAAAAATAATATAGTACTGAGCAGCTAGATAAAAAGGTGATATCTAGCAAAGAATTATCACTGATTCCAAACATGTTTTACTTCACGAGGACCATTTTTCCAAGGGATCTTCAGGTTCATAATTTGAAGTGAACATGCCAAAAGTCAAGCCTCTTGGAAGGGAGTTACCCACAGTATATTGCCTGTTGTGTTTATGATTCTTTACATTGTGTCCTGGCAGCACTATATATGTTACGCTTGTGCTGGGATGCGATTGAGGCTGATGATGTGGCGAATTCTGCTTACCCAAATGACAATTTTCCTGTCAAACTGACTTGAATGGACATATTTAGCCAACCACATGCTGTTTTTGCTTGCTGCCGACAATGATTTACACTGATTTGTAGTTCTGAGAACTGAGATAGAACTTTCTCACCGTTTACTTCATTGTTTTGGGCCAAAGGCGTAGAAGCATCCCGGGAAAAGGAGAGATGACAGAAAAAAAAAGAGATTTGATCGTTCCAATATCCCTCCAAAATCACAAGCTGCCATGGACGATCTCCTTAAAACCATGGAATTTCTCAAAAATCGTGAGATACACTATTGAAGCCATGGGAAACCTAATTACTAAGATTATAATATGCAGAACCACGAGCAGTGCAGGACAAAGAAAACATGATATGGGTATGGACTTTTTAATTAATAAGTAATCTTGAATACCATTATCTAGTGGAAAAATTATGATGCTGTATACCTTGATGAAGCGGTCAATCCAAGTCAATCTTCTATATTTGCTTATTGGCTCTACCGCTACCAGCCACCCTGAATGAATGTCTATGGTCTGCTGCTGCTAGTCTAGTCCACTCCAGTTTTCTTTTCCAGCAGCAGTTGGCCAGACCCCACCGTCGCATCACATCACTCTTTATTACTTTCTTCACTCCACTCCATGGAAAAATCTTATGCGACCCAGCAGCCAACGACCCATCGGTGGACCATGCTCACCATCATACACGTGTCTTTCCCCTTGATCAAGTTTGGCCTGCGCACAGATCGAACGGTGCTGAAATTGGTCCACCAATAGGTCGTACCAAGGCATGGTCGCATAAGATTTTTCTGCCACTCCATGGGCTGGGATTCTGGGAAGTGGGGGAAGCTCTGCAATTATCACACTTCACAAGAGAAGCAGCAGAGAGCTAGAGCTAGCGGCATAGCAAGAAGAAGAATCCATCACCATGGGGAACATCCTGAAGTGCTTCAGGGGAGATGAGGAGGAAGAAGACCAGTACCCCTACTACCGCCCAGCCTCCAGGCCCCAGTACCAGCCTCACTACCCCCAGCAGCAGCAGCAGGAAGCTCATGGCCATGGCGTCGCCGCACTGGCGCACGACCTTCTCAACTTCGAGACCGCCTCCATGGTAACAAACACCCAACCTAGCACTCTGCATATCCGTCTTGTGCATGCATTCCTTGTCTAGTCTGATTAAGTCTCCTAGCCTAGGTAATGGAGTATATATTACTATGTGTTTCAGCTTCAACTTCACTGTACTGTAAGCCTGCACGCATAGTCACAGATTATTCAGATTAATTATTTGACTACAAGATTGTCAAAGATGAGGATAGAGTTCCTTTAATTGGTGTGTTGCATGTGTAAATTTTGGATGAGGATGATAGAGTACATCACCTTTTATGTCTTCTCTCTCTCCACCTTTGGCCTTTCTAAGGTAGGTTCTTCCTTCACAGCAAATCGATGAACATAAACATCTGCACTCCTAGAAAATCCAAGGCCAGAAACATAACTGCAACACTTTTATGCAGTTTTCCCACTGCATGGTAATGATTTGTTTGGGAAATTTTGCGAACTATTTTTTGAGTCCGCCTTCATTCTTATGTGCCTATTTCCTGTTGACATATGGATCAATATGTTATTGGTAATATCAAAACTGAAACATGCCACATTGCAAAACCTAGCATTTGTATGAGTTACATGCAAATACTTTACAATTGATGACACAATGACACATATGGCAAGTTCAGTCACCTCTTTTGCCCCAAATTTTGCCTCTCGTTTTCTTATGATGCGGAATGTGTGAAGGATATTTTCTTTTGTCATATTATCAGGTTCCTGAAGGGCTCCGACAGCATGTTACCGTGTCCAAGAAAGCACAGATTAAATGGTAGGTAGCAGCTCTGAAAGCCTCTCAAGTTGATTTTTAGTAATAATTAGAACATTCAGTGTACCTATAGTCTATCAAGTTATTCATTGCGAAGTTTGTTTGGTTCCTCTAGGCTAATAGATTTAAGGCCTATGGCTGTTAACAAAATTCGAAAATGATCCGCACTGACTAAGACTTTACAAGTTGGGGTCATTATCAGAATGAAAATAAATTTCTTCATAGGACCCCTCCCAAATGCTTTTTGACTTTTCTTACGAAAAGGTGATCCCTGCCTATCCAAACATCTAATTTGAAATGGTGAGAGAAAGAGAGCAGAGCAAATTACAAGCAAGCTGGTGTCTTGGTGAGGTCTACTTAGTTTTCGACATCGAGAAATTGGAAGTTCCTAACTTATTTTTACATTGTGCATGGGTGTACTTCTTTTGACATTCTGCAGAAGATTGAAGATGATTTGTTGATAAATTATGATTAGATGAGTGGTGGGGACATGCAAACTTAATTTGGTCCTTGCTTTGACTGATTCATAGTTTTATACAGTTTGTGCTTGTTTTAGTAAAGACTGTTTCAAATATCATAGGCATGCGCAAATGTACGGACAACACTACCAATAATTGTCTGTCCGCAACAAAGAATTAGAAAAAAGGGCTTGAACAAATGTTGAGGGGAAGAGGAAGAAGGGTAGTAGTAACTGGCGTATCTTATTAGAGACAACTAGTGTATGATATTGGTACTGACTTGAATTTTCACTGAACAGAACTATGCAGTAGTTTGATCTTTTAATCTGCACAATAACAGGTACCAGAATATATTGGAGGCATATAAGAATGCCAGAATCCCACCGAGAACACCAGCAGAAGCTGCCCAACTAGTTGCAACAGCCCTAAACTGGATCCAGAGAGCTGATTTGGAGGTAACATGTTTCTATTCTTTAGATCCTATATGGTTCAGCTAATCATAGGAACAATGCATTGATAAATACTGATTTGTATGTTTACAATGGAACTTGTAAGTGCAAGTTTTCAAAAGTTGTCAGAGGTCAGGATTTTTGTTTTTCATACTACTACCAGTTTTTTTTTACAAACCAATACCATAACCGAGGAACCCCTCTGCTGTTTGCATTAAACTTTTGTTGTTACATTTGACTATATATGTTCAACTCATTCCTCCAGAAACAATGTTTTCTCCTCAGGGCATCCTCGAATTCTACAACTTCCCGATCCCATCACTACCTGCAGCATCCTCAAGCCACCGTCCATCCTCACTACCAGAGGGCGTGCAATTTGTCTTGAATACTTTGCCGGTCAGCATTGATCAGATATTCTGAGTGCTTATCACCAATATAAGAAATTTTAATAGCGATGATTCTCACAAATCACTGTCTCATTGGTGTTATCAGGTTAATAACCAAAACATTGGAGATGGTGATGGTTTTACTGCTTATGTTGCCACAACCGATCTGAGGGAGTCTGCGATTGTGCCAATAGAAGTGCATGAGATGGTGATCGCGAGGACTGAAGCACGCAATCGTAGGGATTACCAAAGTGCCGATGCACTTCAAAGTAGCATTATTGAAGCTGGATACAAGTATTAAATCTGAAACATTCCTGATTTTCGTTCTTAACAATATCATAATTCATAAATGAATGCAACAGGGTTGTTTCATATTTGGAATCACTTATATTTTCGTTCTAATTCACTTTGTCTGTTCAAAGTTCAAACTAGTACTAGAACGGTTCTACTACTACATTATTTTAAGATTTTCTATTCTACAACAGTGTGGATACCTGTTATAGTACCACTAAAAAAGTAATGCAGCATAATAATAAAATTATTCACTGGCAATTAACAGAATTAAGAGTAACATATAATAGCATAATATTTAGAAAACCCATCCATGATCATCCGATCGGCACTTTTGTATTTATTCAATAATATTAAACACTACAGGGAGGAATTTTAAAGCAGCTATACATGATTACATGTCGGCTACCCGTTGTGTCAGTTTTCTTTGGCTCTTGCTTTGATCTAACCATGTGAATACGCATCCACTAGATTCCCGAAAAAAATACACACCACTTGTTTTCTTTTGAAATGACATGAAAGCGTAAATAATATTTCTTATGAGCAGGATAATAGTCTGTTCAGACGAAGAGATCCTAGCAAGGAAATACCGAATCAGAATGAGGTATATGTTGCTCAAGATTGCACATTACATTCGATAATAAAGTAGTTGGAATACTGTTCTGAAGTGTACGATTTTTCATGAGTTAAAAGGGGAATCGATGCACCAGAGCTTAAGATGACATATGGGAAGGAATCAAAGAATGCTTTGGTGAAGCTCATTGGCGGGAAAAGAACCACAATTCATGTGTATTGTCAGGACCAGTTTGAGCGCTACGTTGGGGACATCTATTGCGATAATGTGTTCATCCAGGTGAAACAGGAAATGACGACATGCCTTTGGCGAATTTTATTGCTTTAATTCTGATGAAAGCGACTGTGTTTCTGTGTTTGTGTGAGCCCTTCAGGAGAAAATGCTAAAGAATGGTCATGCATGGCATTTCACGACTTACGACAAACGCCCAGAGTTTGCTAAAGTAAGAAAGAAACTTAATATTAGAAAGATATGGTTCCCTTCCTTACATGGTTATGCCGGCTGAGAGTTTTTGACTTGCTCTGTGATGGATGGTGCAGTGGGAGAGAGAGGCAAGAGCTGCAAACCGAGGGCTTTTTGCGTCACTGAACCCTGAGAAGCCGTGGGATTGGAGAAGAGAGCGACGAAATGGTGGTATTCAGGCCTACTAATGGCTCCATCCATCCATGTCTCGAATAAATGGTGAGAAAGGTGTGTATAGTTTGGTAACTAGGATCTATCCTGAACAGTATCAGCATGCTGCAAATAAAATGTGTCAAAACCAAAATGTATGTGTGCCTTGTATATATTTATGCAAGTACCTTGTCCAGAAGTGCAGTATAGCATACATGATGAGCACGCCGATATGAATTGTGATGAGCAAGTGCCAATATATTGTTCCATACTACCTCCTCCTGCTTGACAGTATGTCTCACACATGAAGATGTACAAAGTAGTTAGACATGGAATCTATTAGTGCAAGAATGACTTAGTATTGAATAGCATTAATAAATATCCAGCGACAATGAAAAATCAAGACACGTGAATGGATCAGAACATCAGTTTCTTTTCTTGGTGGCCTCAATCCTAGGAAAAAGGAAAACAAAAAGTAGCTGGCAGGCATACAATTGACTAATATTCAAGCAAGGACTAAACATCCTTACTCCACATTTGCAATTTGTATCTCTCTAAGCTAGCTGCACAGACCTAATATCAGGTCTCACTTCTTTCAAAATCAACACATTATATTCCAAGGCTACCACATTCAATTCATTCTGTGATCATAGAGTTGGAGGAGTATGATCTGAAACCATTCCTGCCATATCCACAGAATTATTCGCCTCAAGGTCCTCGTTTGTTTGCAGCACTGAAGCATTGCCTGGTGGCTCCTGGTTTGCGCTGCTAGCTTCTTTGTTGTGTTGCAGCGTTGTTTCATGGGTACCTCTTCACGCCGGCAGCTTCTACATTAGGTTGCACCGGCTCTGTGAATCATGCTTCTTGGTTCTAGCTTCCCTGACATACTGTGGTATCGCATTCTCACCTAGTTGCTCCTGGTTCATGCATCCAGCTTCCTCGTTCGGTTGCACCATTCCGGGCGGCTCCTGTTCTACTCTTCCAGCTTCTTTATCAGGTTGCAGCTTTACAGTGCCACTGCCTGGTACCTGTTCTACTCTTCTAGCTTCGTTATCAGGTTGCAGCATTGCAGTGCCACTGCCTTGCACCTGTTCTACTCTTCTAGCTTCATTAGCAGGTTGCAGCATTGCAGTGCCACCACCTAGCACCTGTTTTACTCTTCTATCTTCCTCATCAGGTTTCAGCATTGCAGTCCCTAACTCCAGTTCGCTCTTCTAGCTTCTTTATAAGGTTGTAGCATTGCAGTGTCACCGCCTGGCTCTTTTACAAGTCTTCTATCTTCCTCATCATGTTTTAACATTACAATGTCGCTGGATGACTCATGTATTGATTGTTGGCTCCATAGGGACGTCCCATTACTGACATTTTCAGCAAGCCTAGCTTTATTCTTTTTCACATCAACTGCTTGGCGGGTCCTGTTCATGAACTTCCTCTTGTTCCATTTCTTTTTGAAACCACGTTCTTCACCTCAAAAGGTTTGAGGATTTCAGTTGGCCTTTTCTCTGCCTCATTACCTCGCCTTTTGCCAGGCACTACAATATACTTTGTGGCACCATTTGCACTTCCCTTCAATTGACCTGCACAAAATAATTCCACGCATGATCCAAACCCCGCACACGGAAGAAATCAATACAATTTCAACATCGAATACAATGATTGGATAAGAAAATGTGCCCCTAAAATAGGAAAAAAAATGATACCTTTGATTGCAAGAAGACCAGTCCAGGCAGCTTTTATCTCTGTCTCTTTTTTTGACCTGCCTGCATGACCGATGTATTGTATACCACCAATCTCTACGGTGCATGTATAAGGAGCTTTGCCTGAAGCTTGCCTGGTCCAGGTATAAGATGGAATCGAGTAATTCATCTCCTGAGCATACTCCTGAAGAAGACTCTTCCACAGACCAGTTTCTTGCTGGAAAGCATATTAACAAGCGTAAGAAAAAAAGCACAAATCATGGGAATGGACTAGAATATTTTTCTAATTTAGCCATCCTAACTCTCAAGCATATCCGCGATAACAAAGCTTAGTACTTGTACTGTGGGGTATATGTATGGTCCAAGGTTCAAAAATTGGGGCAACATGAGTTCCCCAAGAGTATAAAATTAGGGAACCACGGGCTTCACCATGCCAGGATCGCAGAGCAGATTTCTAAATTTTCACATTACAGATAGAATCAAAGAAAACAAATTTTCAGGAAGCTTGTAGATGTTGCAGGAAGCAGCACAAATGTGATTTCAGCTACATAATTTAGGTGATTAGTTTGTTCCCAAGCAGCGAGGACAAAGAATGCTGGTCATCACCATCCACATACCATAGTAGCCGGAAACGCGGTACGGTGGGCCGTTCCCTGAATCGGGTTCGTCGTCCCGGATCCGGAGTCGGGAACGGTGTGGGGGACGACGCGATTCGATCCTGGAAACGCGACTCGAGAAATCAAGGAACGAGAAGGATTCACGCCAGTTTTCTACGGCAGCTGCAGTGTCAAGTCGGTGGAGTATGGCAGATGTGTTGTCTTCCTGGGCTTGGTATTGTCGTCGAGGCCTGTACAGATCCAACTAGAAGTCCAGAACTAACATATATATGGTGCACAAAGCTCGTATGAGTAATATAGGCCCAGGTTAATTTCTTTGCCTCGGTCTGTAGTTGCCGAACCCCGCGTATCGTACCGGAGTCACCGTTCCCGAACTGTCGGAGTCACGTCCCACACACGAACCGAACGAATCAGAGATGTATACCCCCGACGTTTCCTATTTTTACCAGCCATCGACTCTCGTACCTCGTTTCCGTCCCTCGTCCCCATCGTATCGGAAACATGGCTACTATGCCACATACATGCTTTATACAGACTAACAAGCACAAAACAGGGGGCTCTGAATGAAGGGAAGAGTTAAAACCTACAGCTGCTGGGATTCTCTGAGTGGTTGGGATGGACTCAACAATTTCCATGAGCGCGGCTTCAGCCGCCGACTGTTCCGCGGCCTTCCGGGTGAAAAATCCGGGCAGCGAGTCGTACTTGGCGCCGTCAATTACCACCGTGGACTTGAAGACAGGCTCGTGGGCAGGCCCCTCCTTCACCGTGTGATACTCTGGATCCGGCAGATCGGCTTTCCGCGCGTACTCCTGCAGCCAGCTCTTGAAGGCGTAGCATTTCACAGGCCCTGAAGCTGTGTGCAGGCGCACAAAAACTCGGAATCAGGGCGAGGAACCAACCTGCCGCGGCAGGACGCAGGAGCAGGGGAGAAAATCTTACCGATTCCTCCGGCATTGGTCGCAGTCGTGGATTCCGGCGACCCCGGCGGCGGCGCCGCCATGCCGGCGTCCGTACCGACAGAGCCGCCGCCTTGGGAGAATGCTGGCGGTTTTGTGTGGCGTTTCTTCTCTAGTACGCTGATGTGAGTGTGGCTTTAGCAATTATGCGTTGGGCCCAATTGGCGGTGACTGGTGACCGTGAAAATGAAACATGAACCCAAGTTTTAAAAGACAGAGTTCAAAAAAAAGTTCTAAAAGACAGCGAAAATCGTATTTGTAAGTTTCAGAAAAATACTAAAAGATTACGTATTCACGTATGTATATACAGGGTAGAAACTTGTGTAAATTGTAAGATAAATCATGGTGTTCAAGTTTTAGAATGTGATACTTGGTATCCAGTCCGAATCATTATGATTTTTGTACAGATCACAATTGATCGTATGTAAGTTTCAAAATTTACACACACACACACACACACACACACACACACACACACTTTTATCCATTCTCTATGCATGAATCTTTTCAGGATTTTCTGAACTTACAAGACGATTTTTTGCTCCCTCTCATCGGCTAGGAAGTTGGGTATGCATGAGCCCGATGTTCCGAATCCCCCTATTATGGAACACAGGAATATTCCATATTATCTGATCGTGACAGCAAATGACAAACAAAACCTATCCAAGAATTCAGTTACCCTCTGTTCCTTCTCGAAAATAAAACACAAAGTACCAGACCTACAAGACAATCACCAATAGAGCAGTTGAGGAAAATATTTACAGCTGATTCTCTTCTTGTATGCATGAGGAACAACAGACAGGGCTCTGCCTTCAGAACCTTGTGCGCGCACACACACAAAAAGCTTACTCGCACAAGTCCAATGTGCACGTGTACTCGTTATTATCATTTCCCTTTCTTCAACTAGAATCATACCATAAGCTTAACTTCAGGCAACGATAAGCAGTTTCAACATAGGATAGGGTCTGATTTCCGAACACAGCCCCCTACAACCAACAACAACCTAGCCAATCTACAGCTACACAAATCTACCAGGACCTCCAACATGTTTCTTATTCGTCTTTCATGGCCGTCTCATGCCTCCGCTTCTGAGCGACCTCAACGAGCAGAGTCAGCAGGGCTTCGCACACCTGCGACGTGTCCGCCTGATCCCCAGGCTCCTCTTTCATCGAAGAATACACCATCCACGCGTGGTCTAGCTTCCGCTCTGGTCGGACAGCTAGCGACCCAGGAACTTCGGCATCCTTCCTCGTCACAAGACCGTCGCTCTTCTCGCCGTACCTTGCCACCAGCAGCTGCGAACATGCTGCCAGTGCAGCTGAAAGTGGCATTACGACCGGAATCCTTGCAAGGTTGCTATCAGCGGCAACCGGGAGCTCCACATGGGCGACGTGAGAGAGGGCTGTCAGCACACTGGGAGTGATGCTTGCCTCTGTGTGGAATGATACGACTGGAACCTCAGGGGGCAATGGGTGCTGCGACAGGAACTCTTTCCTCCTTTCGTGTGTCAGGTCTTCCAGCGCCTGCAGATCACCCTGGAGAAAATCCAATGATTATTATGACAACTAGGATTAGTGCCGTCTGCTGTGTAGGCTGACATGGTAATGACTGCAATGATCCAGTCAAATACCTTGAGGACTTTGGAAACCAAAATTTCCATAAGTTTGCGTAGCATGACATAGTCACCTAGCTGCCCCTCTCTCAGGATATCTGAAGCGACTGGGCTTCCTCCATATGGGCTTTGAGCTAGTACCAAACCTGCAACCTTGTCTTTCAGTTGCGGCCAGTAGAGCGACAGAGCTGCCGCTGCATCTACACCACCCTTGCTATGACCGAGAAGCAGCACACGTTTCCTTGATCCCCAGTATATTTCTTCAATGTATTCCTTTATCTCCCTTGCATTTTTACTTACTGAAGACTGCAGGACACCATATGTATGACATGATGAAAAATAATATCAAGAGAAAAAGACAAATTAATATTGGCAAGTACCTCACTGTGAATCTTGGCAATGTGACAAACCAGACCCATTTTGGAGAAGTATGCTTTTGTCTTCACAAAGTAAAGTGGCCCATGGTTACTAAATAATCCTGTAAAAGTAGAAGAACATGTGTAACCACAAAAGTTTGGTAAACTGCTTTCATTATCAAAGTAACATTAGACTAACCTGGAACCAACAAATACACCATCGAATCAGGTAGCTTGTGCTCATTTTTTCTGGTGAGTGAAATAAATACTTGAGATAAAGCTCATAATACAGTTGTTATGAAAAGCATTCTTTACATGCTGTAGAAACTGAGATTCAGTTTGTTGTTTTTTCCCAACCTCACGGAGTCAAGAATCTCCAAAAATCTGGTCGTCCCATCCTCAGTTGAAGGTAAACTTTCAATGCGCTGGAGCCATCCAATATCATCCGCTGAACCACGTACAGTTTTCCGAGCACGATCTACAAGACTGCATAGAAATATAGACAATCACTATTACACTTTATTTCCAAGTTAATCTCCAAGGAAAAACAAAACACTACTGGTTTTCAATAAAAAAGATAAGGGAAAATTTGCCACTGGACACCGTTATTTTGCGTCCTTTGCCCAGACACACTCAACTTTCATGCCTTTGCTAAATACCATTATGATTTTCTGGTCATTTGCTATAACACACCGCACGTCTCAAAACGGAAAGGTTGATCTTCGTACGTGAACTTTTTTTTTTGCCATTCAGTTATGTTGTGCTGGATCACGAGGGCGCAACGGTTGGTGCGGCGGCGCCGGCGTGTGCGCCGCCGCGAGCGAGCAGTTGAACTGAACCCTTCCATGGATCAGCAACGACTGCGCGTCCAGTATAGCACAGGAACCCTTCCATGGCACAAAACGTGGACATTTCACGTTCAATATATCACAGGAAAATACCACAAAACAACAGACACGTCCGACATGGCTTAAGTTCAGGTCAACTAGCACAAAATAACACAACACGATTCAGTTAAACTAGCACAAAATAACACAACACGATTCAGTTGAACTAGCACAAAATAACACAACACGATTCAATTGAACTAGCACAAAATAACAGGACATGCTTCAGTTGGAAGGGCAACAACGCACTCTTCAGATCAATGGGCAACATCACTACTTTTTGGCTCTTCTGACTTGCAATTTTCCTGTAGTTTTTTTCATGGCTTGAGGCTTAGCAACAACAGCTTTTGAGCTCTTTTGCACAACAACATCAGATTGGAGTTGCTTCTTGCGACTGCAATATTACAAGCTGGGGTTAATCACATTGCACATGTAAACTGGGCATCAATTAGGCATACAGCAAACTGCAAGGAATAGCTTACTTTCTTGTCATTGGGCTATTGTTAACAATAGAAGAATCAATCAATTTTGTTGGTGTAAGCATTCCAACGATGGCAACAACATCTGAATCTAGTTGCATCCTTCGGCTACCAAAGAAATATAAAGATAAATGAGCATATTTGGTAGCATCTAAAAGAGGATAAAAACTTGAATATTTCAGTACCTTCTTGTCATTGGGCTAGTGTTAACAATAGAAGAATCAAGCTGTTTTGTTGGTGTAATCATTCCAACGATGGCAGCAGCATCTGAATCTAGTTGCATCCTTCGGCTAACAAATAAATATAAAGATAAGTGAGCATATTTGGTAGCATATAAAATAGAGTAAAAACTTGCAGATTTCAGTACCTTCTTGTCATTGGGCTACTGATGGCTGGTGCTTCAACTGGCTTGTTGCTGCTTTTCCTTGCTCTTTTCGGTTTAGGTGCAGCTTCAATTTGTGGAGCTCCAGTTTGTGCTGTTGGGACTTCAATTTGTGCAGCTGGTTCTTCAACTAGCTTCTTGCTTCTATTTCTTACTCTTTTCGGTTTAGGCGCTGCAGGTGGAGGTGCTCCTGGATCAAGCACTGTCTCATTGCAAGTTTTCTTAAAATGGCCCTTTTGACCACAGCGCTTACATGTGACAGTTCTGCGAGTTGGTCCTCCTTCCTCCCAACCTTTGTATCTTCTTGTCCTTGGTCTACCAGCTGCACGTTTCAGAATAGGTGGCCATAGTTTAAAACCTGGGTCAACCTTCGGCCATTGCTGCCTATCTGTCATTGGCGAGACCCAATTTTCATAGGCTTTTCTGAATTTCTCAACTGAGTAGCAGTCATCAATGTAATCTTCCATCTTAGGATTCCTAAGGTGAGTAATAACATGTACATCATGATAGCAAGGCAGACCGGTTACTTGCCACTGCATACAAGTACATGTTCTATTACTAAGATCCAACGAATGCTTCCATGGCTGCAGTTCCTTGTCAACACCTTGAACCTCAGCTAAAAGTGCAGAATCATCTTTATCTCTGTTAGAAAATCTGTGTAGGTAAGGCAATCCTCTGCTCTTAGCATTTACTGCCCTAACAACATGAGGGATAATTTTACCGGTCAGTTTGTAAGAAATTTTTCTCCTCAACTCCATTTTTCCATTATCATTTGTGTTATTCTATCCATGAGAACAATGACCGAAAGGGATTTTTCTTTTCTAATCCAACTATTGAAGGTTTCAGCAATATTGTTGGTCACATAATCTACTTTACTGGTTTCCGAGAATTGATACCTTTTCCATAAGTGCTTGTGGTTGTCTTCTATCCATTGCATGGCTTCTGGAGATGCATCTTGCATAGGCTGATAGTGCTGCTCAAATCGAAGAATCCTGTATGCTCTACAAGCTGGCCATAAATGCTTTCGGAAGACTTCACCATGGAATTTCTTTGTGAAGTTCTTCACTAAGTGCCTCATGCACTCTCGATGTTCTACCCCATTTGTGAAGACTTGGGTAACACCAGCATCAATGCCTTTGCCTGCATCTGTGGATATAACTAATCCATGAGGTGATCCAATAGCCCTGTGCAACCTCTCAAAAAACCATGCCCAACTATCAGATGTCTCTGAGCCAAACACCCCGTAAGCTACTGGGAACATCCAGTTATGGCCATCGATAGCAATCGCAGATGCTAGCTGTCCTCTCCACTTTCCATTTAGTGTTGTTGAGTCCACACCTAGATAGGGTCGACAGCCATTCGAAAATCCATCAACACATGCTCGCAGGGCAATAAACATCTTCGAGAACCTATATTTGCCCTCATCATCCAGTTCAAGCTCAATGTCCACTATGCTTCCAGGATTTGTTCTCTCCAGCTCAGCTTTGAAGCTAAAAGCATCATCAAAGCTATTTTCCCAATCGCCTTGGAGCTTCTTTAGAGCCATCTCTTTTCCATCCCATACCACCCATGCTGAGATGTCAACTCTGCACTTCTCTTCTAACTTCTTCTTAAGTGCAGTAGGCCCGAGTGTAGCATCCTTGGAGAGCCATTCGATGACCCTATCGCAAACCCAATGATTAGTTGCCATGCAATTCTTCTTCACTGTCCCTGTGCTGCTACAAGTGTGTTTCCTTGGCATTTTTTTAATCTACATCAACAAATAAACAAAAGAATTTATGAGAACCATGCTAATGTGTTGACCAAATTTAAGAGAAACATGAGAATCATACCTGCCAAGTCCTGCCATCTTGAAGCTGGCTTGCATGTATCCTCCACTTGCATTTCTTTGCTTTACAGTAGCCCCTGTACCTTGTTGCCTCACTATATGCAGCTGCAATTTCATATTCACCCATTACTGCATATTGCCTAATACACTTTTTAAAGCATGCACCATCTTCAAATGTAACACCCACTTCAATTTTTGGGTTCTCATAGTCTGTGACATGGACAATGGTTTCACACCCAACTGTGTCATCTACAGCAAGGTCATCTTCAAATGACAAATCAGAATCATTACCATCTAAGTTAGCGTCATCAGAGTCAGTCAACATCTCATTGTAAGCACCCTCGTCATCTAGCCCAACATACTCAACTTCTGCATCTACCCAATTATCATCCACAAGTGGTTCCTCGCCATCAGAAGACTCATGCTCACTAGCAGCAAAGTCATGTTCATTGTTAGTAGGTTGTTGCTTATCATTTGGAGGTGGAGGGGCAGTTATCTGTGGAACACAAGTAGTTGTATTGCCACTGTTGTTCCCTTTACAAACAACACTGACCATAATCAGAAGCATTCTCTCATTCCAATACATGTCTATTGCTTGTAGTAGTTCACGGTCATGGTTTATTTCAGCAAAACGAAGGCTAACTTTGTCCCAAAAGGTGATTACAAACTTCTGATCCAGACCATGTTTTATGTCCAGTTCATCTCTAAAATCTTTCAAATTGAGACAATCTCTGTCTACAATTTTCAGTTTTTCAATACTTGCATGCCACACATGTGTGCCATCATTACCGGACTCAGGGTACGCACACACCCGGACATCAACTCGTGTACATGAACTACGATCCATCCTACACGAAGAAAGAAAATTGCAAGAAATCCACAAACTCCGGACATCAACAAGTGAGTACAGGATAGAGGCAAGAAATTGCAAATAGGGTGAGAATCTTACCCGTCAGGGAGCCAACTTAAATCGGAATCCATCCTTGGCGGCGGGACTGCAACCCTCCCGATGGCGGGGTGGGTCCTGAAGACGGGGCGAAGGGAGGGAGTCGGGGGTGACGGATCCGCGGGAAGCCAACACGGTGGGGTGGAGAGCTAGGACGGCAGCGCAGCGTGAGCCGGCGTGAGGGGCGGGGAATTTGATCGGCAGCGGAGCAGGGTGCGGCGCAGCAGGGCGTCGCCAGTTCCCTGGTATTTTTCCCCCGCCTCGAAGTGGAGTCGAACGTGGCTCATAAGACGAAGGCGAAGGATGATGATCAATTCACGTACGATGATCAACCTTTCCGTTTTTGGACGTGCGGTGTGTCACAGCAAATGACCAGAAAATCATAATGGTATTTAACAAAGACATGAAAGTTTAATGTGTTTGGGCAAAGGACGCAAAATAACGGTGTCCAGTAGCAAATTTTCCCAAAAGATAAACATGAGAAGTATAATACATAAATGCCAGAGCAATCCTCTACCCTTGAAATAGTGAAGCTCCATTCTGAAAAACACGAAATGGTGCCATCTGGCCTGAGTTTTCTTGAGCGGCACTTCCAGTGCAATTTATTTCACTGGGAGACAAGCTACTGCCATCCGACTCTGCAGAAGAAATCTGAAGAGCAGGCCTGCCAGAAGTTGAGACAGGCTGAAGTATTGCTAGTTCTTGGCCTTCCTCGGGTATTCCTGCAATAGAGTAAATGAAGGAGTTCAAACAGATTTATGACATGAATAAATTTTCTTATGAGATAGTCGTCTGTCTGTAATAAGAAAGCTAACCTGCGTAACCAGGCACTGGGAGGCACTGGGTAAAATATGAAGCTATTTGGGCAAGATTAGACGCAGCTTGGTTTAATGCTGGGACGGTGGGGAAGAGTTGTGAATCTTCAGCCCTATTGACTGATTGGCTATTGTCAACCTAGATTCATGATTTATCAGTGACTATTTTTTCAGCAAAAAAGAAATGATAAAAGAAAACAATAATGACCACAAGGGGCCCATAACCGGTCATATTTGTAGGTGAATGCTGCTCCATAACAGATACACAAGTAACAACTCTATCATAGGACTAGGGTCAAGTAAGCCAAACCACTCAGCAACTTGGCTTAGAGCATTGTTGTGGACATTCATAGCGCACACGGCAAGCAAATTTGGTTCACAAGAATTGCCAGATAATCATTTGTGTTGGGTAAAACGGCTACACGAGTAGCAGAACAATTTCCTCATGAAAGGAATGTCAATTAATGTGTACATGAAGCGCATCAATTCAATACTTTCAACTATTGACAGCCTCACAGACATGCTTACAACTTTTATAGATTGATATAATCAGAAAATATAAGTGTTGTGCAATGTGGTAAAGTTGATGGCACCAAAGCCCTCCTTCCCACTTGAACTTGAAATTTTATGCAGCAAGTATAAATTAAGGAAGAAGAGTGGTCCTGATGAAGGATAAGGATACGCAGTTGACAGTTCAGGTTTGGTATGGCCAATGGCCCGCAGAAAACCAGTCAGTTAGACAAGAACTATGGCAGACTCATAGGCTCATAACAACCATGACCATGAGAACAGAAGACTGTTACTAGATTCCTAATAGGCTCTATCTGAACATATAATTCTTCAAGGCATACGAAGGTGAGGCAGTAACAGTAAGTAGAAATCAACACGTACACATACCGATGCAGAAGTAGAAGGCTCTCCCTGTGCTGAAGGCTCCATGCTTGACCTATGGATCCGGTAGCCCCAATTCGTCCTAACGCGCTGGAAGAATACAGATTGAGAGGAGCACGAGTGATACACGTAAGAAGAAAAGATTGAATTGGGGAAACAGAACAGAGGGGGCTTTCTTGATCGACTGACGGTGTTCAAAGGAAGGGAATCGAAGCCACGAACTAGTGGATCCAGGAGGAAGCGTGTCGGCTCACTTCTCCGCTTGGGGTGGGGGTGGGATGGCGGCGGGAGAGGAGAAATTCCGATTCGTGGGGAGGAAGAGAAGCGGGTAGTCAGTTTCTGCGGCAAGGGGTGAGGAAGAAGACGACTTGTCCCACCCGGCACGCGGCGAATCAACACCTCTACCGAACCGCCCAAAATTTGTCCAGCACCGCCCGAAAATGGGGTGTATTCGTCACAATGTAGGTGTCCACAATTAAAAAAATTGAACACGCGAAAATTTAACCAAAGATCACGAATTTCATTAAAACTTGGGTATATTACAAAGAAATTTAAACTAAATTAAAACTTAATCTAGACGCCGGGAGAGGGCTTGTTAGGTCCAGCCTCGGTGTTTGTCGGGCCTACGTGAGAGAAGACAACCTCGCCGTCGTTTCACGTCTAATAGGTGTAAACAATATGTCCAAGAGGCAATCATAGAGATAATTGTATTTCAATATATCCATAATTTATAATAATGTGTCTTGAATAATTTCGGTTGTGACTTGTTTGTGAAACTCATTACTTGTATGATTACTAGTTGAATACCGTACCACGAGAGAAGCATTCTGTAGGACGAACTACATGTAGCCTTTTTTTGAAAAATTCGAAAATGATACTTATAATTTTCAAAATATTCTGAAACTATTCCTAAATGTAGACAATGATGACTTCCACCGGTGTGTAAAACATCAATGTGAAATTTTATGTATTTGTGCTGTGAAAAAATGACAAAATTTTGAATCTAAGGTGGTGAAACGTGCAAATTTCGAATTTTTCAGATCTGTGGGCCAGAATACAAAATATTCCTCGTTCAAACTTTGCAGAACCTTAGGATACGTCATTTTCTACCTCTATGATTTTTCTCAGAATTTTTGAAAAATATAAAATGTTAATTCCAAAAAAAATACTGGGCTACATATAGCCCGGGACTTTTCAGTGTTCCCACGGCCTATCTAAAAGTATTCAACCGTTTGTACACTTGTTCCGATGCAAGACTCTAGCATGAACAAAGTTTGTGTAGGGTTTGATGATTGATATCCCTAGTGGTTGTTTTTGGCTGTCATACGGCCTCAAACTCCATCCTAGTCGCCTAGTCGACTCAAACACAGTTGTTGTGGTATGAGTTGCCTCGCCTAGTCGCCTCCCTATGCATACATGTTTTGCATCTTGGTTCATTGACTTTTCACCGTTTGAATTGTAGGTGCCCAGCTCAATCAGTCTCGACATTGCACTAATAGAGATCATTGCGTTGATCGTATTCTACAACTCGGCTCCACCCATGCTACGGCTTCTTATTTGTGTACCGCCGTTGGTATCACAATAAATAAAATATGAATAATGGAGTGATTTTTATGGACTTGAGATTCTCATGAAGATCATGACAAACATCAAATCCTCACATAATTATACTAAACTTTTATACTTATTTATATTTTTTTCATCATGTTGTGGTTTTTTAGAAGTATAAGTTGTATATTACTTAGTTAGGATGGTTTAACCATACAATAATGTTTCTCAATATTTATTATTGTTTTAGGCTATATAGTTTCAATGTATATCATACTTCCGCAAAAAGTCATTTCTTTCAGAGATAGTTTCCTTAACAAGATACATAACCATTGTAAATTTGAAAACAACAAAGAAATACTCATATGCCCATGATTTTTTTTTTACAAAAATGAACTATATAGTGAATATGTGCATTATTGTGTGACATTTGTCTTTATTTTTAATATATAATATATGGGAAAATATTACAAAACATAGGGCCTAACAAATATCTTAATATAATAGTGTAGTGTATGGTTAGGTAAGCAAATATATAGAAACTTCTGGAGTATGAATCGCAAACTTGACGATAATTGTTTCTATGGTCAAATGTGTCTTACAAGTTAAGTGGGTCACTAATAAGTTAATAATATAATGATCTATAATTGTTATTCAAATAGCACCAGTTTTATTAACCACTAACGGACATAAATATTTTATGGGATTTACAACATTTGCACACACAAAATTGGATTATTTATATGCTGGCCGCAATGCACTTCTCTATCAGATGATGTATACAAGTGTTTCTTTTAGTTTAAAAGGGCAGCTCGGTGCAGTAGCTCCCGCTTGTGCAGGGTCCGGGAAAGGATCTGACCACTTTGGGCTTTTAGTATGCAGCCTTTCCCTGCATTTCTGCAATAGGTTGTTTCCAGGACTTAAACGTGACCTCATGGTCACAAATGTTTCTTTTAGTTTCTCAAATAAAAATCTATGCATTAAATGAAAATATATCTAGAAAATACCGGGATCCTTAGCCATAAAATTTAACTTGGGACCACACATCTAATTGGTTTGTCATTATGTGATACATTGTATTGCTCTGTCATGTTCAATTATTCGTGTGAACGGATGTTAACTTTATACTGTTCATAAATAGTCAATAGTATCTTACATGTGAATGACAATACTATAAGAGTCAAAAGTATGTTTACTATGACAATGCTATAAGAGTCAAAAGTATGTTACTATTTATGACCCAGGGTGGTCGCCCTGTTTGCATGTCCTGTGGACCGGACTTGGCGATGATATCAGGACTGGTGGCCTGCATAGGGATCCGAGGCAACAAATACCATAATAACTATGTTGATATGGAGTTTTAGCCCGTATGATAGCCAAAAACAAAGGCATAGCAAAATTTATTGACACTTTGTGATAAGGATCAACGTGATCTAAAATGGGTTTGGCCCAATCTTTCTCGGCGATCAATTGAAACAACAACATTGGACTAATGGATTCAATCCCACGCACGCTCGAGTCGCTTGGGGCGATTGACTGTTGCCACCACTCCATTGCTAGAGAGAAGGGGAGTGGATAAAATGAGAACCGCAATGGAAACCACAATGGGATTTTTATTGGCACACTGGGTTATTCTTGGTGGAACAGTTAAGTGCACGAGTAGATCGATAAGCATATTGAAACTACCCGCGGGCGCGGAAGTAGAACAGGCATGAGATATCGCTTTGTTTTTTTTTGCCAAAACCTACATTTGACAAGACAGAACATGAACCTCTTATTCGCAATGATGTTATAACGTGACTACTAGTTCGGTTGAAATGACAGGACAATAACAACAATGTTCACCGCGTCATCTAGACCATCTTGACGTGTCACACCCATCTGACACGTGGTGTACAAGTGTCGAACAATTGACGTGAATCAATGTTTTGGTCAAATTAACTACAATTGAACTGACGTGATACTTTGATGTTAGCGTGCATATATACGTGCATTCATGTCATGCCACAAAGCTCTCTATGTACGCGAACTGGCACGCGGAGGCGCACCCGCAATGCGCGCTCTGAGACACTAAAATTTGTAAACAATTGTAGTGCAAATTATGATTTTTTTTCCTGATACTAGTACACTAAAGTAAGATTCCGCTAGGGTTTCCATTTTTTCTCGATTTATATGATTTTTTCGTTGGTAAATGCTATTAAACTCATTTAATGATTGGAATATAATTAAAAACTAAAAATTTCAAGATATTCAGGAATTATGCATCCCATATGATATACTTTGTACGAAAATTATGAGAGTTCAATTTAAATATTATATGTGGTACCTACTTCACAAAAAATGGGGATCTTTGCACTAAACAAATTAGAAAAATTAAAAAATTGGAATCTTGCTTTGGCAATGTTGTTTACAATGTCAAAACACATGTTTGTGCCGAGTTTGGTCATAATAGCAAAAAGCTAGCCATGGATATGGCCATGACCTTGGTAATTTTGCTTGAAAATCATGAATCTTCATACAAGTTTGTTAATTTTGTGGACCCTTTATTTATAAAAATGTGTTATTGAAATTTTATGATTTTCCTTGATAATAGACTAAAAGGAAGATTCCCTCAGGTTTTCCATTTTTTGTTTTGTTCTCGATTTATGCGATTGTTTTAAAAACAGGGCCAAAATTGTCCGTGTGACCTTTCAGAGCTAGGGGTGAATTTTCCTACTTTATTTTGTGCAAGTGCATAGAATCATGGTAGGCTACGTTTTTATGATTTTCTATAGTTTTGGGGTCAAACTATAACACACACATGTAGTTCAAATTTTATTTTTCGTCGATAAATGATATTAAACTCATTTAATGATTGAAATATAGTAAAAAAGATAAAGAAATCAAGATATTCAGGGATTATGCCCCATTATGATATACTTTGTGTGAAAATTGTGAGAGATCAATTTTCACTCTTATTTGTGGTACCTACTTCAAAAAATGGGGATTTTGGCACTAAAAATGAAACAACATACTTTCAATTTTTTTGGAATCTTGCTTTGGCAATATTGTTTACAACGTCAAAACACATGTTTGTGTCGAGTTTGGTCCTCATAGCAATAAGCTAGCCATGGATATGACCATGACCATGGTCATTTGGCTTGAAAGTCATGAATCTTCATATAAGACAAGGTACAAGTTTTACGGTGATTGACATTTTTAATAACCGTTCATCCACCTCGATCTAACGGTGTTAAAATTGGCGGTACCAGACTGACGATACCGAACGGTACCGCGGTACCGAAAACTGTGTGGGACCGGTACTGAAATTATGTGGGACCGATATCAAAATTTTATGGAACCATTATCTGTAATTATATTTTAATGATTTTAAAAGGTAAATTTATCATTTGCTCACCCTAATCTCCACCCGTCACTCTCTCCTACCTCTGATTCACCACCAGCCGCCCCACCAGCCGCCGGCGTTCTCCCACCACTCCCTCCTCCACCTCCCCACAGGCAGCACGCGAGCCCCGTCGCCGGCCTCCTCCACCTCCCCTGTCCTCGCTCGGATCAACGGCGAGAGCAGCGAGAGTCGAGAGGAGATAGGAACTGAGAGGATGAGGGAGAGAGGTAGGGCAGGGGCGCATGGCTGAAGCTGCTGCTGCCGTCGCGGACGCGCGACGCAGTCGTTGCAGGTCCTCCCCGACGAATCGAAGAGCACAGAAAGCTCCGACGCGATCCCCTCTACCTCCTCCAGGAGTTGCACGTGCTGGGACGCCCGGGACGCGCCGAATCTCGTCGTCTTCCCCGACACCGGCCGCTGTTCGTCGAGCTTACTGGTCGCCCTCGGCCTGCTCCTCTACTGCCGAGCACGGAATCGCCGTCGTGGTGAGCTCTTGGTCCTGAACTCCTGATAGACCATCTCCCCGTCCTCCCATGTGTTTTTTCCTTCTCTTTACTGTCACATGTTGCCTGTCTGCTGCCCAATTGATGACAATGCTTGGAATGTTTGTGCTTTTGTTGAATTGTACGCATGTTCCCTCCTTTGCTAAACTTATCAATTGCAGATGTTGTATGAGAGATTCCTTTCAGCAAAGACAAACTCTTCGAATGATGAAAAGAAATGGAGAACCTCAATACAAATCCCCCTGACCTATATGCAAAGTAATCCTGCTTTTTCGCAATGTTTAGTTGCTCCTGATGCATCCTCCCCATACACATGACCATAATGATCTATCTTTTTGATGAAGGTTCGTGAATGCACTCCCCATGCAATTTTTCTCGTTGTCATAGAATGATAAATTTCAGTTTATCTTCCAAGCTGCAGTGCACAGATCAAACGAGGTTGTCTGTTCAGCTGATGGAATACTGTCATGAAAAGCCTGAAGTGACTGCAGTGTCGATTGATCCAAAATTTCAAGTTTTTGCCTGAGTCATATTTATATGTTGATATTAATGCATTTCTATGATTTTGGACAGGATCAATATGAGCCAGTGTCATTGGAGTGTGACTATAGGCGCAACATGGACTCGGACGACGACAGGGACTCGGATCAATATGGGCCTCACAATCCCAAGAAGACATTGACTTTTGGCAGCGGCGACGGGAACATGAGCGCATAATCATTCCGAACGAATAAAGAATTTGTAGTATTCGATGAACAGAAATTATCTGTGATAATTATTTGCTCTTAGTTTTGATATTTGAATGGTTCTTCAGTACGCTTTTAGTTGGGCGCATTTTTTCCTATAAAGCCAACAATTTGTAGTGTTTGATGAACAGAAATTATTTCAACTATATCAATGGAGTATGCTCTCTATTCATTTTCAGTGACTTGATGTGTGTTGAATGGAATAGCTGTATAAATAGCATGTATAAGGTGACATTCAGGTTTTGGAACAAGCTGCTATTGGGAGGAAGAATCTGTAGATGTTAAGCTAATTCTGCACTGAGCTTTGCTGTACCTTCCTTGGAAATTCTGCACTGCGTGCTTGTGTGCAGTGTAATATTCTTTCTTGTTGATCGTATGGAGTAATATTCTTATTGGAGCTAAGACGTTGGTACTAGCTGTTCTTGTTGTGGAATTATGTTGGTGTTTGACCTGTTGTGATAACTGTGTCATGATGCCTTTCTCCATGCACACAGTAGTATAGTTCCACCGTTTCGAGTATCTATTTTGTACTCCTGAGTCCTGAGTACCCAGGAAGTGAAAGAGGCATCACATAATTTTAGTAACGTTTGAAAACTGAACTTTGCGCAAGAGTAGCATCAGTAATGAACAGACAAATATTCACACCGTTTCATTTAGTCAGACTCAAATGGGTAGAAAATGTAGATGCTTACCTTACGGAAAGATTGTGCATTGTGGTCAAGTATCAGTGATGAACATTTGCTCGCTGATTACACCGTTCCACAGTAAAAATAATGTATCAAGGATGTGAAAGGTGCAAAAAGGTGTAGTTTTTTTAATTGAGAAATGTGCTCCTATTTGATATAATATCACCAGTGCCAAACCATGGGTCCGGAGTCTACAAAGCATTATTACATTGAACAAATGAATATTCACACCGTTTCATTTAGTCACAGACAGAAATGTATACAAACTGTAGATGTTCACTTTACATAAAGATTGCACAGTGCGGGCAAGTATCATTGTTGAAGGATCAATGAAAATCTGGGCATCAAAACACTGCAGGTAACATGTTTTGCACCATATTACTTCGTAGCGAACTGACTTAGCTGTAGCAGCCACCTGCTTGAGAGGACGAGCCAGCACCACCTCCGGCTGCATTGGGGACAGCGTAACCAACTTTGATTCCGTAGGACTGCAGCAATTAGGGAAATAACATTATACATCGTCAACACATTTGCGGGAGAGGAACAAAACTATGTCCAGTCCTGCTCATAATTGGAAGACTTCTTGGAGTTCTTGGAGAAATGCATGCTTCAAATCCAAACTGAACAACATCATTCAGAAAAATAGAACTTTATACCTGGATGTATGACACCATGGAAACACATTCAGACTAAATAATCACTACATAATGTGCTTCCTACTGCAGCAAGCACTAGCTCCCTCTCTTGCTTCCTACTGATCAGCAAGAAGGTTCATACGCCTCTTTGCTAGCATCTGGAGAAACTTCATGCTACTTCCTAATGAACAGGATTAATTGGCGGCATCATATAGAAAAAGACAAAGAGAAACTACGACCCCTGAATTAATTACCTGAAGGAAGCGCTGCAAACGGGAGCTTGAGTAAGCACATAACTCATTTCCGTGTGTTCCTAGCACAAGTTAGATAAGCACACTGCCATATTCATGTCTTTAAAAGGAGTTGAAATTTCCACCAGAACAAATAAGGCTGGGAGGAGCTGTAGCTATCAGCGTTCTGGCAGCATGCCATCCTACACAACAAAAATAAGAATTTCTGACATGCACAAGTTAGATGTTCACTTTACAGCGTGCCATCCTTCATCAACCACTGAATATATGAGGACACGATTACAATTTACGGAACATTCTGCAAGAGCAACAGCTCACCTAGCTTTAAGAAGACCGAGAGCCAAAATTCGATGGCCTTAAGCGGGAGGTTGTCGTAGCGAGTCATCTCGTAGCCTGTCCCCGCTCCCTCCACGCCGCCGTCGCCGACCTCCTGGCCCCGCGCCGCCACCTCGCCGCAGGCTTGGGGAGTGGGGGAGATCGGCGTGCTACAGTCCGTGGCCTGCCCCCGCTCCCTCCATGCCGCCGACGTCGTCGACCTCCTCACCACGCGCCGCCACCTCGCCACAGGCTTGGGGAGTGGCGGAAATCGGTGTGCTACAATCCGTGGCATGCGCCCGATCCCTCCGCGCTGCCGTCGTCGCCGACCTCCTTGCCGCAGGCTTGGGGAGTGGCCCGACTGGGGAAGATCGGCGTGCTACTGCAGCCTCGCCGCGAGTGAAGAAGGGAGGCGGCGGCCGCTGCCCTAGTCGCCTGGTCACGATGGATTTGAGTCATGAGACTCACGATAGAACGAGGAGTACGGGATAAACTTGAACACGTTTTTTTCTAAGGAACTACATCAATTTTTAATCAACGGCTAACATAAATCGTGCCTCAATCAACGGCTACGAAAAATCATAACCGATGGTACCGACGGTACCACGGGTACCGTCCCAATCACCATAAAAGAGCTCCAGACAAGGTTGTCAAATATTGTGGTATTGCAAGTTTATGATTTTTAAGATTTCCACATGTTTTCCATTTTTTTGAATTTCTCGATTTATGTAAGAAAAATCAAAACAGGGCCAACATTGTTAGTGTGACCATTCGTAGCTAAGGGGTGAATTTTCCGACTCTTTTCTATGCAATTGCGTAGAATCATGGTAGGCTACGTTTGTATGATTTTTCTCTAATTTTGGGGAGAAATAAATTTGTGAAAGTTCAATTTGAAATAATTCATACTTTTCCTAACATAAAACCACACAACATAATTATACAAGATCAACAACTAATATTCCTCACTGATTTCTCTAACATAAGTATACATAGGGTACCCTTATATACACAAAATCAAGGGCCCAAAAATGAACTACCACTCGTCGTCATCGTCGGAAACCTCCATAGGGGCCTTTCCCTTGCCCTCCACATCCATTGGGGCCTTTCCCTTTCTCTCCTGGTTTGCCACTGAGTTGTTCACATCCTTCTACATGTACCCCGTATACTGCGCAACTCTCGCCTGCTCCGCAACTTTTGCATCAACCACAGACGCGGCCAAAGTATCCATGAGTTGTTGCTGCTCAACGGAATGTCTGGCTTGCTCTGTGACTTCATAGTCGGCCCTGGTCTAGGCCAGAACCGGATCCACCACCACCTCCTCCTCCTACTCATCAGACTCAAGATCGATGAATGGAATGGAATGGGAGCAATGGCCCAGTGGATGGTGATGGCCATGACGTAGTTACCTGCGTCAAAAGAATATGAGTTAGGTTGAGACTCCAAGTGCAGAGTGTATAGTATAGGAAAGACGGTTTTCCCCACGAGGGGTGACTCGAGGGTTTAATATCGAACTCTCGGGGAATCAGTAGTGAAAGATTTATCTTCTTATCCTTCTCTTGAAAACCTACAAAACAAAGTAAATTGTTTTGGCCCTCAACCTCACCAAGTGGTTGTCAAGCACAAGGTGTGAGAATGATATCAAAATAAAATGAATGCAAAACAGTAAATAAATATGCAATGATGATAAATAAATATGCAAGGATGGTGGAAACAATGATGGATGATATTTTTGGGTTTTATATTGTGAATGCAAGATGTAAAAGTGTTTTTGTATTTTCGGATTTTTAAATGGCAGAAAATGTAAAGTGGATAAAAGTTGTTGGAAAGGTGTTTCTTATGATTAAAAATGGACCGGGGTTCATGGTTTCACAAATGCACTCTCTCTTTAATAAAGTGGTAGACAATGGAACACTAGAATTGACATATGAGATTGCAACAAAAAGGTTTCATGACAAGTTACTAATTATATGGGCATCACGTCCTAACATAGAGATCTTTTGTTTATTAATCTCTCTTATACTCCACCAAGATGCGAACTAAATCATAACACCTTAGTAATTAAGATAAATCAGAGCATAGCATTAAGTATCATGACATGAAGTTAAAATAAGAACATGCTAGATCTAGTCATGGAGTAGTGGCAATGGTCACACCCACATCTCCGGTAGCAAGGTATTTTTCTTTATCCCTAGTGAGGCAACAAAGTAAGGTAAAAACCCAAGTGGATCGCGGAACTTTCTCTCACGTTCACCGCACTAGCCACCCCCCGTTACTCCAACTAATGCACACGTTCCCCCTCACACGCTCTCATACACATGCTTGATCAAACAAGTAAACAAGAACGGGGTACATAATATGCATCTACTTTCATAACTGAAACAAAACTATTGCAATCTCAAACATATATTAACTCATAAAAAGATCCACCACAAAGGTATTACATAGATGACCGTAATCATGTTCAGCAGCTCATACGGTACTAATTAGTGAAGCTCAAGAGAGGAGAGATACATAAGTTACTTCCACAAACCCATAGTCCAGGGGTGGACTACTCCCTCTTCATCATGGAGACGGTGGAGAAGTCGTTGGAGAAGATGGAGACCACGCCGGCAGCGCCCCGCCGGAGTTTTCCCCCTCCAATCTGCAACTCCAGGTCTCTGTTTCGTGGTTTCTGTGTTTCTGCGGCGCTCCTTTCCGAAGGCGTCGGGGACTATTTTTATAGTCGTTTTTAGGTCAAGACGGAGGCTCGGGAAAAAAGATCGACGGCAACGGAGCCACGAGGCCCAGATGGTGGGTCCCACGCGGCCAGGAATCTGGCCGCGTGGGCCACCCTCTTCTGGCCCTCGGGCCTCCGCTTGTTCGCTTCCTTCGCTCCCACGCTTTGTTCCTTCCAAAAACTGATGCTCGTAAATTTCAGGTCATTTGGACGTCGTTTGGGTCCCTGAAACATCAAAATATAGAAAATAGGGTTTTCTGCCTGTGCAGGGTTAATTCCAGAAAAATAGGGAAACAATGAAATATTCCCAAAATCATATAAAACATGATATAACCCTTATATGATGCAAATATGATTGAAATATAATGCAAAGTTCATGTATGCATTTTACATGCATCAACATCCCCAAGCTTAACCTATACTCGTCCTCGAGTATGAAGGTGATAAAACTAACATGGACTTTGCAATTTAATACTATCAAAGGATATCAAAGATGATTACTATTGCTACATAGAGTCAAATGATTCATTCTTCAAAGGAGTAGCAATATACAAGATAGATTATGAAGTGATATCAAATATTCAATGTAAGGATGTTCAATGATAATTCACAAAGTGTAACATAGAAGAAAGTACTATGGACCAAATGTATGCATAATGAAAAGTAAAAACATCCTATAATGGTCATAGAGTATTCTTATAAATCTGAATATAAAAGGTGGACACTTTGGAAAGATATATATGAGTAGAGGTAAAACATGAATAAGTTTCATCTAACTTCCAAATGCTTCTACTTAAGTTAATGTTTGCAATGTGGTATTGGTGTCAAGCTCTCATTACCCCTATCATAGCATCTTGAATGGTTAAAGTTTAAAGTGAAAGCAAATATGAGTAGTGTGCTTGACAAAGTATGGGTTGAATGTCTCATGCCCCGTGAATACGAGTACCTACACCACGGTGTTACTCAACTTGGGACACAAAAGCAAGTTCAAGTTAAGGTCATTGTAAGTAATATAATAGCGTCATCAAGAGCGTCAACTGGGGTACCTCTTGTCCCAGGACATGGAACAAGCCCATGTCAAAATGACAAGACAAACAAACAAAATGAACAATCTCCACACCCTTTTTATTTACTATTGGTATAGCTTTTTATTGTGGGGTGCATCACTGAAGGTTCACCATAGCATGTAAGTAAATTTCCACCATGAATGATGCATGGCTTAGATTAGCGGCCCAGGCGTCTCTCTAGCCATTTATACAAACTCATTAAACTCACTAAGTTTCCACATTTATTTGGCACCATGATAAGCATCCATAAACAAAAGTACATGATATCAACAAAATATAAAGAGCACGTTGAAAGCTTGCCATGTGACAGCACATATGAGCTAACTCCCAACCAAGACTCTTGTCAAGCTCACAACTTCATAATTTTAATCACAATGGGTCATGTTTATTAAGTGCAATAAAAGTAAGGTGTGCATCAAGTTCGTGAGAGCTCTTTAACCAACTTTTCCCATAACAATCAATAACATAAGCATTTTAATTCAGAAGTATAGATAATACAAAATAACATGATAAACATACTCGGAATAGCATAAAGCTAATAGGTAGATATGGTGGACTCACTGGAAAAACTTTGGTTGAAGGTGTTGGAAAACAAGTTTTTACTTGTTGGAATTTTTGGGCTAGCAAGAGGGAGAAAGTTGACCGTCTAAATGCATGCATAAGTGTCCATAGAACTAACCAATCCATGTTAAACAAAGTAAAGTAACATTCAGCATCAAAACATGAATAAAAGATAGCTCTTGATAAAACACTTGCAAATTAATATTCATTAAAAGCATATGAATCATGCAACTATATGTATCTTTTTGAATCAACTCAAACATCCCTTTCCCAATCTTTTTAATAGCATCCAACTTAATTCAACCCAAATTTCCAGTAGCTCTCTCATATATAAATGATAGTGGTGGTCTCAAGACAAACAAAAATCAAACCGAAATAAAAGCAAATAAAAGACGCTCCAAGTTTATGCGATAAAGTGCATTGATCGAAAAACAGAAGTTAGACGTGTGCAAACCGAGAGTGTGTTGGTCCAGTGGGGTTGTCTTCACATCCCCAAGCTTATGGTCTTCACCATCCTTGGATAGCTCTTGGTGCATCTCCTCTAATCCCTGTGAAAAAACTTCAAAACACCGTTTCTCCCATTTCTTTTCTGTGGGGTGACATTAGTAGTGATAGACAAACGAATTCTTGCTGCATAAAATCCTTAAACAAAAATTCATATGAATGTCCAGAAAGTGTATAATGTTGTATGCCTACTTATAAACTCAATTGGATCAAAAAGATTCAAGTTAAAAGTTCAAAGAATGCATCAAACAAAATGGGACAGAATCTGTCCAGAAAAACAGCAGCAGCAAAACGTATTTTTCTACCCTACTTAAATATGTCGAAAAATTCTGAAAAATTCATGCTTACAGAGGATGAAAAGTTGCAACTACAGTTCAAATATCAGCTCATTCGGAGTTACAGAATAGGAATTAAAAATCATACCGTGCACAGATTCGTGCTGGAATAAAATCTCCGAATGCAAATAGCAACTTTTTCAAACCAAAATAGGTAAAACTTGGCACTTTATTAAAAATTCCAGAAACAAAACTAAAAACTAAGTCTCTTGTTACAGCAAGAGGACACAAAGAAAATCAAAAATAAAAACAACCGGGTTGCCTCCCGTAAAGCGCTTTCTTTATAGCCATGTAGCTAGGCTTCTTACTTGATATTTATTGTGGACGAAGCTCATGAGGGAGCTTGAACTTTGATGTGTCCCTCTTCCTTGGGAAGTGTTCCATGCACTTCTTGTGTGGAAACTGAAACTTCACATTCCCTTCTTTTGAATCAATGATAGCACCTGTGTACGAAGAAAAGGTCTTCCAAGAATAATTGGACTAGAGGTTTTATTCCCCATATCCATGATTAGAAAATCAACAGGTACAAATGTCATATGCAACTTGTCGCAGCAGTGGAACATGGGGTTCTCCTAGTGCCGCCAAAGTGGGTCCACCCCATGTGGGCCCAAGATGAAGATGGCCAAGACCAAGACTCAAGTCAAGCTGGCAGGTTCACCGTCAGGACAAGCAAGGCCTACGTCGACAAAGGGCTCCAGTCCTGGGGGCCTGCTGATGCATGTAAAATGCATACATGATCTTTGCACTTTAATTGCTTATATTCCAATCATATTTGCATCATATAAGGGTTATATCAATGTTTTATAATGATTTTGGGAATACTTCATAGTTTTCCCATTTATTTGGAATTAACCCTGTTTTTCCAGAAAACGTCTTTTTTAGTGTTTCAGACTTTCCGGGAGCTTCGGGACTCCAAAAAGGGCAAGGTCAAAGAGCACGGTTCAGAATTTTCGAGACGAACGCAATGAGCTTAAATTGAAGACCAGAAGCCCAACAGGCTGGAAATGGGAGGGTCCCACGCGGCCTAAAGTACATGGCCGCGTGGGCCCAGCTCGTTTCCACCTCGAGCTCCGTGGCCGTCGATCTTTCGTCCACCGACTCCGTCTTGACCTAAAAACGCCTATAAAAAAGGTCCCCTGGCGTTTCGCGAAAGGAGGCGGCGGAGAAACACAGAACCACGAAACAGAGAGTCAGAAGGCTGCCGCCGGAGAAGATCGGAGGGGGGAAACGCCGCCGGAATCACCTCCGGAGGGCTCCACCCCCCTCCGGCGTGTTCATCATCAACATCTACAGCAAGAACTTCTTCACCATCATCACCATGATGAAGGGGGAGTAGTCCACCCCCTGGACTAGGGTTTGTGGTGGTAACTTTTGTATCTCTCCTCTCTCTTGAGCTTCACTAATTAGTACCGTATGAGCTGCTGAACATGATTACGGTCATCTATGTAATACCTTTGTGGTGAATATTGTGGTGTGAGATGATTTGTTATGCATTTACCGTTGTGTTGGAGCTTTTGTGATTTGTCATACTTTGAAGTATGATGTATGTGGGTACGGGATGGCCGATGTGACACGGCATAGGTATTGAGTGACACAGTACCGCCCAACGTCCTTTATCTGGGGGTAAAAAGAAAGAGTATGATGTGGGAGTGAGAGAAACCACGCTAGCCTTACGAGGGGTGACCTAGCAACACAAATGAGTATTTCTTTCAACTATGTGTTTTAGGACATATAGCCGTCATAAAAAGCTACCATTAAAACATGACAATTGTGTGTACTTTATCTATAACATGATGATCACCGTAGATGAGAGAGAGAGGATTAAGTGAACCCATGAACCATGTCCATTGTTCCTATAAGAAACACACACTTGAGCTTGTCCTCTTGCTACATAGAGGATTGGGCTTTCTCTCTTTGAGAGCTTTCACTTGCTACTACCTTTGTCTTGTCCTCTTGCAAAGAAGAGGATTGGGACACTTTTACATCCATCAAACCAACCATCTTGTTCTCTAAACTTGTTTAGTGCATAATCAACTAAAACTTGTGACACTTTAGTTGTAGGGAATAGATAACTTTTCCTTCTTGCTCCTGCGGATCGATACCTTACTTCCACATTGAGAGGTGCTACAGTGATCCCTTGCTCTTGGGGGTTATCAAGTACTTTTCTGGCGCCGTTGCCGGGGAGCGTAGCGCTTAAGTTTCTATTCTTGTGTGCACTAGACTAAGCTTGGGGAGGTTCCTTTTATATCTTGCAATCATCTAAGCTTGGGGAGGTTCTTTGACTTGTTTGATGATACTATGTCTCCATTTATGATGATGAATATGATATTTTCAGTCCACCCACTATTGAGTATAAAGTTTATTGTGATTATGATATGCCTCCTATATATGATGATTACAATGATTATTATGAATGTTTTACTCCCACTATTCCTAATGAAACTGTTTATGCTTATGTGGAGAGTAATGATACTTTTATGCATATGGATCATGATAAGAATGTTTATGTGATAGCTATATTGTTGAGTTTATCAATGATGCTACTGAAAGTTTTTATGAGAGGGAGACATGATTTCATATATCTCAAAAATATTAAGTCTTCTCTCTTTTTGTTGAAATTTTGAAGTTGCACTTGCTTTGCCTTCCTATGCTAGTCACTTTGTGCTTTATTGATTTATTTTCTTACAAGATCCCAATGCATAGGAAGTGGGTTAGACTTAAATGTGTTTGATATTTGCTTCTTGATGCTCTTTTATATTCAACTCTTATTCCTATGAGCATCATTAAAACTATCAAGCCTAGCTATATGGCTATAAAGAAAGCGCTTTGCGGGAGGCAACCCGGTTATTTTTGTGTGTGATTTTCTTTGTGTCCTCTTGCTGTAACAAGAGACTTTGTGTCTAGTTAGTTCTGGAGTTTTTAATAAAGTGCCAAGTTTTACCCATTTTGGTCTTGAAAAGTTGCTTATAGTTCGGAGATTTTATTCCTGCACGAGTCAGTGCACGGTATGATTTTTAATTCTTATTCTGTAACTCCGAATGAGCTCATATTTGAACTGTAGTTGCAACTTTTCATCCTCTGTATGCATGAATTTTTTCGGAATTTTTCGAGAAAGTTTGGTAGGGTAGAAAAATACGTTTTGCTGCTGCTGTTTTTCTGGACAGATTCTGTCCCATTTTGTTTGATGCATGCTTTGAGCTTTTAAGTTGAATCTTTTTGATCCAATTGAGTTTATGAGTAGGCATACAACATTATACACTTTCTGGACATTCATATGAATTTTTGTTCAAGGATTATATGCAGCAAGAACCTATTTGTTTATCACTATTAATGCACCCCACAGAAAAGAGATGGGAGAAACGGTGTTTTGAAGTTTTTTCACAGGGATTGGAGGAGATGCACCAAGAGCTATCCAAGGATGGTGAAGACCATAAGCTTGGGGATGTGAAGACAACCCCGCTGGACCTACACACTCTCGGTTTGCACACGTCCAACTTCTGTTTTTCGATCGAAACACTTTATCGCATAAACTTGGAGCGTCGTTTTTTGTTTTTGTTTGAGTCTTGAGAGACCACCACACTATCAATTATATATGAGAGAGCTACTGGAAATATGGGTTGAAATATGTTGGATGCTTTTATAAGATTGGGAAAAGGGATGTTTGACTTGATTTTTAATGATACATATAGTTGCATGATTCATGAGCTTGTTTATGAGTAATAGTTTGCAAATTCTTTTTGTAGAGCTATCACTTATTCATGTTTTGGTGCTGATTGTTATTTTACTTGGTTTAACATGGATTAGTTAGTTCTATGGACACTCATGCATGCATCTAGATGGTCAACTTTCTCCCTTTTGCTAGCCCAAAAACTCCAACAAGCAAAAACTTGTTTCCAACACCTTCAACCAAAGTTATTCCAGTGAGTCCACCATATCTACCTATTGCTTTATGCTATTCCGAGTATGTTTAACATGTTGTTTGTGTTATCTTACCTCTGAATGAAAATGTTTATGTTATTGATTGCAATGGAAAAAGTTGGTTATATAGCTCTCACGAACTTGATGCACAATGTTCTTTTATTTGCAAAATAAAACATGACCCATTGTGATTAAGATTATGATGTAGTGGCTTGATAAATGTTCGGGTTGGAGTTAGCCCATATGTGCTGTCACATGCAAAGCTTTCAACATGCTCCTTCATCTCATTTAGTTGATATCATGTACTTTTGTTATGGATGCCTATCATGTGAAATGAGTGGAAATGAAGTAGTTTAAATGAGTTTGTATAAATGGTTAGAGAGACGCCTGGGCCGCTAATCTAAGCCATGCATCATTCATGGTGGAAATTTACTTACATGCTATGGTGAATTCTGTGACACACCTTACAATAAAAACTATTCCAATGGTAAATAAAAAGGGTGTTTGGTTTTCATTTGTTTGTTTGTCTTGTCATTTTGATATGGGCTTGTTCCATATCTGGGACAAGAGGTACCCCAGTTGACGCTCTTGATGATACTATTATTACTTACAATGATATATAATTGAACTTGCTTTGTTTCCAAGTTGAGTAACATGGTGTAGTACTTGTATTCAAGGGGCATGAGACACAACCTTTACTTTGTCAAGCACACTACTCATATTTGCTTTCACTTTAAACTTAATCATTCAAGATGCTATGATAGGGGCAATGAGAGCTTGACACCAATGATACCTTATTGCAATCATTAACTTAAGTAGAAGAGTTTGGAAGTTGATGAAACTTATGCATGCTTTACCTCTACTCACTATACATCTTTCCAAAGTGTCCACCTATCATATTCAGATTTTCATCATCACTCTATGACCATGTAGGATGTCTACTTATCATTATGCATACATGTGTCCATACTACTTGTTATGTTACACTTTGTGAACTATCATGAACATCCTTGTCTTGAATACTTGATATCACTTCATAAACTATTTGCATATTGCTACTCCTTTGAAGAATGAATCATTTGACTATATGTAGCAATAGTAATCATCTTTGATATTCATTGTTAAGTATTAAATTGCAAAGTCCATGTTAGTTTTATCATCTTCATACTCGAGGACGAGCATGGATTAAGCTTGGGGATGTTGATGCATGTAAAATGCATACATGAACTTTGCACTTTAATTGCTTATATTCCAATCATATTTGCATCATATAAGGGTTATATCAATGTTTTATAATGATTTTGGGAATATTCATAGTTTTCCCATTTATTTGGAATTAACCCTGTTTTTCCAGAAAACGTCTTTTTTAGTGTTTCAGACTTTCCGGGAGCTTCGGGACTCCAAAAAGGGCAAGGCAAAGAGCACGGTTCAGAATTTTCGAGACGAACGCAATGGGCTTAAATTGAAGACCAGAAGCCCAACAGGCTGGAAATGGGAGGGTCCCACGCGGCCTAAAGTACATGGCCGCGTGGGCCCAGCTCGTTTCCCCTCGGAGCTCCGTGGCCGTCGATCTTTCGTCCACCGACTCCGTCTTGACCTAAAAACGCCTATAAAAAAGGTCCCCTGGCGTTTCGCGAAAGGAGGCGGCGAGAGAAACACAGAACACGAAGCTGCCGCCGGAGAAGATCGGAGGGGGGAAACGCCGCCGGAATCACCTCCGGAGGGCTCCACCCCCCTCCGGCGTGTTCATCATCAACATCTACAGCAAGAACTTCTTCACCATCATCACCATGATGAAGGGGGAGTAGTCCACCCCTGGACTAGGGTTTGTGGTGGTAACTTTTGTATCTCTCCTCTCTCTTGAGCTTCACTAATTAGTACCGTATGAGCTGCTGAACATGATTACGGTCATCTATGTAATACCTTTGTGGTGAATATTGTGGTGTGAGATGATTTGTTATGCATTTACCGTTGTGTTGGAGCTTTTGTGATTTGTCATACTTTGAAGTATGATGTATGTGGGTACGGGATGGCCGATGTGACACGGCATAGGTATTGAGTGACACAGTACCGCCCAACGTCCTTTATCTGGGGGTAAAAAGAAAGAGTATGATGTGGGAGTGAGAGAAACCACGCTAGCCTTACGAGGGGTGACCTAGCAACACAAATGAGTATTTCTTTCAACTATGTGTTTTAGGACATATAGCCGTCATAAAAAGCTACCATTAAAACATGACAATTGTGTGTACTTTATCTATAACATGATGATCACCGTAGATGAGAGAGAGAGGATTAAGTGAACCCATGAACCATGTCCATTGTTCCTATAAGAAACACACACTTGAGCTTGTCCTCTTGCTACATAGAGGATTGGGCTTTCTCTCTTTGAGAGCTTTCACTTGCTACTACCTTTGTCTTGTCCTCTTGCAAAGAAGAGGATTGGGACACTTTTACATCCATCAAACCAACCATCTTGTTCTCTAAACTTGTTTAGTGCATAATCAACTAAAACTTGTGACACTTTAGTTGTAGGGAATAGATAACTTTTCCTTCTTGCTCCTGCGGATCGATACCTTACTTCCACATTGAGAGGTGCTACAGTGATCCCTTGCTCTTGGGGGTTATCACCTGCCGGGTCCCCGACCAGGCAAGAAGGCAAGGAAGGACCCGAGAGCCCGAGTTCCCGGCAGGAGGCCAGGCTCCCTCGGGTACTTCCCCACATCACTATGGATAAGCTCTCCCCCTCACGCTAGAAGATCTCAGAAGACTTGGGAAGCAAGGCGAAGGTAGCGCGGGCAGGAAGCACAGCCCGTGGTGGTGTCAGCCCCTGTCCACCCCAAGGCAGACGCTCCCACCTAACCCAAAGGAGACGCTAGGCTGAGGAGAGGCCACGTCTCCCCTAAACTAGAGAAGGAGGGTCCTTCACGCCGAAGGTCCCTCGTGCCCTCACGTGACCCTATGGCAACCCCTTAGCCTATAAAAGGAGGACCAAGGCACGGAGGAGGGGGAACCAAGGAACAAGTCCAACCAGAGCAAGACTAGACTAGGGATGCGAAGGTAGAAGGGAAGGTGATCTCCTCCAGGTCAGGATCTGTCCTTCTTCTACCTCCGGCCAATACCCTTCCGGGTACCCCATCCGGGAGGCTCCATTGTAAGCCACATTATGAAGAACCCATCAATCCAGACATGCAGGAGTAGGGCTTTTAGCCTCCGGCGGCCTGAACCCGGGTAGCTCCTTGTGTCCCTTTTGTTGAATGCTTTGATCATGGAGAGGAGAGCTTGAACTAGATTCCGCCTGAGAAGATGATTCTCAGTCTCCTTCGCACCCCGTGCCGAACCTAAAAGGGGATATCCTCTACTCCCGGTGTCCGTGCATCGAGACACGACATCTGGCGCGCCAGGTAGGGGGCACAAGCGCTGGTTTCATCTTCATCAAGTTCATCGGCAATTTCTTCATCAAGCATGTCGCCGAAGAAGAGGAGACCCTGCGGCGTCCAAGCCGGTTTCTCCCTCACGCACTCAATCTTCAGCTGAACGCCGTGCTGCTGGCGCGCGGCGGAGCGTCTCTCCGTCCCCGCCTCCCACGGAGAGGGTGGTGCCGGACGAAGTGGACGGTCGCGACAAGAACAACGGCCCTGGCAGAGCGGCGGCTCCAAAAGGCACCACCATGCCTCCACCTCGCTCGGGGGAGAAGAGCGTCTGCAATGGCGCTAACAAGGAGCCCACCGCTGGAGGAGGGAACCATGGCGTTCGCCCCAGCGGGGATCCACGAGCATCCAAGAGCAAGACCTCCGTGCACTCGCCTTCGGACGCGCAAGCTCGCCATGATGCTCTAGTCGCTGCCAAGGCCCTGATGCAGTTCCCTCCAAGCAGCGGCGATCCCAAGGTCTACCAAGAATGGAGGACTCGCGTCGAGAGGCTCCTCGACTTCACCGATGGTGGTCCATGGGTTGAACCTACTCAAGCTCCCACCGTCGACGATCCGGAGCAGCACAAGACAAGACACGTGATCTGCGAGGCCAGCCTCGTGGTGAACGTCAAGCTAAGACGGCGCCTCCTCACACCGCACCACCGATGGCTGATCGGCTAAACCGCGATCACGGCGAGGCCATCTCCATCGGGTCGTCTACCTCGCTCAACCCAGATCTTCGTGACGAGCTCAACAGCCGTCAGAACGATGATATGCGCACCCGCATCGAGCGTCGCCGAGAACGTCACCGCCGGGAAGATCGGGGCATCGACCTCGCCGAAGGCTGCCTCGCCCTCGCCCCGAGTTCCGCCACTTCAACAGGCCCAAGAAATTCAAGATCGACGTTCTCCACTACGACGGCACCACGAACCCCGGGACTTTCTGCAGATCTACTCTCTTGTTGCAATGGTTACCGGGGCTGACGAGGTCATGATGGCCAACTGGTTCCCGCTGGCCCTGAAGGGAGATGCCCAGACTTGGCTTCTCAACCTTCCCAAGTGCTCCATCCGTTCCTGGCGGGCACTTCAGGAGCAGTTTCTGGGGGCTTTCCAAGGCGGGTACGAACGCCCGGGGGCTCCCAGTGATCTCCGCGACTTCAAGCAGCTGCCGGGTGAAACTCTCCGCAAGTTCATCCAGCGCTTCACCCAGAAGATGAACACCATCCCGTGCATCAAGGAGGAGTTGGTGATCCAGTCCTTCCACGCCAACGTCCACAACCCCAAGATGCGCGAGAAGCTGAGCATCCATCGTGTCAAGTCTGCACGTAAGCTCTGGGAGCTTGTAGATCGGTGCACTCGAGCTGAAGAAGGAGTCAAGTTCCCCGGGGAGGATGAACCTGAGGACAAGGTCACTCCAGCCAAGAACAAGAAGCGGGACCCTGGACCCGACAAGCGGATCTTCGTCACCGAGCCTCTTCCGAAGAAGGCCAAGCCCGCGCTGACTTCCGAGGAAGAAGGCGAAGGTGATCCCTGGTGCCACATCCATCCAGAAGGCAACCACTTGCTCAAGGACTGCCGCATGCTCAAGAATCTCGCCATCCGGGAGCAACACAGAGCTGACGGGGTCAGTCAAGACAGTTGCTACAACTACGGCACTGCCGGGCACATCGCTCGTGACTGTCCCACGGGTCGCCAAGGCGGAGGCGGCCGTGGATGGAACCGAGGCGGTGGCCGCGGGGGCCGTGGAGGAGGACGCGGCGGTCAAGGTGGTCGCGGGTACAACACTCCAGAGGCTGCCCACGGCGGTAACGGGGAAGCTCCGGCTCCCCAAGGAGGCAACGGCGGGAAGTATCAAGAAGTCACTGGAGTTGTCGGGTGCATCCACGGAGGGTCTTCTCTGCCTCCCTCCAACGGCGCCTGCAAGAGACTTGTCCGGGAGCTGAACGCGGTTGCTTCTGCTCCGTCCAAGCCCCTGGACTGGTCCAATCAAGTCATCACATTCGACCCAGAAGACCACCCTGCCAACACTGTCGAGGTTGGGACTCTGCCGTTGATCGTGTCGCCCGTCATCCACAACTACAAGGTCACCAAGATGCTGGTCAACGGAGACTCCAGCCTCAACTTGCTGACGGCGAAGGTCCTAGCTATCCTTCAAATTCTCCTGTCTCGCCTGGAAGACACCGGAGTGTTCCAAGGCGTGAACGGAAGTGTTACTCGACCCCTCGGAAGATCACCCTTCCGGTCACCATCGGCGACTCCAAGAACTTCCGCATCGAGGAAATCATCTTCGACATCGCCGACACCCCGCTCCCGTACAACGGCATACTTGGCAGACCTGCTCTGGCCAAGTTCATGGCCGTCTCCCATTTCGCCTACAACATGCTGAAGATTCCGGCGCCGTGGGGCGTGATCAAAGTCAAGGCCGACATTGACGATGCTATCTACTGCGTTCACCAGCTGAACCAGACGGTGGCAATCATGGCGGATGTCCCTCAAGGTGCACAGGAGGATGATGCTGGGGCTCTCCCCGGGGGCGAAGGGCATGCCGATCCGCAGCTGACCAAGAAGGTGGCGCTAACCAGCGACGGAGTTCGCTCCATCACCATTGGCGCCCGCCTCACCGACAAATAGGAAAGCGTGCTCGTCGCCTTCCTTCGGGAAAACTCTGATGTCTTCGCGTGGGAGGCGTCAGGTTTACCCGGTGTTCCAAGGGAGGTGATCAAGCACAAACTGGCAGTCAATCCGAGGGCTCGCCCCGTGAAGCAGGTTCTCCGGAACCAAAGCAAGGAAAAGCTGGAATTCATCATCGCCGAGGTGGACAAGTTGATAGAAGCTGGTGTCATCCGGTCAGTTCCCCATCCAACCTGGGTGGCCAACCCCGTGGTGGTACCGAAGCCCATGACCTTCAAGTGGAGACTCTGCATCGACTTCACAGACCTGAATAAGGCCTGTCCCAAGGACCCATTCCCCCTACCACGGATCGACATGATCGTGGACTCCACGGCCGGGTGCGAGCTGCTGTGTTTCTTGGATGCCTTCTCCGGGTACCACCAGATCATGATGGCGCTCGAGGACCAAGAGAAGACGGCCTTCATCACTCCCAAGGGCTGCTACTGCTACACCCGGATGCCTTTTGGCCCCCGGAACGCCGGCGCTACCTTCTGGCGCGCAATGCAAGCATGCCTTGGGCCGCAGCTGGGCCGCAATGTTGAAGCGTACATCGACGACATCGTGGTCAAGACCCGGCAGGCCCCTCTGGCGGAGGAAGCTATGTTTTCTTTCTGTCGGATGGTGCTACCGGTGGAAGGAACCCACCCAACCTGGGCCCGGGACATCATCAAGTACATGACGGAGCACGCCCTCCTGGAGGATGACCACGACGCCGAGCGGGTGGCTCGTCAAGCCAAGTTCTACATCATGATCAACGGCGAGCTCTACCGGCAACGGGACAACGGAGTCAAGCTCCGCTGCATTCATCAAGAACAAGGCCAAGTACTGCTAAGGGACATCCACGAGGGCACATGTTCAAGTCATGTGGCATCAAGATCACTGGCGGGGAAAGTCTTTCGTCACGGGTTCTACTGGCCAACAGTCTTCAGTGATGCCGAGCAGCTAGTCAAGACCTGTGAAGCCTGCCAGTACTATGCGAAGAACATACATCAGCCGGCGCAAGCTCTGCAGCCAATTCCAATCTCCTGGCCATTCACGGTCTGGGGGCTGGACATCGTGGGAAAGATACCGAAGTCTGTTGGGGGCCATGAGTACCTTTTCATGGCCATCGACAAGTTCACAAAGTGGGTGGAAGTGATGCCAGTACCACGGCAGACAGCTCAGGCATCCATCAAGTTCATTGAAGGGATCGTGTACCGCTTTGGAGTACCCAACAGAATCATAACGGACAATGGCTCTCAGTTCACAAGCCGGTCCTTCCTCAACTTCTGTGAAGAGCTGGGCATCAAGGTGTGTTTTGCCTCGGTGTCCTACCCAAGGTGCAATGGGCAAGTGGAGCGAGCCAATGCGGAGGTCCTAAAGGGTTTGAAGACCAAGTCCTTTGACAAGTTAGAAGACAAGGGCAAGAATGGATTGAGCATCTACCAAGTGTCTTGTGGTCCCTCAGAACCACACCAAGCAGAGCCACTGGAGAAACACCACTCTTCCTTGTCTATGGAGCCGAAGCCGTCTTGCCAACAGAACGCAGGCATGGATCTCCCCGGGTACTTGACTATGATGAAGACACACAAGCTGAGAGGAGGATTGATGACATCAACTTCCTGGAAGAGGTGCGGTGTCGAGCTTCTTTACGATCTGCTCGATACCAGCAAGGGCTCCGTCGCTATCATGATCACCATATCCGTTCACGGGTACTGGAACCCGGAGACCTGGTTCTCCGCAAGAAGCAGAAACTTGATAACATGAACAAGTTGTCGTCCAAGTGGGAAGGACCTTATCGGGTGACGCACACCCTGAGACCCAGAGCTGTTTATCTGGAGGACGAGAAAGGCAGGCCGGAGGGCAACGCCTGGAACATCGAGAATCTCTAGAAATTCTACCCCTGAATACGAACATGAATCGCAGATAGTTAAATCAACTAAGCACGCCCAAGGGGCTAGTGTTCTTTATAAGGGTGTAAGAATCGTCGCCAAAGAATAAAAGATAAGTTTTTCAATTCCGTGAGCCTCTCTTGTTGTCGTGAAGTGTGTTATCCGTAACAACCCCCAAGCAGGGGCTGACATGGTGCCGGTGGCTGACAGGTCGAGCGCGAGTAGCCTATCAGTAGGCGCTGCCACCTTATCGTGCCGTACTGTCGCGGTAAGAAGTGGAACAGGCAGTGTTGTGTTTTAAAGAACATAAACACAGAAATGCACATTCAACTTTGCTTGCGGGTTGCTTCGGATGAAACATTTTCACGACATGTAAGGGAGGGTCCATTCTTTTCCTACTGAAAGTTTGTTATGTGTAGCGCCTCTCCCGGGATAGGAATGGATGCTGAAGAGCGGTTCAGGAGCTAGATACCCGGGAAGGACAGAGCAGATCAAGAGCACAGCAAAAATCAGCTAAGTCTTTGCATGTGCATCTTGCATTCTAGGCATAATATCTCGCTCGGAGTCAATATACCACCAACCTGCGCATGCTTGACAGTTGATGAGAACCTTTGCGAGGGTAATGCATTCTCCTCGGTGAACGGTCCAATTTCCCTTCTGGCCTAGTACCCGTGGTTGTGGAGTGGACTCCCGGAAGGCATAGTGCTCTTAGGGGTACTGCTACCGGTGCAGGCGGTTAGAGTACTTTTCACCTAAGAGATCTCCTCTGAAAACTTGGCGGCGCGTTAGTGCAAAGGGAGGTTTCGGAAATGACCCCGGGAGTTGAGCCCTAGGGTTGCATTCATCTTACATTCTGAATTTACAATTCTGAATTACATTCAGTTGTGCTTTCCCTGGATACATATCTAGCCTATGCTACTAAGGCCAGCTCAGAGCTCCTGGCTGCGCAGATCTGTCTTATGTTTTATTGCCTGCCGGGTGAACTCCGGACTCTCGGGGACGCCTGGGATGAAGGAGAGCATTCGCGCAGGATCTTCAGGGGTCCCATGGGCCAGGGAACTTCCGGGCGAACCCCGGCACATGCTGGCTGCAGAGGAGGTGCACGTGGTCCGCGAACTTATCCATGATGTCATCCTCATCCTATACGAAGGAAAGAGATCGAGTCAAGGCGCAGGATCTTCCCAAGGGTCGTATTGCCAAAACCAAGGCAACCTTACCTTGAAGACATCGTCAAGGTCGCAGAGGAGACGGGTCAATCTCTGATTGCCTGCGGCCTCCTTCCACAGCTCCATCTTGATGGTGTCCTTCCGGGTCGCCAGCGCCACCGACGCTTCCATGGCAGCAGGAGGAGGTAGCAGAGCAGAGTCGGGAGGACGAAGGCGGAGGCGGCGATTTGGGGATTTCGGCGAATCTGGAGAGGTAACGGCTACAGTGGAAGCTAGTCGTGGCTTATAAGGCATGCCACACGTCGTGTCGCAGCGTCATTACTCCGACGGACGTGGGGATCGAGGGGGCGTGCTGATTTCTGCGCGTTTCGCCCGTTGGATTCCAAGATAAGTGCGGAGTCCGCACGAATCGCAACGTTCGCCGCGATTCAGTCAAAAGGACCCGAGGGCTCGTCTCTACCTCGCCTCGGTGGGTCCCCAACGGAGCAGAGCAAGGAAGACCAAGTGCCTGGGGACCCACTTTGACCTATCTTTAGGCCATAGCCCCGGCAGCTGGAGCAAGAGCCGCCGGGACCATGCCCGGGGGCTACTGTCGCAGCAGTGGAACACGGGGTTCCCCTAGTGCCGCCAAAGTGGGTCCACCCCATGTGGGCCTAAGATGAAGATGGACAAGACCAAGACTCAAGTCAAGCTGGCGGGTTCACCGTAGGACAAGCAAGGCCTACGTCGACAAAGGGCTCCGGTCCTGGGGGCCTGCCGGGTCCCCGAACCAAGTAAGAAGGCAAGGAAGGACCTGAGAGCCCGAGTTCCCGGCAGGAGGCCAGGCTCCCTCTCGGGTACTTCCCCACATCACTGTGGATAAGCTCTCCACCTCACGCTAGATGACCTCAGAAGACTTGGGAAGCAAGGCGAAGGTAGCGCGGGCAGGAAGCACGTCCCGTGGTGTTGTCAGCCCCTGTCCACCCCAAGGCGGACGCTCCCACCTAACCCAAAGGAGACGCCAGGCTGAGGAGAGGCCACGTCTCCCCCTAAACTAGAGAAGGAGGGTCCTTCACGCCGAAGGTCCCTCGTGCCCCTCACGTGACCCTGTGTCAACCCCTTAGCCTATAAAAGGAGGACCAAGGCACGGAGGAGGGGGAGGGGGAACCAAGGAACAAGTCCAACCAGAGCAAGACTAGACTAGGGCTGCGAAGGTAGAAGGGAAGGTGATCTCCTCCGGGTCAGGATCTGTCCTTCTTCTACCTCCGGCTAAAACCCTTCCGGGCACCACATCCGGGAGGCTCCATTGTAAGCCACACTATGAAGAACCCATCAATCCAGACATGCAGGAGTAGGGCTTTTAGCCTCCGGGCGGCTTGAACCTGGGTAGCTCCTTGTGTCCCTTTGGTTGCATGCTTTGATCGTGGAGAGGAGAGCTTGATCTAGACTCCGCCCGAGAAGATGATTCTCAGCCTCCTTCGCGCCCCGTGCCGAACCTAAAAGGGGGTATCCTCTACTCCCGGTGTCCGTGCATCCAGACACGACACAACTCTACCATAACATCACTTACTTTTCCTAAAGCATGTTTAATGGAATCATCAGCAAGTGCAAGTTCAATAGAGCATTTTTCAAGATTCTTTAATTCAAGAACTTCATATAATTCTTTAGATAAAACAGAGACACTAGATCCTAGATCTAATATAGCATGGTGTGTCTCTTTTTTAATGGTTAGAAGTACTTTGGGAATCCATATATCCCCAAGCTTAGGTGGTATCATAGCTTCTTGGTTGTACCTAGCAATCTTTTCTTTTAAAACATGATTAGCAATATAAGAACCAAAACCTGCTTGGTTAACATTAATAGAAGGATCACTTGCAAATTTTTGTAAGATAGATATTAATTCATGCAAGCTACAATTCTCTAAGTCAAGCAATGGTTCCTTGACTTCACTAAGCATTTTAACTTCCTCAACTTTTTTCTCTAACTCAATTAACAGAAGAGATTTATCATATTCAGTTTCGTTAACTTCTTCTTTTAATCCAACAAGTTGAGACATAAATGGCAACAAATATTCAGGATAGTTCAATAATTCATTAAGAGTTTCCTCCAAAGTAAGAGGAACATTTTCAGCAATATTAATAGAATTCATTCCCACCATAGGTGGTGCTTGTGGTTTCCCTGCAGACATACTCAATAAAGTGGCTTGGATATCAGCTAATTTTGACAAGGCTTTGTCTAGTCCTGCAGTTTGGACTTGTAAGCATTTAATATCAGAACTAATAGAAGCAACAGACTTATTCAACTCTTGTATCATGGTATTATGACTAGCAACTTGTTCCATAAGAATTTTATTAGCCTCAAAATTATCATTACGTGGTGGCATAGGCTTCCAATTATTATCACTAGCATTAGGATATGGAATAGAAGGACGGTTGTTGGGAACATATGGGGCTTTATTATAGGAGTTATAATTGTTGTTACCATACCCATTATTACCATAGTTCCTAATGAAGTTAACATCAACATTTTCAGGATTATTACCAACTAGTTCTTGCAATGGGACATTTTCAATATTTTGTTTATTAATGAAAGCAAGAATAGTGTCCATTTTAGATGACAAATCATTTGTTTCTTCTATGGAGTTTACTTTCTTAGATGGATTAGGTGCTCTATCAGTATGACATTAACTATAGTTTTGCAAAATACTTTCCAATATGTTCTTAGCTTCTACTATAGTTTTTCCCATAAAAGCCCCTCCAGCAGCGGAATCGAGAATATTTCTAGACATGTAATTTAGACCATTGTAAAAAGAGTGTAATAAGGTCCATTCATTAACCCCATGTGATGGACAAGTTCTAAGCATAAATTTTATCCTATCCCAAGCCATGGCAACATGTTCATTTTCATTTAGCCTAAAAGAAAGAATATTGTTTCTATTTTGCAAAATTTTAACAGGAGGATAATATTTCTTAATGAAAGCTTCTTTTAGATCATCCCAAGAATTAATGCTACCAGTAGGTAATCAATGCAGCCACTCTTTAGCTTTTCCTCTAAGTGAGAAAGGAAATAACTTCAGTTTTAGAATATCACTTTCCACATTTTTAAACTTTTGCATGTCACATATTTCAACAAAATCATGAAGATGCATAGAGGCATCCTCCACAGCACTACCACCAAATTGTTCCCTAGTTATCAAGTTAAACAAACTAGGACTTACTTCATAACTATCAGCATTTATCTCAGGTGTAGCAATGGGCCTAGCAATAAATTGATCATTTGGAGTGTTTGTGTAATCACACAACTTAGTTCTTTCTCCCATTTTTGCAAGTTTTTATGTGTTTTTTAATTTTTTATGCAAAACTGAAAATAAAATAACACTAAACAATGCAAACCGAAATAACAAATGCAACACAAAATGCAAAACTGAAAATAAAAATGCAAACCAAATATAAATATGATATGCAAGACAATAACAAAACAAAATGAAATGCTTTGAAGGCAAAGATGGATAAGATGATGCTCACGTAGGTGCAACCTCCCCAAGCTTAGGTGTTTGCACAAGTTGGTGATGAAGTTGACTTTGTTGTGAGATACCCTTGGATAAACCTTTACAGCAATGATTCCCCGGCAACGGCGCCAGAAAACTGTCTTGATGGCCCTTGACGTAGTTACCTGCGTCAAAAGAATATGGGTTAGGTTGAGACTCCAAGTGTAGAGTGTATAGTATAGGAAAGACGGTTTTCCCCACGAGGGGTGACTCGAGGGTTTAATATCGAACTCTCGGGGAATCAGTAGTGAAAGATTTATCTTCTTATCATTCTCTTGAAAACCTACAAAACAAAGTAAATTGTTTTGCCCCTCAACCTCACCAAGTGGTTGTCAAGCACAAGATGTGAGAATGATATCAAAATAAAATGAATGCAAAACAGTAAATAAATATGCAATGATGATAAATAAATATGCAAGGATGGCGAAACAATGATGGATGATATTTTTGGGTTTTGTATTGTGAATGCAAGATGTAAAAGTGTTTTTGTATTTTGTATTTTTAAATGGCAGAAAATGTAAAGTGGATAAAAGTTGTCGGAAAGGTGTTTCTTATGATTAAAAATGGACCGGGGTTCATGGCACTCTCTCTTTAATAAAGTGGTAGACAATGGAACACTAGAATTGACATATGAGATTGCAACAAAAAGGTTTCATGACAAGTTACTAATTATATGGGCATCACGTCCTAATATAGAGATCTTTTGTTTATTAATCTCTCTTATACTCCACCAAGATGCGAACTAAATCATAACACCTTAGTAATTAAGATAAATCAGAGTATAGCATTAAGTATCATGACATGAAGTTAAAATAAGAACATGCTAGATCTAGTCATGGAGTAGTGGCAATGGTCACACCCACATCTCCGGTAGCAAGGTATTTTTCTTTATCCCTAGTGAGGCAACAAAGTAAGGTAAAAACCCAAGTGGATCGCGGAACTTTCTCTCACGTTCACCGCACTAGCCACCCTCCGTTACTCCAACTAATGCACACGTTCCCCCTCACACGCTCTCATACACATGCTTGATCAAAACAAGTAAACAAGAACGGGGTATATAATATGCATCTACTTTCACAACTGAAACAAAACTATTGCAATCTCAAACATATATTAACTCATAAAAAGATCCACCACAAAGGTATTACATAGATGACCGTAATCATGTTCAGCAGCTCATACGGTACTAATTAGTGAAGCTCAAGAGAGGAGAGATACATAAGTTACTTCCACAAACCCATAGTCCAGGGTGCACTACTCCCTCTTCATCATGGAGACGGTGGAGAAGTCGTTGGAGAAGATGGAGACCACGCCGGCAGCGCCCCGCCAGAGTTTTCCCCCTCCAATTTGCAACTCCAGGTCTCTGTTTCGTGATTTCTGTGTTTCAGCGGCGCTCCTTTCCGAAGTGCGTCGGGGACTATTTTTATAGTCGTTTTTAGGTCAAGTCGGAGGCTCGGGAAAAAAGATCGATGGCAACGGAGCCACGAGGGCCCAGATGGTGGGTCCCACGCGGCCAGATTCCTTGGCCGCGTGGGCCACCCTCTTCTGGCCCTCGGGCCTCCGCTTGTTCGCTTCCTTCGCTCCCACGCTTTGTTCCTTCCAAAAACTGATGCTCGTAAATTTCCAGGTCATTTGGACGTCGTTTGGGTCCCTGAAACATCAAAATATAGAAAATAGGGTTTTCTGCCTGTGCAGGGTTAATTCCAGAAAAATAGGGAAACAATGAAATTGTTGTGTCTCGATGCATGGACACTGGGAGTATAGGATACCCCCTTTTAGGTTCGGCACGGAGCGCGAAGGACGCTGAGAATCGTCTTCTCGAGCGGAATCTAGATCAAGCTCTCCTCTCCACGATCAAAGCATGCTACCAAAGGGACACAAGGAGCTACCCAGGTTCAGGCCGACCGGAGGCTAAAAGCCCTACTCCTGCATGTCTGGATTGATGAGTTCTTCATAGTGTGGCTTACAATGGAGCCTCCGGATGGGGTACCCGGAAGGGTTTTGGCCGGAGGTAGAAGAAGCACAGATCCTGACCTGGAGGAGATCACCTTCCCCTCTACCTTCGCAGCCCTAGTCTAGTCTTGCTCTGGTTGGACTTGTTCCTTCGTTCCACCTCCCCCTTCCTCTGTGCCTTGGTCCTCCTTTTATAGGCTAAGGGGTTGCCACAGGGTCACGTGGGGGGCACGAGGGACCTTCGGCGTGAAGGACCCTCCTTATCTAGTTTAGGGGGAGACGTGGCCTCTCCTCAGCCTGGCGTCTCCTTTGGGTTAGGTGGGAGCGTCCGCCTTGGGGTGGACAGGTGCTGACACCACCACGGGCTGTGCTTCCTGCCCGCGCTACCTTCGCCTTGCTTCTGAGGTCTTCTAGCGTGAGGCGGAGAGCTTATCCACAGTGATGTGGGGAAGTACCCGAGAGGGAGCCTGGCCTCCTGCCGGGAACTCGGGCTCTCGGGTCCTTCCTTGCCTTCTTGCTTGGTTCGGGGACCCGGCAGGCCCCCAGGACCGGAGCCCTTTGTCGACGTAGGCCTTGCTTGTCCTGACGGTGAACCCGCCAGCTTGACTTGAGTCTTGGTCTTGTCCATCTTCATCTTGGGCCCACATGGGGTGGACCCACTTTGGCAGCACTAGGGGAACCCCGTGTTCCACTGCGGTGACAGTAGCCCCCGGGCATGGTCCCGGTGGCTCTTGCTCCAGCTGCCGGGGTTATGGCCTAAAGATAGGTCAAAGTGGGTCCCCGGGCACCTGGTCTTCCTTGCTCTGTTCCGTTGGGGACCCGCCGAGGCGAGGTAGAGACGAGACCCCAAGTCCTTTTGACTGAATCGTGGTGAACGTTGCGATTCGTGCGGACTCTGCGCTTATCTTGGAATCCAACGGACGAAACGCGCAGAAATCGGCACGCCCCCTCGATCCCCACGTCCGTCGGAGTAATGAGGCCGCGACGCGACGTGTGGGATGCCTTATAAGCCACGACTGGCTTCCACTGTAGCCGTTACCTCTCCAGATTCGCTAAAATCCCCAAATCGCCGCCTCCGCCTTCGTCCTCCTGACTCTGCTCCGCTACCTCCTCCTGCTGCCATTACTCCAACTTCCCTTCTGCTCCAATGGCTCGACTGAAGGCCCTCGCCCGGAGGAAGAAGAGCACGGGGGCCTCGCCCGTCGAGAAGCCTGTCCCCAAAAACCAAGAGATCGCGGCGGAGATCGCGCGCAACGCCAAGCGGCTGAACTCAAGAAACGGACGGCCTTGTTCCCCAGCTGCTTCGTCGGGATGCGGAGATGATGCGGAAGGCGGGGCACTTCGGGGTGATGGAGTCTGTCGGCGCCGATGGTGTCCCAGCCAGGAAAGCGTCGGAGATCTTCCGCCGTCGGCGACCAGGACACCCACGCAGATCCCCATTTTCGACAGCTTCATGCTGATGGGGCTTGTCCCCCTTTCTCTGATTTCTTCATGGAGATCTTGCGCGCGTACAAGCTGAAGCTCTTGCATCTGACGCCAGGCGCAATTCTCGACTTGTCGGTCTTCGCTTACGCCTGCGAGGCGTTCGTCGGGGTGATGCCGTCCGTGGCGCTGTTCCGCCACTTCTTCTACCCTCGCATTGGGGGCAAAGGCTGGATGGGAGGCAGTGTCACGTTCTGCTTCCGTCCGAAGATCAAGTGGGCCTACCCCCTTATGGAGACCAAATCCAAATGGGATGAGTGGAGGGATCACTGGTTCCTGGTCGGGGTGCCGGAAGCCGATGTTCACTTGAGGAGCCGATGGAGCGCCCAGTGGATCTGGACACTTGGAGAAGCGTCAGCTTGCAGATGGAGAGCTCGGCGGTCGTGGCGCGCTTCGACTTCTTCGCGAGAAAGGATTTTTGGGGCCGCCATCGTTGCCATTTCCTCCGCAACCGCCTTGCGCCGCTGCAGAAGCGCCCACACCCGGCCTGGAACTTCCAGGGCCCCAGGGATCCATCTCGCCTGAGGTGTCCCGATATGGAAGAAATCCTTGTCCGGGATAACGTGAGAGGGACCTTCACTCCGGGGGTCAAGTACCAGCTGCCCAAAGGATTTCTGCCTCTGTGTGACGACCCGGAGAAGGACAAGATTCTGGCGCAGATGCCGGTCTGCAACGCCTTTGGTATTGTAGGCCGGGCTGACCACGGGCCCAAACCTCCTGCGGTGAAGACCCGCAAGGCCAAGGCACCTTCCAGCCCGAAGAAGGAGAACTCTGGGAGTCCAACGACGAGAGCGAGGAGGAATCCGAAGAGGAATTCTCCGGCTCTGATGATGACGAAGGTGGCGACGGGCACGAGACCGACGCCTCCAAAGAGATGGAGTTGCTGGCGACGACCGGTTGCCAGCGATGACGACGATGAAGATGACGATGACGATGATGACGGTGATGACGACGACGAGGAGAAGGCTGCTCCGCCCCCGCATTCTGCCCGCGGGGTCGATGCTGCCCCAGACCCGAGTGTCCGCAGCCGTTCCCCGCCAGTTGTGGTGGTGGGGAATGATGACGACCATGTGGATGAGGAAGCGAGCGCCGCAGACTTCGTCCGAGCCCCCCGCCAGAAAGCTTCCACCTGCCGCCTGTCGCCCGTGATGGAGCCGCCTGCTGCCTTGGGAGAGCCGCCGGCGAGCCCCCAAGCTTCTTCCGCTGCGTCGGTGGATGTTCCCCGTCAATGGGCAACAAACGCACCCGGGAGTAAGCCTCTTCTTCGCTTCTTCCTTATGTTTTGCATTTCCCGCCTTCCCCAAGGAAAATGACCGAATGTTGGCGCAGGGGTACTCCTTCCTTGGGTACTGGCAAGAGGCGACGTGACACGGCGGTGGAGGGGGGATGCTTCCTCCTCCCATAGCAGAACTTGAAGGCCGTCGGGGGAGCGGAGTGGGGAGCGTGACGGCGACCTCCCTAGCTCACCCGGGAAAACGCTTGACGTCCCGACGCCCGAGCAAGCAGGTAACCCAGAGCTTGCGGGTAACATCACTTTTTGACGCACCAATGCTTTTTCTGACATCCTTTCGCTTTTAGATGCTTCAGTGGCCAATGTTTTCTCACCCGGTGGCCCTCTCGGTGGAGCTAGTCAGGAGAAACCACCTTCCCTCTCGCCTTCAGAGGGTCAAGAGGTGACCAAGGGCGTCCCGAGTTCGCGGGCTGCGGGGACGCAGACCGCGAACCCTGTTCCGGGTCCAAGCCCTGACTTGATGGAAAGCTCCTTGATGACTGGGACAGTGTTAACAACTTTTGCCGCCTTTTCCACTGACTCCGGCGCCAGTGAGGAGATGGCGGCGCTGATGAAGATCAAAGAGAGCCTGGCTGCCAACCGCACGAAAAGTGTGCCTGCCCCGGGAGGTCCCCCGGCAGCTACTCCAGGGTTCACCATTAGTGGTGACAACGCGATGGATGCCATCCTCCGCGGGATAGCTCAACTGGACAAAGATCTGTGCGACCGTGAGGCCGCCGTCGTGGGGACCATCGAGAGTGTCGAGGACCTGATCCAGAAGGGGATGGACAAGCTGAACCGCTTGGCAACCCAGATCACCATCTTGCACCAGCTCTTGAGAAGAAAGATGCAGACCGGAAGGCCGAAAGTGCGCGTCAAGGCAGGCCATCTTGGCGAAAGAGCAGCAGCTGGGTCCCGGGAGGCAGAGCTGGCTGAGAAGGAGAAGACCTTGGAGCTCCAGAAACCAGCAGGAGCAGCAGACTGAGAAGCGCCTAAGGAGGCAGAGACCGCCACCGTGAAGAGCTCGAGGCCAGGGATAAGGACATCCAACTCTGGAAATCCAAGGAGAAAGAGGCCGTCCAAACCATCGAAGATATCAAGAACGTCCTCCACCAGGAGCAGGAGTCCGCCCAAGCTTTGCAGCAGCAGGCCAAGAGTGACGGCCAGAAGATGTCAGAGCTGAAGGAGTCCTTGGAGGCGCAGTGCAAAGAGCTCGCAGCACTGAGAGAAGGCAATCAAAAGCTGATCCAGGCCAACTCCCAGGCATCCACTGAGCTGTCTGAGCTTCGCCGTCTTAACCAGGAAGGTTTCGCTGAGGTTGAGGCTGCTTGCGAGTTGGCGACGACGCGAGTGAGGCGGCTGAATCTGCCCACCGAAGCTCCGGTGCTGGAACCACAGCGCCAGAGTCTGCCCCTCGTCGCGAGATTCATCAGGGAAGTGGCTGCTGATCTCCGGTCTTTCAAGAACAAGATGGTCACCCAGCTTGTGAATGACAAGCATGAGACAAGCAAGGCGACGGCGGCCTTGGTGATGGCGTCCTTCAGGGAGGCCAATCCTGGCGTTGCCTTGCCAGATTTCTCGACCTCGTCTCCTTCCAGGGCTTCTCTCCACGCGGTGTCGGCTCCCGCGACTGCACTTGCCATGAGGAAGTTTCCGCCTCTCTAGTTATCCTGCACCATGTTCGGGCACTTCGTGCCCCAAATAAACTTTGCGTCAGATCTCGTGTACCAGCTTATTAAAACTTGCTTGTAATAGGCTAGAACTTGCTATGCTACTCTAGTTCACGGGTTACTTTTACTTGTCTTTAGCATGTCTTTACTTTTCTCCACGTCCTTGAGGGACCTTCTGGGATGTAAGCTTACCCGCGAGGCCCTGACTGGTCAGGCATGCGCTCGCGAGCCCTACCGATTCCCAAAAAGCCGCTCACTCTGTTGGCACGCACGTCCCCGGGGTGTATCAGGTCTGTGCACCGCTTTTTACCCCCGGGAGAGTCGATACCCCATGAGTGCTCGCACGACGGTCGAGCCTTGCCTTTCTAGTTCCGCACATGTTTTGTTACCGAGAAGTAGATAGCACGTACGACAGAAACAGGTTTGAGGGTAACTTATCTTTTATTCATCATGGAAGTTCTTGAACGACAACGGGCCACTTCAGGGTACATCTTGCGGCAACACGGTTCTTTCGGGTACACAGCACGACTTGCTTCAACGACTCTTGCGGGGTGGAAGGTTAGCAGCTTCTTCCATCATGGCACATCGGTCAGCTATGTCCCACAAGTCCTCCAGGGTGTCCACAACGCGGATACTCATCTTTTCGCGCATCTTGGGGTTGCGGACGTTGACGTGGAAGGCGGCGATGACGGAAGCCTCGCAGAGGTACTTCGGGGTAATGCGGTCGACGACGCCCCGGAACCTCCAGATGTAGTGGCGCAGCGTCTCCTCAGCTTCTTGCTCTAAGTGATAGAGGTCGGAGACGGTTGCCGGGTACGGCGTGCAGCAGGTCTTGAGGTGCTGGCTGGCCTGGCCTTCCATGTCCTCCCGTGAGCGACGCCTGGGGTTGGAGCTCTGGCCAGCACCTTCTTTAGGAAGTTCCATGGGCCGTTTGCCATGGGGGTCCTCAGGCTGTTCCTCTGCTGGAAGTAGTGGCTCGGGGACGGCAGCGCCGAGGTCGATGGTCGGGGCAGGACTCGTGGGAGCGTGGCATTGGAGAGCGTAGTCCAGCAGGTTTTCCAAGCTGTTGATCCATGCCTTCGCACGGGGATCATTCTTGCACTGATCTGGGGGAAGGAGAGAAGCGCCCGGGCCACGCCCAGAGCTTCCTCTAGCCCCCAGCCCTTCCGCGATGCCTGGCACGCTTGCTCTCCAAGGACCTCCCGAGTTCCCGACATGACTCTTGCTTGTGACTGAGGCAGCTGCTCGCCTTGCCCCGAGGAGACGGCGGTTCCTGGAGCGGATCCGGTCGCAGATGAGGAGCTAGAGCAGTTCTTGACGATCTTGCCGTAGATCGCGAGCCAGAAGAAGAACTTGACGACGAGCTTGTTTCCGAAGAAGAGGAGCCTGACGCAGACTCCGAGGTTGTCGACGATGAGCTTGCCGTCGCGGCTGATGTAGACGAATCCAGCGCTTGCGCCCCCTACCTGGCGCGCCAGATGTCGTGTCTCGATGCACGGACACCGGGAGTATAGGATACCCCCTTTTAGGTTCGGCACGGGGCGCGAAGGAGGCTGAGAATCGTCTTCTCGGGCGGAGTCTAGATCAAGCTCTCCTCTCCACGATCAAAGCATGCAACCAAAGGGACACAAGGAGCTACCCAGGTTCAGGCCCCCGGAGGCTAAAAGCCCTACTCCTGCATGTCTGGATTGATGGGTTCTTCATAGTGTGGCTTACAATGGAGCCTCCCGGATGGGGTACCCGGAAGGGTTTTGGCTGGAGGTAGAAGAAGGACAGATCCTGACCCGGAGGAGATCACCTTCCCCTCTACCTTCGCAGCCCTAGTCTAGTCTTGCTCTGGTTGGACTTGTTCCTTCGTTCCACCTCCCCCCTCCTCCGTGCCTTGGTCCTTTTATAGGCTAAGGGGTTGCCACAGGGTCACGTGGGGGGCACGAGGGACCTTCGGCGTGAAGGACCCTCCTTATCTAGTTTAGGGGGAGACGTGGCCTCTCTCAGCCTAGCGTCTCCTTTGGGTTAGGTGGGAGCGTCCGCCTTGGGGTGGACAGGGGCTGACACCACCACGGGTTGTGCTTCCTGCCCGCGCTACCTTCGCCTTGCTTCTCAAGTCTTCTAGCGTGAGGTGGAGAGCTTATCCACAGTGATGTGGGGAAGTACCCGAGAGGGAGCCTGGCCTCCTGCCGGGAACTCGGGCTCTTGGGTCCTTCCTTGCCTTCTTGCTTGGTTCGGGGACCCGACAGGCCCCCAGGACCGGAGCCCTTTGTCGACGTAGGCCTTGCTTGTCCTGACGGTGAACCCGCCAGCTTGACTTGAGTCTTGGTCTTGTCCATCTTCATTGGGCCACATGGGGTGGACCCACTTTGGCAGCACTAGCGGAACCCCGTGTTCCACTGCTGCGACAGAAATATTCCGAAAATCAATATAAAACAGTGATATAACCCTCATATGATGCAAATATGATTGAAATATAAGTAATATAATGCAAAGTTCATGTATGCATTTTACATGCATCAGATGGCAAAGCTGCCCTGCCCCTGCTCGAGATCGTAGGAGTCCTGCTCGAGCGCCGAGGGGTCCTGCTCATGCTCGAACGTGAACCGTCAGCTTCGACACCTCGCTCGACTCAAGAATCCAAGGATAGGTGATGCGGCAGCAGCGGTTGGAGCTGCCGCCGCAACCGGGAGTGGAGCAGACACCACCACGAGCCATGGAAAGATTATAGGACCGGGGCGTGGGTGGCAAAGAGCCACTATATGTTGCCATTTAAGGTGGCAACCAAAACTTTACAAAAAAGGTTGAGGCGCACTCCACAACTCAATTGAAGGTTTCCAACAATATCTCCAAGACTACCAAGGCATCGGAGACGTCCACTTATATCTAGGGTTCCAATGAACCCAAAAGCAACAAGTTCCTCAATGGAATGGAGGGGGAAATCAAATTCCTTTAGTGAAAGCGTAGATCTATGTCAACTGTCCCAAGTCCCGGAAGGACAAGGTGTCTGAGTGGGTAGGGAGATAGATCTAGGAATTTGGATCTTGTAACAATGCTGGGTGAAGATATTCTGGTCGGGGTACCCTCAAGGTAGAAGAAGGCTTTATATAGTTCCTCAAAATCTAGTCGTTGCAGGAAATTTACCATGGAGTCTCCAGTCTAGACAGACCGGAGTTGTCTCTGGCCTGAACAGAATCTCCAGTCTACGAGGGACTGGAAACTCTGGACTGGCAGGAGACTTTCCAGAAGTCCCCGGACATACTCTGGCCACACTCTGGATAGGGCACAAGTATGCTACCATCTTGCGAACCACTTGGCCAAGCGCAGAAATACTGAGGACGGACTATCCGGTTGCCCTAAGTCCGGAGTCTCCGGTGTATACACACCCGAATATCTGTTTTGGAAACCCGGAGTCTCCGGGCTGTTTTCCAACTGTCGCTAGAGATTGAGAGTTCTCTCCACCAATGTTTTCATAGGAATGATTCGAGTGTATATATAGGTTTGTGCAAGTAAATGGTTTCCCAAGCCTTCCATTGAGAAACCCTCTTGATAGTACGGTTGTCCTACAACTCGATAAAAATATCAAATCTACGGGCCACCATCTTCGATTTTTCCCCTTTTTGAGGGGTCAAACACCGTCTTGTGCATTTCATCAAATGCACATAAAGTACTTTAGCACACGGTAAAGTCTCACTTATGTTGTCAATAAACACCCAAAACCACTTATTAGGCAGGAAATGCCCTTTTAGAATGGCGCCTACAATATTACCCAAGAGAGATGGGCAATTGAAGATTGGCACGCGACGTGACCCCCTCCACCCCCACGGTCGACAAACCTCTCCGCCGACAAAAAAAAGTGCCCCAACACCATGTCGATCACTAAAAGATTGAGGTGTAGCCTCACCGTAGTCCAACTGTGCCTCAACAGACACAACATGGTAAGCAAGGACCTTGATTTCAGTGGTAGTAGGACCGGCCAAAACTGTAGCGCCGTCAAGCACCGAATCGGTCTTTCAACTCCCTGTCGTGGCAGAGAAATGACCGAAATCCTATGCCTCGACAGGAAAAACACCATTTCCTATCATCGTTATCCTTGTCGTCCTTGCTCTGATAATCTCCCCTTATCTCCATCCTTATCATTTTTTCCACCATGATCACCATGATCCTTATCATCATCATGCTTATGACTCCTGCAACCGGAATATCATCATAAACATCCTCCCCATCAATAATCGGTTTCGCCACATGAAATTTCAGCTTATAAAAACCATCTTTTATGAATAAATCCCAATGGTTTGGCAACATCATATAGTCAACCCAGCCCACGAACGGAGAACACCATGTTGCTTTGTGTATTTCATACCCACCTTGAGAGTTTTTTTGAATAGAGAACCCATTCTCTAGAGAGCAAGAGAATAACCTTTTTAGTCGGGAAGGAAGGCTCGACACATGAACCCAAATTTGCAAGAGAAGGTGAAGAGGTTCCAACTTAGTTGCACAGGCCTCAACCATGAGCTCACAAGTATATATTGTTTGGAACCCGGAATGTGTTAAAAAGAGCATGCGCTCTAGCTCATTTTTTGAACGAAAAGGTACTTTAAAACACATTGTGACCCACTTGCTTCACATCCTAATGAAGATTCTCCGAAGGCACAAGCTCTAGAGCTGAGCAACAATTTGGGGAATAGAGAGCGTCCCCCCGTCACAGAGATCATTCCCAGCCTTACATTATCATGTTTTGGACGATACGAGTTCGTGGTTGGCATCTAAAAAACATCAAACCTTCGTTAACAAGACCATTCATTACGACTTGTTGTTTTGTAACTTTTAAAAGATGGCAAACATCAGATTCATGGTCAGCCCCCTCACAATAATCGCAGAGCTGAGCCGCGCAATCAATACTAAGATGTATATGACTCTAAGCTCTTCCTGTGTGTGTGTGTGTGTGTGTGTGTGTGTGTGTGACTTGGGTTCTCAGGTCCAACTAGGCCGACTTTTATGTGTAACACCAAGAAAATAGTTATATATGATATTGATTTGTGTTCGTGTATACGACTTTAGGTTGTCTTTCTTTTCTAACACTCCAAAAAGGTTTTTACTTGTGCAGGTATAAGATAAATTTATTAGGCAAATGATTTTCACTCGTGCGATCCCACATTCCGAAGAGTGAAGAGGAATAGATCGATAGGAAACGTGGATGTGTTCCCATTGTTGAAAATATAAGCAATTTAGCTATTGATTTAATCCGCGAAAACAGTAAATAGTTTATGACTAGAATAACCAGAATTATACTAATCATGCGATCTACTTGAATAGTAGATAAATAGAATGAATCTAAATCAACTACTATAAGCAGAAACTGTAGCAGTATCATAAACAGGAAGATCAAGTAATCATACGATGCAGCGGCAGCCGAAGCGTTGGCGTTGCTGTTGTCGCCCATGTCGTCGATGAAGAGGCTGCCGATATCGGGGAAGAAGTCGTCGTTGGGGAAGAACTCGATGCCAGTAGTCGCGCGAGTGCGCTCCCCAAAAACCTGATCGCCCCTCTCCCGTACAGGATCACAAGAGGCGGGGTTCCGGAGGCCTACTGTCCCTTCAACCGGTGCACGCCGGAAGACGGGATGGAGAAGACTTGGAAGACGGCGGCGCAAGGTTTTGGAGCGGTGGTGCGAGACCATGTGTTACGTATATGTGCCAAAATTGGCTTGGTTCGGTTTTATATAATGCAGGTTGGGAGTCAAAGCAGCCCTCATAAACGTGTCCGTTTATGATTTAGAAACCGCCGTATTAAACATGTCCGTTTATGAATTAAAAACAGTCACAATAAACGTGTTTGTGAATCAGAAACGGCTGTATTAACCGTGTCTGTTAATGAATTAGAAACGGCCATAATAAACGTGACCATTACTAATTAATCAATGACTCAGAAACGGCTGTATTAACCGTGTCTGTTAATGAATTAGAAACGGCCGTAATAAACGTGACCGTTACTAATCAATCAATGACTCATTAATTTTCCCAATTAACAAAATATAATAATGTGCCAATGAGAATTTCTGAATTTATCTTGGACTAGTAAATACTAGTAAATTCCAACACCCATTCCTTTTACACTCTTCAACTGCCTGATGTGGGTGGCCGATTCGATCCCGGATGTTCGTCATGCAATATCCATTTTTATCATTAGTGCGGTGGGATCGTTTTTGGAATCAATCTAGGTTCTCCTTTTCATTTACCATTCAACTAGGACTAAGCACATCGTCGTTGTTGTTCTTTTGTGGCCACTTTACTCGTATGTGCCATTGTGTTTATTTTGGATTTCACACAAGTCGAGCCGAAGAAGTGGTCGCCAGTATTTCTTGGGCACCTGGCTGACGGCTCTGTTTGTGTCATGTATGTTTTTTCCATCTGTCGCACGGTAAAGCAAGTTTTGATCATTGTTTTCTTTGTCGCTTGCATGCTATTGTGTAGCTGATGTTGGATGGTTTGCTCTTGTAGGCCAAGATGTGCAGAGCAAAGGATGTGGGCGACATGAACCTGCTTATGGTGTTGTCTTCTATGGCCAATGGTGGACTGTGGTGTGCCTTCGTCAAAGTAGAGCGACATCGCATTAACTGGTTTATAATTGTAAGCTACTACTAAGCTTCAGTTCCCCATTGTTAATTCCTTGACCTCTCTTTTTTGTATACTGCCATTTCATCATTTTCTCACATTGTATCTTGCAGGTACCGAACATCACCGCCATTGTGTGCGCAGCTTAGGCAGTTCATTCCGTGGTATTTTCAACAAGAAGCCGCTCGTCCAGCCGGTCGTGGCGCGCAACCAGGGGGCATTCAGGTCCGGCCCAAGCACAAATTAGGCCCAGGGCGAACTAAATATTATAATTTGTACTAAATTGTATTTTTTTTAAATTATTCTTCATACTACAGTATTAACTACTATAAATTTCTATTATTTATTTGCAATATTGACCATATAGAAATGCTGCTAAATTTTGTTGTAATGTTCCTTTTTATATAATTGTAATGAATATCTTCAAACAAACTTGATTGTGCTACTTAAGTTCTACTAGTTTACAACAAATTTTGTTTTCAAATTATGTTTCAACAATTGTATAAACTATATAGTTTACACTTATTCATAATTAAAATAGTTAAATATTATGACCTAACAAATATCCTAATAGTGTTTCTAGTACTAGTGGTCATGCACGTGCAACCGCAGGACCTACAATTTAACCAATATATTTTAAAATAACATTATTTTATCTGTATGTGAAAATTTAAAATATTGCTCCAACTATAAATATTGTTTTATGTTTTACTCCACACAGAATATATTTTTCTCATATCGCACTAATTATTTTCCACCACTGACTTTTTTCAATTGATATAAATTTCACTGAGCTACATATACACATATTTCACATATTTTTTTTCTCTAAATCTCATCGATGGAACTATCTAACAGAACAAATCATTCGTTCGATTACATCAATACATCCAGAAATATAGAAAAAAATCATATTATCATGACCTTGATCTCATGTGAAGTTACATGAGTACAAAAAAAAATACTGAGCATACACATTTTTAACTCAGAAGCTAACGGATGTTTGCTGCCATGTTCATTTTTAGCCTACCATTGAAAAACTTATGGTTCTTCAACAAGAAGTTCATTGTTTTTTGCAAAGCATGTTTAATAGTGTATGTTTCTACTCGTGATTACACACAACCGTAGTTTTATTCTCCTCTCCGGAGAATAGATGAACTACCTTGGGTAATCCACAAGCACTTTAAGAGGCTTCTTCATTATTCTTAAGCTTAAGCTTTGGTTTCATAACAAGTAGTTCATTACTACATGGACTTGAGACCATAAATACAATTGGACTTTCATGTTAAAACATAATTCAAATGATTTACCAATTTGTATCATCCTGGTAGTGCACTTTATTAAAATTCATGTCAATAACAACTCTTGAAATCTCATCGTACATTTTTTTCTAATTTTCATAATAAATTATGAACCTTATAGATCAGTGCATGCACAGAAATACATATCACGTATTCTTGTCATCCCTCAACTTGATGCTCACATAGTGTTACTTCTGATTGCACACGGTTATGTACCTGAAACAAAGACATCATTACGAATTAGTGGGCTCCATATAATTTGTGCAACGTGAACGATGCATGGCAGGTTCATAAATTCTCATCTAAATCCACCTTGTATCTCTGGTACAACAGAAGAAGGAAATTGTTTTGGTCGGTATTTCATCGATCGCCTAAAGAAACAAATAAGACTGGAACTTGAGAAGAGAACTCCATGCGATCAACTCTTAAAGGAATCTGAGACGATGATTCATAGATGCAGGAAGTAAGTCGTTGATTAGGAGTCCAGTAGTAAGAAAGGAATTAACCATCACACAAATAATTTATGCAATATACTAACTGTAAATCAAAAGAATCGGTTCCATATTGATTAGAAGATACCTTAAAACTACTGTATTACTAATGCTCCTACAATACAACCTTCTGCATGTCAAGGGGAGGCTATAAACTATATAGTTTACTCTTATTCATAATTAAAATATTTAAATATTATGACCTAACAAATATCCTAATAGTGTTTTCTAGTATATGACTTTTAATCACAATTACTGAAAATTCTAGAAAAAAAGAAAATTATTATCATGATTCTTTAGTGATATTTCTTTGGTAAAATGTGTCTTATAAGTTGTATGGGCGCGTTAATAAGTTGAAATTTGTGCATGCCACTATATTTCAATAAATCGCTTGTAGTATAATCAACAAATAGAAAATGGTGCGGATCCTACTAGGTGGACGTATAATTTAATTATTTTCTTACTTGTAATTTCGCCTTTTATCATCTATATTATACAAGTCACTCTGCCGGTGTCTAAAATAAAATGCCTTGTATGAGATTAAACATGGTAATATCGTTAGCATAGATTTTAGTACGACCTAATGAACATGTTGTCGCTGATTTTCTTCTACATGGTACACGGTTTAATGCTATAGACCTACTCCAATAAATCAAGAATTTTATTTATTTTAATATATTCAACAATGGTGTTTAAGTGTAATAGATAATTTTTATTAATATATTTACTATGTGGGCCCTCCTACTTTCGAGGCCAGGGCGGTCGCCCTGTTTGCCCGGTCTATGGACCGGCCCTTGGGGACGTTCTTAAGCGACAAGGGGATGAGGCGTCTCGGACAAAAGGGAGAACCTTCAATCCCATGCCAAGCCAAGTTGTCCGAGCGCCAGCAGCTTGACAACCTCCGAGAAGAGGATGTCTCCTTCGTGAGAGCTGGCAGTAAATCGCCCGCTTTGTCTCAAGCCAACATGTCCGGGAGCCGGCAGCTTGACGACCTCCCAGCAAAGCACGCCACGTCCATAGGAGCTGACGCATTGAGTCCGCTGTGGTGAGTGAGATCGAAACGGCGGTCAGGTCTGGCTCCTTGGCCAAATCTGTCCGCCTCCGACATCCCGTCAGGTTCCCGCTCCTTGTCAAGGTCTGACTCCCGCTCCCCCACTAGGCCAGGCACTCCGTTTGGCTCCCACACCTCGTTCAAGCCCATCTTCCGCTCCCCGACCAGGTGCGTCTCCAACGCCCCGTCAAGGTCCGGCTCTCGCTCCCCCACCAGGGCACGACACTCCACCCGTCAACGTCTGGCTCTCCCCACCCTATCGTCATCGCCGCCTACACCTTCTTCCACGGAGAAGCACGGACCATATAGTGTGTAGCTCCTATTATCTACCAACTGCGATGAACTCTACTCACTTTATCCGTCTATCGTGAACTCACTGTTTAATTTATATGGCGAGCTGTGTTCTTGCCCCATGATTCACAACTTTCCGGGGACGAAGCGGAACTGAAATTTTATTTGCATTCAGTCTTAAATCGATCAGGTTGTCTTAGTATCAATCGATTAAGATATGAATATTCCCTCGTTAGTATTTCAATCATCGACATGCACAAGTTACTCGCAGAAAACAAATATTTGGACAGAAAACATTCAAAGGCCACTATATACTAGCATAAAAATAGATGAATCAACCTGACTTATATTGAAACGACCATCAAACTTGTCTTTTGTACAGGCAAAATCAGAAAGTAAGTCGCAGAAACTTCTTACAACCGGGGTCCTCCAGAGCAGTCACAACGACCAAGGCACACTTGAATGGATTTTAGCTTTCACCAAATCCATAGGAGCTGAAGTGCTTCACCCTGAACTTCCACTCGGCCTTGGCATCGTGAAATGACACGAACTCCGCTCCCTGCTCTTCAGTCTTCTTCACCAGCATCCCCTTGAACTTGTCCACCCTCGGATTGGTGTTTAGGCCCTCCCTATCAACTTTAGTGCATGGTTTTGTTTGATCGGCCCCCTCAAAAAAAAAAAAAACATGGCTCCGCCCCTGCTCGGACCCTACGTGTACTGCTCGCGTGTCTTCTGTTCATCAGTTCATGCACTTGATGTTCAAAAGAGTCACCACTGCAGTTTTGTTAATATTTCCCTCCACAGCCGCGCTCGAGGACGCACCATCCACACCGAAACTGAACTCGTCGCGCAGATCATTGATGGAGGAATCGAGTTTCACGGTGATAGACTTGTTGAGCTTGTCAGCGAAGGAATCGAACTTGCGATCTAGCAGCTCATCGAGCTCGCCTTGGATCAGATCGTAGATGTATTCCGGCGGCACATCTGCCATAACCGCTTGTCGTCGCCGCAGCAAGTTGAACCTCGTCGCGAAGCGACGATGGGGGAGCGCCAGGATCCGTTGAATCTGATACCAATTGTAAGGAGTAGGCTACTAATCTACTGTAATTACGAACGATGAACAAGTATGAGATTAAAGAAAATATTCATGGCGGTGGCTATTCCGCCCTCAGCCACCTTGCCATGTTCGTGTCCATTCTTAATGCCAGATCCAAGCCAATCAACTCGCTACAAGCCAGCGAGTAGTTATAGCTAGGCCACACCCACACACTCACGCAACTAACGAAGCCACACTGGATCAGCTAGATGGGCCGGCAGTTTCCTCTGGCGCTCGCTCCTTCGCGGAGGCCCATTTGGCCCGCTAGCCTGGCCCATGTCGACGATGTCCTCTTTTTGAGTAGTGCTGCTGACAGAACTGTACAGATGCTTTTGTTAGGAGGGAGCGCAACAAGGCTACCAGGTCACCAACTCGGGCTGGTCCAGTGGAAATTGGTGCTAGCATTGAGAAGATCATGCCTAATCTCTCGCGGGAAGATTATTTCACGGAGCATAGCCTAGAGGAACTTGCGGCAAAAGAATGTGCTGAACCAGGCTATTATTGTCAGGTTAGAGAGTACTAGAAGGAAACGGCGCGCTTTGCTGCGCCCGATAGAACAATCTAGCTTTACTTTTTTTCATTTATTTTCCTACAAGTTATTTTGTCTTTACAGTTTCAGCCCATTATACATTTTTCGGCACGGTTGGCATGTGAAAATAGATAATATAAGAACACCCACCAATTCAGAGTTTTAAAGGTGATGGTGAGCAAAAGGTACAACATTAGACCCTTTCCTATGGACAATTGAGAAGTTAATTCCAAAGTCAACAAATCATCTATGTTTTTCTGAGCTACCATATTTTTTGAACCATGAAAATCTTTAAAAGTTATCAAACAACATGTGAAATAAAATTAGAAAGCTTCTGGAATGTTAAACACAAAGCACACATAATACAACATCAAGGGACAGAACCTGGAACAGCTAAAGTCGTGCTTTTGGTTCCCCTAATGTTCAAAATCAGAACATTAATAATAAGAACCAATCTGTACATAATAAGAACCAATCTGTACTACAGATCGGTACCTTGACAAAGCTTGGTTATGAAGTATTGCAAAACATTGTGTATGAACTATGTATTCTGAATGCACATGTTTATAGAAGAGTAACCAACTCTAGAGCTGGCCCTGCTTCTTTACCCTGCACATCAAGTAGAACAAATATTTCTGATGATAAAGTAATACGTAGACATAAAAAAATAGTACCAATTGTGACACAAGAGCTCCAAGAAATTAAACCTTGCTTATCTTCATCTCTGATATAGTCATTCAGCCAGAAAGGACATAGCATAGTCATGCTAATTAAATGCAAGAAACCAAATCTGTGCCATGAGGTTAATATACAGCAAAGCATTAAACCCTACATGTCGATAGTAAGGTTAAAATCTACATATATTTCTTGGTCCTTTGGAATAAAAAAGAAGCTCTTCAACACCTTTGGTTCAAAATCGATGATTCAATAGTGTTTTGCATACAGTTAATTCACTTCACACCACAATGTCAAAGCTACCAATCTAACTAACAGTTGGTGTTTTACACCCAGGTGCACAGATCGTTCTACATTAAGAAAAAACAGGCACCCAAAAATAAATAGAAGGGAACATGCTAATGGTTCTATCCTGGTTCCTGGCTACACATTTAGAGAAAGGAATTTTGCGTTAGATTGGTATCATGTGAAAAATGTAGCTAAAATATGAGCTGTAGGTTCTGTACTTGTTTACTCAAGTTATAAAGGTATGTTTTTTTAGATGAACTACCCCTCATGCATGTGAAAATAGACATCTAGAGTAAGACAATACAATGACAAAGAATAACCTAGAGATATATTTAATACGACAACATTTATACTTGAGATAGATTCAATATTACAAAATATACACATGTATTTCTCATGACCATTTCATATTCTAAATAGGAACATTTGTGTCCTAAAACCTCAAGAGGATGCAACCTATACCTCAAACTTACATGACTATCCCTCTCTTGTTTCTACAATGGGTCAATCTCTAAAATGCAAAAGACGAACAACGGTGTCAAGTAAAAGTAAGTTCTGAACATTTTCCTCAAAGACTCAAGTTCAAAAGAAAAAAGTTAAAACAATTTTCTGTTTGCAGAATCACACATACATGAGAACACGTTTGTACCACCTCGGAGCTTTGTCATCTTGATGCCGAATGTAAATTCCTATCATGACCTGTAGGGACAGGCTTATATATATCTATCATAGGCACAATGAAGAGGAACTGGAAAAACCAATTGAGATAATTAGCTTGAAGATGCATCTTGACTTTCCAACAAGTTGATCCTTGTGATTAGCAATCTTTGAGGGTTTTTACCTAGTCCCCCAGTGCTCTCATGAAGTAGAAAAAACTCCAGCTTATTAAATGTATGCACATAGAAATAATTCTACAAAAGAACTTAGTCATATTTGAGAAAAATATTGGTTTTGAAATCTCATGGAGAAATACTCCAAGACTGTCTCTTGTTTTAAAAATTGCATCTTATATATATAACACTTGATCAATGAAAAGTTGTAAGGAATATGCATGTAAGCAAAATCATGCTTCAACTCATCAGAAGCAAAAGTTGTAAGTATTTCTCTGTTTAGGGCTGGTATGGAACTCTGTGTTCCAACTGATGCGCTTGAGGTGACAGTCTCATTTCCAGGTGTGGAACTCGGTGACATTCTGCGTGTGCAAGACGAAAAGAAGACATCAGATCCTATCAGCCACATAAGTCATTAAACACGAAGTATACATAAATATCGAGAATGCAGCTATGACAGTATCAAAATTCACATAGGTACCACTACAACAGTAATTCGCATGTGTGTTAGATTTAATTCCTCATTAGGGAGGACAGGAACCTAAACTGATTGCAAATAGAACACCTAATGGAATCTGAGAGAGAGATTAGGGGATGCACTTAGGGGAAATTGAGGTACAATCATCAGCCTGCTATTGCAGGCTTGTGGCAGAGATGGTGAAGAAGATGCAGAGGCGTCGTAGTGGTGGAGGAAGCCATGACGCCGGCAGCACCCTGGGGCCGTCGGTAGACGTCGGTCTTCCAGCCCCTTAGCACAACTTTAGGATCGGGCAGTTGGGTAGATAGGCACTGTTTCTGTTAGTTTCCATACGTGCTACCTTTCTCTTTTATATCAAGTGCTGGGGCTGGGGACCGGGTCCAAAACTGTTGGTTTTAGAGGCCTCCGATCAAGGCTTCTACGTGAAAAGGTACGGGTCAAACCCCTTGGTTTTTCTCAGGTTTGTTACCTAAGATCATATTCCAACATTCTCCCCCTTGATCGTAAGGTTAACAAACATCATAAGCCCACTCGTAATAGAAAAACATACCAAAATAAGGTTCCATGGTGTCTTGTCAAATGACACCGGACCTCAATACTTATAGTATATCATTCTATCTTGAAATGGATTTCTTAACACTTTGTGGGAGTTGGATTATTCAACGGTCCTTATTTCAGAATCAAAAGGCTTTCCAGCAACCCATGCCGGCAACATGATCTTAAAATTGGGTGGTAAGCCTTCAGTGACGGATCCGTAAAACATATAAACTTATTTATATGCTTAACATCATAAGCTTGATTCTGGATTCTATCTTTCACAACACTAAACATATTGTCAATGGTTTTGGCAACACCATTTGACTTGTTGTTACTCGCATAGAAAACTGCTTGTTCATATTGCAGTATGTGGTTTAAAAAATGTTGTCTACCACCATAATTTCGGGAATAAAACTTCTTGACATACAACCTGCTCTTTAGCCTCTTAACATGCCACATGATAAATTGCATCATATTACTGATGCCAATAAAATCGTTCTAGAGCTTTTCCATGATATAGCTCCATATGCGAGGGTGAGGATGTAACTTAACGTGGAAACTTTAATATCCACACATCTCGCAAAAACAATGTCTAAATAACCCACGATAACGAGGTTACCAGACTTCTTATTAGTGAGCATGTAAACTTTATTGCCTTGCATATTTGCAAGGCTTTTGGCGGCCTTTTGAGTGGTCCACTTATGGACTTTCTTGAATATTTGCCAATTATCCCGAACAAAATTAGGGCACGTTCATACTTGAATACTTACATTGCTTCTGACAGCCGAAGCATAAGGAACCGACATTATCTGATCAGCTCATAATGGTTCCTTGGACACTAAAGTGTCCATCTTTATTGCCCTTAACTTTATTAGCAGGTGGGACAGAGTACTGGTGCATAATATTTTATTTTGTACTATATCGACGTATGTCATCATAATAGATCTTGTACTCCTTTTGGATCTATATCTTGGGAAAATCTGTACAAACAAAGTACTAAGCATCACCAAGATCCTTTGTCTTAACTAGAAGATAGAAATTTCTTGGCTAACCAAAAATATTCCATCTTTATAAGGTAGTAAACTTACTCCCCCTCATCTTATGGTATGAGTGTCATAACGCTCGTCTTATTTCATAATTGAAATTCTTTAGGCAACATACCTTATGTTAACTTCAACTGTATGACAAAACTTTATGGTTGAGTCATACATACATTCTTAACTTAGTCGTCAACACAACATCATGTTATATAGTAACACAAGCGTCATAACAACTCACTCAGAAAATACATCATTAGAGCCAGAAGCCTCTAAGATGATCATTAACACACATTATCAATCACAAGGAAAGTGTTGATTATCAACACCAAGTGTTGCATTAGGTATTTCTTCTCAACTTAACGGATGCATATGAACAAAGATCTACTGGATTCATCCTTAAGATTCATGTTCATAAGCTCCAGGGTCCTGATGATAACTTTATTTAGAAGATGGAAAATATATTCCAAAATCTCGATAACACAATTCAAAACCACAACACCGCTGGGCAGAAAGTGGAAAATAACTTCATGAGTTGCGACACATGATCATAAAACGACGTTGGTCAGAAATATAACCATGAGCCACATGATACTGACAAACTTGCTACTTAAGTGGAGCGTGACACATGATCATAAACAACATTGGTTAGAAATATAACCACGAGCCACATCTTAATCAACATTAGATTAGCAAGCTTGTCACTTTAACATGCATGTGTGCTTCATAATCCTCATAAGGGAATAAATCCACATTAACTCAATAAAACAAGGAAAAACATTCTTCACTATAATCATTCATTCTCCAAAATAAGACTTCTCGTTGGTTCCATCCTACTTGGAGAATTATTACATTCAACTTTTCTCATATTTAATGAGACATTCCATTATCATTCATTCTCCAAAATAAGACTTCTCGTTGGTTCCATCCTACTTGGAGAATTATTACATTCAACTTTTCTCATATTTAATGAGACATTCCATTCTCCCCCTCGAAATGTGTTAAACATGACCACAATTTCGACGAGTGAAAGTGCATGTGTTGCCCCATGCGTGGTTTTGGTAATTAATGACAATCTTTATGGACTAATGTTTGCATTGAGATATTCTTATAGATCTTGTCCATAGGAAAGATGGGAGTTCATGTGTTGGACTCTAGAAGCTTATAAGATGACCAAGATCTTATTCAAAGGTTTATATGAAGAATGGTCATATGTAGAGTTGAGCATATTGCAAATGTGTCTTGAAGAATAGAATACCGTGGATATTCATGCTCATCTTCAAGACATCATCATTGATCAAGAAAGAAGAAAAGATACAAAGTTGATCAAGGCTAAGTGGAAAGGATGGATTCAAGTCTTCACCAAGCGGAGCGCAATCAAGAAAGGTGATCCAAGTTGAGGTGATCAAGATCGTCATCATCTAGCTCAAGTGGATTGCGCAAGGCAAAGGTATGACCTTGATAGCGTTTCTATTTTACCGGTCTCATGGTGTTAGTGAGAGACCGGATTATAGGATAGATGCCACATTTTCAAGAGGGGCTCTTGAATGAGTAACTTGATCGTATCGTTCGGAGAGAGCTTAAACCTTTGCATTCTTGGCATCATCTTTCTTGGTTCTTATTGGCTTTTATCTTTGTGAGGTTTTGGTGCTTGTCGTGTTCGTCATGACAAGACCAAGTTCTTCGAAAACGGTTTTTGGTTTGAAAACTTGTTGCGTTCTCGGTGTTGGAAATATTACCGGTCCTCCTCGAGATAAGGTCCACACCTTCCATGTGTGGTATCTCCTCTATATTTGTTGCGTTCTCGGTGTTGGAAAACTTGTTGCGTCATATGTAGGCCTTCTCCTTGTCGTTACCTTTCCAACAAAATTGGTTTCACCTAATTTGGAGCTTCCATGCAAAAGTTATTGCCGTTTTGGTCCTGCCGGCGGTAGTACCGCTGGGTTTAGTGGTAGTACCGCCAGCCGGTACCGCCACGGTGGTACCCGCTGGCGGTACCAACTGGTACCGGGGACGTGGGTTCGGAGAAGGTTTGGTCAGTCGTTGACTGGCCGCGGGGCTGCGTTGTAGAACCCAGCGGTAGTACTGCCTATCCCAGCGGTACTACCGCTGGGCTCGAAAACTGTAGCCAACGGTTGGATTCGTGGGGAACCTTTTTAAGGGGTCTTCTTCCCCAATGGTTCCCCAACTCTTCTTGCAAGTTTGCTTTCCATTGTTGTTCTCCAAAAAGCTTGCTTTCTCTCAATCCTCCAATGATTCTTACTCATTCTTGAGGGAAACAAGAGAGGAGCTCTAGATTCACCTCTCCACCAATCAATCTCTCCTCTAAGTGAGGGGAGCATATTGGATCTAGATCTTGGGATTCATTTGTTGCTTCCTTGCTCTTCCTCTCATCTTCCTCCATAGCATTAGTTGCTTTGGTGGGATTTGAGAGTGAATTGCTTTGAGCACTTCTTATGTTCTTGCCATTGCATTAGGTGCATCGGTTTGAGTTTTTCACGGTGATACGTGGAAGTGAAGTTTGAGAAGCTAATTACTCTTTATGGTTCTCGTTGCATCTTGGGTTGCTTGTAACCCTAGGTGCCTTTGTGAGTCTCGGAGGAAGTCCGAGGCATTGTTGGGAGGCTCCAACTCATTGTGGAGTTCCCCGACCTTTGTGTATCGGTTTGGTCAACGCCTTCAAGTCGACCTCACAGTGGAACGAGCCAATCCCTCACGGGTGAAGCTCACGGAGAATAGGGTGAGCACATCCGTGCTATTGGAGCGCCTAGGTGGCTCCACACCCCTCCAACGTAGACGTACTTCCATTGGGAAGGAACTACAGGAAACATCTCCTCGTGTCCACTTTGCGGTTACTTCTATACCCAAACCTTTACTTATGCATTTACCTTTGTGATAGCCATCGAGCTTGAAGTTATCTATTGCTATCACTTAGTTGTTTATCTTGCTTAGCTAAGTTGTTGGTGCACATAGGTGAACCTAGCTTGTTTAGGTTTTGTGCTTGATAAATTAAACGCTAGTTTTATTCCGCATTTTTTCAAGCCTAAACCGTAATTATTTTAAAACGCCTATTCACCCCCCTCTAGGCGACATCCCCGTTCTTTCAACGAGGTCTCATTATTCACTATCATCTTAAGAGTGCCATGGCACATATGGATTCATAGAGAACATAAATATTCTCACCACATGGTAAGATCAATATAATCTGACTGCATTACAAAAGACAAAAGGTTCATATGAATAACCGAAATGTCTCATAATGCTTTATTCTGTATTGTCCTCATAGCAAAGACCCCTTAAAGCCCATTTTAAACGGGCAATTATCCTTAAAATATTCCTCAATAGAGGCCAAATAATCTTTGGCATATACTGAGTCAGGAATTGCATTCTTCATCTCAGAGGAGATGATATGCGTCATTAAGGAGTGAAATATGGTTCGATTTCTCCCACTCAATCATTCTCCTCAGCATGATTCAAATAAATGAACCCTATGTCTTGGTCCATTGCTAAAACAAGGACAACATCTTTATGAGCATCAATAAGAAACATCAAAACTTGAATTGTTCTAAAACAAAACAAGCTAATCTTGTTCTAATCCGTATCACCGTTGGGCTGAAAACGGAGAAGAGCACTCATACAAAAATGGGACATGACAATAATCAACGTTGGTAAGAATATTGTCATATACCATAAAACTTATGCTCATAAATGGAAACTCAAATCAAAACTTTTCATTTTGACTATAGAAACTTAAATAACATAATGATCAACGAACTCATTTGCTAGATTAATAGCCATCACTAGATGCAATCCAATATGTTACTAGACACATGGATTGATAATTTATCGCTGATCATTTTCCATCAAAACTTTGACACCATAATTTTACTAACTTCAATAAACATGTCAAAGCTTAAAATTAAAACTTCCAATGACATGATAAACAAAAGTATCATTCATTTTAAACATTCTCATCATGACATTTCACCGAGTAAACAATAGATTGACATCCTCAGTGTAAATGACATTATAAACATTCTCCAAATAAAATTTGGATATTTCATCACTGTCTCACTAAACAATAAACTTTTAATAGTCAATAAATGACAACTCATGACCATGATGTCACATTAAAATTCTCTAAACGTCCTTGTTCAGAGAATCATCATGCTGAGCCTCCATCACCTTCTGTCAGTGCATGTCAAAAGACACAAATGCATCTGACATAATACTTTAGCATTATGGCTCATCACTATTTGGATGCATAGCGCGTTGCGGAAAAACGAACCACACACCCATTAAAAACTTTCTTTAAGGTGGCCTCAGCCCATTAGAGATGATAACATCATTAATAAACGCCATAAACATGGCATCAACTTAAACTTCATCTCAACAAAATCTCCGAACAAAATATCGATAAACTTTAGAGAGATACTCATAATTGTGCTCAAACAACATAATCTCATTTTCATAATAAATATCAGTTCACTATATTAATTCTCAACATCCCCTGATATTTAAAATGATCTCAACACTATTTTAGGCAATTATTTTCTGTATTTAAAACAGTGCATAAAAACTTAATCAGGAAACTTAAATAATGCACTGAAAAAAAAACAGAAACTAAATTCGGACATAAAAGCCCACTTAAAATTGCTCAGCAGTTCTAATTCTCCGAAAAAGAAGAAAAAGAAACAAATGGACCATCTAAATTTGTGGGCCGTAGCCCTGCCTCGGATTTGGCCCAACAGCCACCCGAAGTCCAGTTAGCCCCGTAGCTCTCTTTGCCGTCGGATCAGATCCGACGGCCGTCCTTGCTTCTCGGGGAAACAAAACGGAGGGCTGGTCAAATCCCTAACCCTAATCCCCATTTCGTCTCTGTCTCTTCCTCCCGATTTCCCCGCTGCTCACAGAGTCGACGGCGACAGAGACGGCAAGACGCCGCCCTCCGCCTTGCCATTCCGATGCGGTGGCTGCGCTCGCCGGAGGAGCGTGCGATGGACCAGGTCCCGCGCGCTCCTTCACCGAGCGTGGCTGCCTGCATCGTACTCATGCGGGGTGGAGTGGAGTGATGCTCGCCGACTAGCGGCGGCCCTTTGGCGATGATGGAAATGCGAGGCACGGCGGCCCGGCGTCGGCTTCGTCCTTCCGCGCAAGCGCGTCGTTCCGCACGCCTCTCCGTTGGGAGCGGACGGCGTGGCGGCGTTCATTTGGTGACGACGGCGACCTGTGGCGCGACGCCCAGGGACGCTCTCATCCATTCCGCGCCGAAGCGCGTTCCTTCCGCTCGTCCTCTCCGTCGGGAGAAGACAGCGTTGCGGCATCACCACGGTGAGTGCCCAATCCACACCTTGTGTGCAAATTCATTCGATTTGGGGATTTTTTTTTTAGGGTTGGGGTTCGGGGAGGAGGGGATTTTGCTTTTTCTTGCCAATGTCGTACTCCCCTCCTTCTATTTGCTTGCTAAAAACGGAATAAAAGCTTCGGTTTATAATCAAAATTAATTAACCCTGGGATGAATTTGACCTTTAGCTTTTGATTTTGGTTAATTAATCATGATTAACTTGTATAATTGGGCTCTGTCCCGAAGCAAACTTGATAGGATTAATACGTTAGCATGCATACATGGTCTAATCTGAGTAATAAACATCACAATAATGCATAGCCGAAGGCAATTTGGCATTAACATGTCCATTAAGTGCTAATAGTACAACATCAGATCATAAAACCTCCAATTAGCACTTGATTTCATCAAAAACATGCACATCTTAGATTAGGCCGAGCCTAAACATGATCCCCTAATCATACTTAGGGTTCTTATGCAATCAGATCTGCTCTGATACCAATGTTAGATTTAATCCCTCATTAGGGAGGACAGGAACTTAAACTGATTGCATATAGAACACCTAATGGAATCTGAGAGAGAGATTAGGGGATGCACTTACAGGAAATTGAGGTACAATCATCAGCCTGCTATTGCAGGCTTGTGGCAGAGATGGTGAAGAAGATGCAGAGGCGTCGTAGTGGTGGAGGAAGCCATGACGCCGGCAGCACCCTGGGGCCGTCGGTAGACGTCGGTCTTCCAGCCCCTTAGCACAACTTTAGGATCGGGCAGTTGGGTAGATAGGCACTGTTTCTGTTAGTTTCCATACATGCTACCTTTCTCTTTTATATCAAGTGCTGGGCTGGGGACCGGGTCCAAAACTGTTGGTTTTAGAGGCCTCCGATCAAGGCTTCTACGTGAAAAGGTACGGGTCAAACCCCCTGGTTTTTCTCAGGTTTGTTACCTAAGATCATATTCCAACAATGTGCACTTGCTAAAGGTCCAATATGCACATCCCAACGTGTAAAATTTTACTACAGCACACACCTTAGAAAGCCTTCCTTGATAATTTTTTTGATTGGCATGGAAGCTAAGTAGTAACTACCAGGCCAACATTATCCAGGAATCCCCTGCTCGTGTTGAATCTAACCTGACTTGCCTAAACCATCATGACAAGACAAGAAATCAAACACACCAAAAGCGCACAACCAAGATACAAGCAAAGCAGACTGCTTACCCTCCGTCAAACATTTGATTCAATTGTTGTGATGGAGTGTCAGATCTTTGATCCACTGGTTCTGATGGAGTGCTAGACCTTTGGTCCACGGTTTGTGATTGAGCGCCAAAGTTCCAGTCCTCCTATGAGCAGCAACAAATAATCTTACATCAAATGCCGTTTACAGGCTCACCGCTCTGAAATAAGAGCAAGCAGAGTAGCAGCAGAGAGGTCACCTCCATGGCCTCCCGGAGAGCACACTCCACAAGCTCTTCCTCGGAGAGCACCCTCAGCTCATCGACACTGCGAAACAAACACAAAATACAAGCCACATCATTAATATCAAAGTGCACACACACCCGACAAGAAATGATTTTTCTGATATAACAGGATGGGACATGGGCTTCCAGAGCTCGTCCTCGAATTTGTCCCCGTGATCGCCCAATTCGTCACGTAGGGACTACAATCGAACTAAAAAACTGTGGCATCATACCGAAACTCTGGGGCGAATCGAAGAGCTAGGGTTGGAAGGGGGATTAGGCACCTGAACCTCCTCGAGCGTGGACATGAACTCGGGGACGGTGGAGATAGGGCCCACCATGAAGGGGAGGAACACCAGGCCGCCCCGAGCGAAGGGCACGCACGGTCGCTCTCTGGCAGCGGCTGAGCTCTCCGCCTCCTCTCCAGCCGCCGCCATCGCCGCCACAGAATGGGAGACGACACGAAGCAGTAAATGCGAGCTCGTTTTTTAGAAAGCTTGCGTGTATTCATTCACCATAAGAACAAGAACAAAAGGAACACACGCACGCTACAGATTTGAAGCAGAACACAGAAACTACACCCACACGAAGAAGGAAGCTACAACAACACCAGCAACACCACAAACCAGAAAGAGAGAGCACCTCCAAACAAAGTTGATAGCTGCAAGAACCACCTGACGCAAGCACCAGGATCATCGACGATGAACGAGCACAGCCAGGCCGCCCTCTCCTCCACCAGCTCCGGACACCACCAGCAGCCCAGCTGCGCCGGAACCTCCACCCATCTTCCTCCGAAGCCCCGCGGCATCCTCCAGCAAGAGACGCAGAACCGAGCTCCACCTCCAACCCTTCCTCCTACACACCAGCACCTCACGAGCCCTGCAGCGCCGCCGGAGGAGACGAAGCCGCGACGAGGACAGGGCCGGAGGACGGGATCTCCAAGACGCGCAGACGACGCCGCCGTCTCATCGGCCGCCCACGGAGAACAAGAGCCCTCAAAATCCGCAGATCTTGGAGCACAAAAAGGCCCACCGAATCGAACGATCCGGAGGCCGCCAACGCCGGAAGCTTGCCGCCGCTGCCACGCATGGCCTCGCCGGGGTGGGGAAGAAGCTCCAGCACCTTTATTCCACGCCGCCGCCGCCACCATCACCCAAGCCGCGCCGCCGGGGAATCTAACCCTACTATCTAGATGCCTCAAGCACAGATCGGAGGTCCCTCCACTCACCCACCGCCGCACGGACGGCCGGAGAGGGAGGGAACCGGCGATCCGGCTGTCGGCGGAGCACAGGGCCTTGGTTCGCTCCCTTTCGCCTTATCCGCTCCGCTCTGCGCTGTTCACGGAGAGAGGATAAGAGTAGCACGTCGCTTCCCTCTGTAAATGCGAGCTCGTTATTTTCAAAGCAGAACATAACAAATACTCCGTTTTTATTTAGTTCGCGTTCTGGGTTTAGTCAAAGTCAAACTTTGTTAAGTTTGACCAAATATTTTAGAAAAAATATTGACATGTACAATGTAAAATCTATATTATTGACATGTGCAGTGCTCGGGCATCAGACAGGAGCTGCCGGTCCTGCTTCTGCTGTGGCCGCTATGGTCGCCTGGTCGTGCAACTGGGGCGGACTGCGGGAGCCCGTCGAGGAGCTGGCGCGGAAGATAAGGGGGCGACAATGGAGTAGCGGGGCGCGGAAGCTAGAGCGGGGAATGGAGTAGCGGTGCGGCATCGACCGGCTGGAGCGGGAACGGGAGCGGCGGCCCGCTGCGTCTGCGAGGAGGAAGATTAACGGGAGCAAGATAAGAGAAGGGGATCGGGTAAGGGCATTTATGTCGCGGGAATGAATGAATGAGAGGCATGTATTTGAAATTCATAAAAGTATGAAAACACTTCAAAAGAAATCTGAAAAAAAGGGGAAACAATCAAATGGTACTCTCATTTGAATGGCTCTAATGACACAAATATGGTATACTTTTACAGTATGATGTCAATCGATAGACAAACAGAGTTACAGACTTTCGTTGGATTAAAGCCTGCTACGACGGTGTCTTTGGGATTCGACCGAACCTACTTTAGGGTTTCAATCAATCAAGCTGTCTTAGCATTTCAATGGATCATATTTCCTCATTAGCATTCCAATCATCGACATGTAGAAGTTACACGCACAAACTAAACATTTGGACAGAAAACATTCAAAGGACACTCTACTAGCATAAAAGGACATCAATCGTTCCGATTTATATTGAAACGACCATCAAACTTGTCTTTTGTACAGATGAACACAGAAATCAAGTCACAGAAACATCATTCAGAGAACAAAAGCGTCCTCCCAGAGCAGTCACGACGACCAAGCTACACTTGACTTGATTTCAGCTTTCACCAAATCCTTAGGAGCTGAAGTTCTTCACCCTGAACTTCCACTCCCCCTTGGCGCCGTCAAATGACACGAACTCCGCTGCCTGCTTCTCAGCCGTCTTCACCAGCATCTCCTTGAACTTTTCCACCCTTGGACCCTCCGTGTACTCGTCGCCTGTCTTCCTATCCATGCACTTGATGTTCAGAAGAGTCACCACTGCAGCTTTGTTCAGGCCCTCCCCAACTGGGGGCTTCTTGCTGTCGTCCTTGTACACAACCACTTCGCGGTTATTGAATTCCACAATCGACTCCAGATCAAGGCCCCTCACGTCTGTTTCTCCCAAGAACTGGATGCTGCCATAGCCTTGACGTCCAACAACAAAGTCTCTAACCTGACAGCAGTAGCCTGGTTCAGCACGTTCTTTGGCTGCAAGTTCCTCTAGGCTAGGTTCCGTGAAGTAATCTGCCTGCGAGAGCTTAGGCATGATCTTCTCAATGCTAGCACCATTCACATGACGTGCCACAGCCTCAGGCTCACTTGATGCATGGTGGCCATTTTCCACTGGACCAGACCGAGTTGGTGACATGGCAGCCTTATTGCGCTCCCTCCAACAAAAGCATCTGTAGAGTTCCTCAAATCAGCAACAAGATACACATAATGCTGTAGGTCGAGGGGAAAAAGAAAACGAATAGTTGTAAATGAATACCTTTATCTTTGTCGAGATGAGCTGAATCCCTCGGAATTGATTGTCGGTCAACCACACTACGTGAAGGCCACTGATCTGCTGGACGGATTATCAGACTTCTTGGGTTTTCTCTAGGGGTGAAAAAAGCATCCGCTTTTGGCGTTACCGGAGATTCTTCATCATCAGCAAAGAACGCAACCTAAAGGAGTGACAAAAAAGCATCACATACAATGTTTCTCAATGGCTTTCGTTAACTGCAACAAAGAAATGCAGAACTGAACTATGTAATCAGTCGCTACCTTGCCATCCAATGTCGCATTATATTTTCGTGGCAGCAGTTTTATCCTCCTCTGTGACAAATGCCTAGGAACGACCATCGATAATGTTCTACTCGGATGGGGCTTCTCAGCAACCTACAGGGCAGCAAAATGATTCGGTCAAGCAAACGTCTTTACTCATTGCTCCAGATAGCCTCCGCAGCAAACAAACTCTCTTTCCACTCTACAGAAACTACTGGAAATTGTTAAAGATAGTAAAAACTAACCGGTAAACTTGATATTCCATATTGGACGGAAGGTGAGGAGGATCCACCATTCCCAATGGACATCTGAGGCATTGCTGGAAGTGTCCCAAAGGGATTTGAAACAAGAGCCGGCTGCATTACCATATTGGACTGAGTAGTAGTTCTGCATCAAGTATGCAACAGAATGTTACAAAGTTACAAGTTAGAAGGATAGTTTATTAATTACTAAGTTAAAAAAATCCACATGGTAATCAAGTGATAATAGGTACCGCCTAGTACTCAACTGTGAAAATAATTATATTACGAACCAAGTAAAAAGTCCATGTTGCACTATAGAGATAAACAGCAACAAACAGTAGCTCAGCAGGTACAAGCTATTTACTCGACAAAACCATTAGGCCTTGTTTGCTAGGGGTGTAATTTAATCCCAAGGGGATTAGGGATGGGAGGTGGTTTGGTGCCCAATCCCCTCAAATCCCCACAAATACTCTTCCATCCCAATACACAAAATGAGGCGGTTCGTGGGGATATCTTGGGATTATCCCATACAAAACCGGCTTGGTAAACAGACTATTGGGGATTTTACGGGATCCTGGATAATCCCCTAGAATACACTTCAAATACACTAGAAGTAAACAAGGCCTTAAGAAGTTTCTTCTTTCTCTACAGTCTACACCATCCATCTCCACATTATATATCAGTATTACACAATCAGGTCACTGTTTACTTTGGCCTTCTCAGTTCCACCCATCGAAACAGAAATCAATAAAAGGAAAGAATAAAGGTACATGTGACAAGTAAATGGAAGAGCCATACTGTTGTCCAAATGGGGTCATATTCACTGGGTTGGAAACACCAGAGATTCCACCTGTCAAAGCATCAGTAGCATAAGCACAAAAGTTAAACAGATATTCGTTAACTGAAAGCATTATGAGATAAATACTAACCTGGTTGAGCCTGGGGTTGGAATGAGAAGAAACTTGCAGGTTGAACAGGGGCAGGTTGTTGAAATGTTGGCTTAAACAAGGAGTAAATAGGAACCCGTTATTTTCAAAGCAGAAGAGAATAAAAAAATATTGAGATTACATAATAGGAATAATATGAGAGTGCAACAATTATGAAAACGGTTATCGAGCCTAAATATGATAATTGCAAAGGGATAGGATGCTTACAAATGGTGAAGATGTGGTGTTCGGTCCTCCATTCGTTCCAATGTTAGGCTTGTTGAAGATACTGGTGTTGAAAGCTGGAGTGCTTGTTTGCGGGTTAAATGAGAATGGTTGTTGCCCAATTGTAGGGGACGACTGAATCAGCCCAGCTGATTGAGAGTTATTGCTAATGGATGAGAAAGAATTGAAAGGATTTGTGGTTGGCAATGGCATGTTGAATATTGAAGGAGTGGTATTTGTAACCGGAGATTGTGAAGTTGTTTGTCCAAACATGGGCGTTGTGTTCGACGAAAATGGGCTAGAAGTAGTACCAAAAGCACCAGTATGACTTAGGGAATTAGAAAATGGAGTCACTGGTGCCGAGGATTTATCTGAAAACTCGGCTGTGGAAGTGATAGGTTGTTCACCACTGGAGTTGAGTTTGGTCCACCTGAGTGTTCAAAGTTCAAACGTTAAATTATCACAAGTTAAAGGATCTAGTGATACGAGGCACGAGCAACAAAAAATTGAAACGTTGAAATAACAAATTTTATGAGTTCATTCTAATTGCAATTAAAAACACTACAGCTGTCTATTTGCAATTAAGGCAAAAACACTGCAGCTAAGCTGTACCCTAAGCCAGAACATAAATATTCATGCCAGTTCATAGAAAATAAGCATGCAAAAAAAGGATATGCAATTAGCTGCAAATGTTTAAAAGATAGCATACTACTCGGTTCCAAACAATTCAATTACCTTTGTCCCCACGCTGGTAATCTTCCCACCTCAATTCTTCATGACTCTTCTCTTTGTATGCAGGCATAGCTGATATGGAATCAAGTTTTGCAGGCTGAGTACCACTCGTAGCATTTTCAGCATCTGGTGTTTGGACATAAGGCTGTATTCTGGTTCCTACAGATTGATTTCCAAACGGAGCTTGCCCAAACGTAGGCGCTGCTGGCTGCGAGCCTGAAACTCAAAACAGAAATTGAAATAAAAAGTTTTCAGTTACCCAACTACTACAGTACACAGAATGTAAGGAAGAAACGTGATACACTCAACAGTAAACACCAAGCCCAAATTATATAAACATAACAGAGTAAGGTGAATATCAAATGGGAGAACCTACCAAATGGAGAAGTTTGTGAACCAAAAGGTTGAGTTGTTCCGAACGGCGTGCTACCAGTTGCCGCTCCTGATTGTCCAAAAGACAGAGAACCAAAACTAAAAGCACTTGTTGGTGTTCCAAATGATGGTGTGGCTGAAGCTCCAAAACCTGGAGCGCTACTCACACCAAATGCTCCAGTACCTGAAGATCCGAAACCAGGAGTTGTGGTTGAACCAAATGTTGAGGTGCTGGAAGGACCAAATAAGGATGTTGATGTGGAGCCAAATGCTGGGGTGGTTGTGGTACTGAAGGCCGGCGTAGTTGTGGTGCCAAAATTGCTGTTGCCAAATATTGGTTGTGTTTGCTGGACTGTGCTACCAAATGGACTAGACTGGTTAGGAGATGAACCAAAACCACCAAAAGTAGGGTTTTGTCCAAACGGAGATCCTGAAATTTTTGGCAGAGTAGAGAACATTAAATTACATTACAAGCAACAAAACAGAAGGTCCAAAAGGGGTTCAGAAAGAAACAGATATAGTAGAATCTTTTAAGAAGTATCGTTGGAACAAATGTGAAATTTGACATTAAACATCACATAAAAAGATTTAAATGCTGCCAAAACAAAGGTTGGTGTCAACTTAAAAAATTCGCATGTATATTTCAATGAAAATACACACAGAGCAACTTGCTACCTTTGGAAACCTACCCTGTTTCTATGCAGTAGCACATGGAAAGCATAGATTGATGAGTCTAGGATGGCAGTATTTCAAGTCCTAGTTCTACGCTCCTACTGACATAGGAAATAGTCTCATCAATCACAAACTTCAACTACGAGCAATAGCTATCACTTTTAATAGCCAACAGAGATATTTTGAAGCAAGCATCAAACTGTAGTGGTAGATAACACAACCTAACAGGTTGCTATAGCATGGCTTTGTTCTGTCTATAACAGCGCACTGCAAGATTCATTGTCATCATCAAGGTTGACAACAACTAAACACAGAGCAGGTGCAGAACAGGTAAATATCCAGTCAATGTTGCGCTACGAAAATATGTTCCAAGTTGCAGAAGAATAGAAGATCAATGCTGAGATTGTGAGAAGGGTACAAACCAGTGCCAAAGTTAGAGGTTGTGGCGCCAAACGGAGAGGGCGACGGCGCGCCGAACGCAGACGTGGATGGCTGGCCAAAGGCGCCAGTTGATGTAGAGCCAAACCCCGGGGAGGACTGCTGCTGGCCAAAGGCGCCAGTTGATGTAGAGCCAAACCCCGGGGTGGACTGCTGCTGACCAAAGGCACCAGTTGATGTAGAGCCAAACCCCGGGGAGGACTGCTGCTGACCAAAGGCGCCAGTTGATGTAGAGCCAAACCCCGGGGAGGACTGCTGCTGGCCAAAGGCGCCAGTTGACGAGCCAAACCCCGGGGAGGACTGCTGCTGGCCAAAGGCGCCAGTTGACGAGCCAAACGGCGTGGTGGACTGCTGGCCAAAGGCGCCAGTTGACGTGCCAAACCCCGTGCTAGATTGCTGGCCAAAGGCACCTGTTGACGCAGCAGCGCCAAACCCCGGGCTAGATTGCTGGCCAAAGGCGCCGTGGCTGTAGCCCCAAATGCCGGAGCGGGCGGCTGGCCAAAGGTGGAGGTACCACCGAAGGGCGAGCTGGTCCCCGTCTGCGCCCCGAACACGGGGGTCGGGCTGCCAAACGGTTAGGCGCGAAGGGATTGCTAGTGGCGGCGGCGTTGGCCTGGCCAAACGCAGACTGCTGCTGGGCCCCGAACGGGTTGCTTGAGGTCTGCCCAAAGGGGCTGGCGGACGACTGCCCGAATGCTGCAACAGGATGATCAAAAACAGGGTCAGAAATTATTGCAATAAGCAAAACTTGAAGAAGATGAGCAAGGGATGGTAACTGGAATCCGCAGGCAAAACAATAAAGTACTCTAGAATAATCGAATGCACGGGAAGTGACTCGGCGGTTCATCAACACTGTAGCGCGGGAGCATTATTATTACCACTAACATAAATAATGGATGATCTCGACTGGGAAACCCTAGCAGCCGATCAACCAGCAGACGGCGAGGCGGTCGGTACTAGCAATCCCAACGGCAATCGAGCGAAGGGCGGCGAGCGGAATGCGCGCGCGCGGAAGGGAAACCCTAGGTCGTTCAGAAGGGGGAGGGGAGGGTGCTTACGATTGGTAGAGCCGAACATGGCGGCGGCGGAGAGTGCAGGTCACCGGACCGGCGGCGGCGGCGGTGTGCTTCTTCTTCTTCCTCCTCGAGTCTCGCTCTCCGCTCGATCGGTGTGGTGTGGTGGCGTTGGTTTCGGAAGATAATCGAAAGGTGGAGGGAGGGGGGATCTGGATCTGAGGCTGCAGGGTGGGGCCGTCCGTGCCGCGGCTCTATATAGCGTCCTGGTTAGCTTTGTTTCAACGCCAACGGCAAACCGACGCTATTCTCTACCGCGCCGCCGCGTAGCTTACTTCCAACGCCAACAAATGCGAGCGAAGAGACGTGGGGGCGTGCTGGGCCCCCTACTGGGCCTCAGGCCCATCTGTACATAAATGCCGCGGAACTGGGCTCTGCCGCGAAACAGTTTCGCTTCTTCCCATGAGCGGCCGGCATGCTTTTTTCTCTGACACATGGCTGTTTTTTTTTTAGACAAGACACATGTGGCTGTTAGGAAGGGGAGGAGCACCGACTCGACGCCGTCACCGGCGACGGTAGATCTAGGAGGAGGAGAGTGCGATGGTACATGAGGAAGTGACGCGCGGCGGACACAATCACACAACCAGCGCGGCGGCGGAGGAAGATGCTCTGATCGTAAGGAAAAAGGTGCCCACGCTTAGCAGCTTCCGTATCCAATTTGTATTCTCTCATGCACAGTTCTAGTTCTTCAGTTAGAACATCAAGCACTTGACGGATGCTTTATGATCTTCTGTCGACGGTGCCCACTAGAGCTTGATCTGTGCCCTCTTAACTTACCATGTAAACTTCATAAAATCCTGAATTTGATCCTCACAACGCTTCAACATGATCATATATGGTAATTTGAACACGAAAAGTATGTGCCTATTTGTTAAAAACATTAAGCCTACCATTTGAACATATGCATACCAAGATGCGGACTATTTTTTCTCCAAGTATACTTCAGAGTGTTAAATAGAACTGAAATAATCTCTGTCTCTCCATCACTTGTTCCCATGATTCAGGGCACGTGGAACACAAACTACATTTATTGATAAATTCAAATAAACTAGGCTATATACAAAAATATCAAGACATTGAGTTTTCTGTGAGAAACTATCATCGATCATTTCATCTCATGCATTGGCAATCATTTTGTCTAGCTAAACGGTAGTCAACCGAGACCGCTGCGTTAGCTCTTCGAAGGCGCGCATCGCTTCACAGTCAAGTCCTCCCGCAAACTAATAATTCCAACAAAAGAAGTATATATGTTACAAAAAGTTGTACTCTGTATGTAATATAAGAAGGTAGAGCATAATAATTAATACATACCTGATGAACTTTATATGTGAAGCGCACGCTCTGAGCAACGAGAGCAGCCTTGTTCCCTCCTCCTCCAGTATCCGCAATTATTTCCTTGAGGACTCTCTTCATGTGCACCTTTGCAAGTGTTACTGATGCCACCCTTATCTACAAATTGAACAATTCCAAACCAGTTAACCATTTGATACAAATATATCAAGTACAGAGGTACTACTAAATTGACTACCTTCGAAGCAATCCCTGAATCGAGCATCCATTCAGTCGGAATTCCAAACTGTTTATAGCACGGCATCGCCGAGCTCCTAAGATTCACCAATCTCTTCATGCTCTTCTCCAGCCTGGCAAACAATTAAAGTATGGTAATTAATTTAGTCTCAGCAAGGAAATTAAAGGACCAGTATCATGTGTCACTTGGTTCTTGATTTCATACTTATCTAGCAAGCTTGATATCTTCCTCAGAGTAGCCTCACAGGAACTAGGGCTGCCATCGTCGACTTTCAAGGAAGAGATCTCTGTTACAACGCACTTGAGATCCCGGTATTCAAATGCTGCTTCACGGAGTGCATCGGCTTTCTTCTCCGGCCAGCTGAAGTGCTTCAGCACGCCTGACTCATCAGACTGAAGTTTACAACAGAATTAATCAGTACCGTCTCACCAACCATCTCAGTCCTGACTACTGATACAAGCAACAACAAATGGTACCAATATTATTGCGTTCGCATGATTACCAGAGTTGAAAGTTGTTGATCAAGCCAATCGACAAAGGCCAGCACTTGCTCCACATCGGTGTAAGTATTAGTGTGAAGTTTGTTGATGAGACCATTGATGAACTCCCCTTTTGTTTCGACATCCGTTTTGATCTGAGCAAAAGAAAAGATATACATCTGGTAAAAAAATCATATATACCTAATTTGATCTTATTTCAAGGGTCGTTAAATGGTATGATGCTGACCGCCAATAAGTGTGTGGAGCGATTCTGTAGCTCGCCAACGATACTGTTATGATGAGCAGCACTGACAGTCACAGCTTTCTTGGTGTCACGCTTGTTCAGGGAGTTGTACATCTCAACCAATGCGGTTGCCTTGTTCACTGTGCTTATCGTGCCATGTCGCGGCGGCGGTGGAGGCGGCGGTGCTGGGGCTCTTCCCAGGAGTTTACTACTAGGTGGTGGCGGAGGCGGTGGTGAGGGCGGCTTCGGAGGCGGTGGTTTGATCATTGGATTGTCCTTTTGGTTGCTTTGTTGCGCCGCAACAGTCTGTGCCTGCTGAATTTAGAATCACAGATCATTTGATATCTGTTAGACATTTGCACCATGCATGTGTACAGTTGTGAACGAACATGGGGCATCTCATGTAGATCAAAGCAGATTGTGGATAAACTGAGCATGGTTAATACAGTTTTCTTTTCAGGAGATGGAAGAAAAGGTGGCTGTACCAGCTGCTCAGTAATCAAACTGGTATGCGCTGATATGGAGCCCAACTTACATGGATGTCATGCTGCTCCTGAAGTCTGGTGATGGTGCAGTGCGCAAGAGTGAGCTGGTGCGTGAGGCCACTGTTGTGGCATTCAAGCTCGGTGTTGAGCAGCTGCAGCCTCTCCACCTCCTTCCTTAGGGCTTCCACCTCCCCACGCACCCGGAGCAGCTCCTCGGAATCCTCCTTGTGGTACCTCTTTGGCTTTGCAGCTGGAGCAGTCACCACCCTCTCCTCCTTGCTGCTCACCCTCACAAGCCTCCTCACTCGAGGAGGAGTGGCTGGTGCTGCAGCTGGAGATGAAGACGCTTCCTTGATGGGTGCTGCTGCGGATCTCGGAACCCTGGTTCGCGCGGCCACCGAAGGCGACGAGATCCTGCCGCCATGGCCATTGCTCAGCACCGGCTGCTTCATTGTCTGTGTGAATCCAAGGAGCAGCCTAGCTAGTGGTCTAGTCTTAATTGGTGTCTTTCGATCTGAACTGAAGAATACTAAGTGTCAGAAAGGAAGGTGCTTTTCTGCCTGGGTGGTTGGCAGTGGCAATATATATTGGCATGCAGCATGTGGGTTGTGGAATCAGCACAGCTCAGCTCTTTGTTGACTGCAGGCAGCAGATGCAAACAAGAGAACTATATCAGTGTCAATTGCAGTGAGAAAGAAGAGAGGGCAACAGCCTGCCTGAACCTGATGGCTGTCATCAATGCAAGTAGGGTAGGGTGAGGCTGGTTCAGTTGAGCTTGGCTAATCGGCCATGACCATGGGAGGACAGACAGGACCACAAAGCAGAGCACGCAACGACACAGCAATAAACCCACGCTGTTACTATTAACCAACCCGAAACATAGTACTACACTGATGCATCACAATACGAGATCTACTCTACTCTGCATTTCAAACAGTAATTACCATCTGGTGTATGTAGTTATATAATCATGTTACCATGCATATTAATTTGTTTATACTTGCATCTGGCTATGCATTGCAGGCTGCAGAAAAACAGGTAGAAAAACGAGACAGCATATAAAGCATTGGATGCCACAGACCAAATAATTAAGCCAGTGACATTTTATATCGAGGGCAGGCACTAGGCAGTTGACAAAAGGCCCGAGTAGTTGTAGCTGAAAGACTAGTATATACTTCTAGGCCATGTGAGAAACCACCTAGCTGATGTATTATATACCAAATAAATTTTATTGAACTAGTGGCGAGGAGGCCAGATGTTGCACACTTCAGACATGAATTAAACAAATGAAAAGCTAAGTCTGGTTTAAAGTTACAAGAAAGTGGCAAATGCTTAGTAAGCATTGAACATGAATTGCTTGCATATTTCCTGAAATGTACAGATTTTGTTGTGCTGCAAAGAATAACTTTAAAGTAAACTGCAGTGACGAGTTGATTACTAAAACACATGCAACTGAAGACTGATTGCGTTTGCTGTCTTTTGTCTCTTCATTTATAGTTAACAACTGACCGACCCAATCACTCTAATTAGTTTTGTACTTTAAGCAATGGCCTAATCATGAAGCATGACTGACCAACCCCATGCACTAAAGTAAATCTAAGCTACTTGGACTAAGTGACAACAAAACAAACAAAAAAACATTCTCCAACCAAATCCGGCGCAAAGAGGCAACCCATGGTTGAACTAGGAGCATGAACACAATAAAATCAACATGAAGTGGAAAAGGTAGAAGAAAGAAAGCATCCAAACAGATTCAGTGGATCACAACCGAGTACTTCATCCTCCAGGCAGAAATCAGAACCAGTAAAAGATCTCAAATCAGCAACGCGGAATAAAACTGATCACATAAATTTCATCCATAATATTTCCTACAAAAATATATGAGGGACAAAAGGACAGACCTTGTTTTGCAGGACGCAAGAGACAAGCAGCTCCAAAGGAAATAATCTGATAGCATAACAGTGGAGAGGTGCTGCCACTTATAGATGCCAAGAACAGGGTGCTGTATAGTGGGCAAGTAGGTGTGACATTTGGATCAAACTGAGGACCCACAATTCAATGCCACAATCTTATATCTGTATAAACAAAAGAAATATGCCTAGCTAGCTAGCTGTTGGTGGCATGTCTCAACATTCCCCCTTCACATCACTGAACAACCGACCCAACCATAGCCACCCAAACTCCCAAAGTGCATCTCAGTCGTATGTGTCAGTATACAGATACTTCCACTGGTAAGCCACTACTTTTCTGGATAAAAAAATATATACAAAAGCTTCCATGTGTTAAAAGTACATGGGTTGGTCCTTAATATGTTGTTACGCATGGCACCGGAGTTGTAGATTGACCACCTAAATTCGCTTCATAGAATTAATTCCATGCAGCCTGCAATAAGCTTAATGGCCCCAGTAGGACTTCTAAGATTTTGCACGTACAGTTTCAAGTCTGCATCACTCTTATAAACTGGGTTAAATATAACAACTTGCACGAACAGAAATGCACAAATCAACATCTGACTGGATACACCTAGAAACTGCATCCACTAGCCAATACATGCAACACTACATCCTACAAGCATTTTTTTTAGATAAAGGGCTTTATTAACATCCTACAAGCATACAACTCTGGCCTAATCATACATCCAGTACAGCTAAGGAAATCTCTAGTTCTTTGCCATCACTTGCAATCCTCCCAGTTTCCAAAATTCTGGAGCAGCTCCTGTCTTCAAAATAACCATCCGACGTATGGTAACACAAGAATGGAGAATAAACCTGCCGAGGACCAACCAGAGGGCAAGATTGAGCGCCAACTATTGCCGTTATTGCCTTCTCCTGGGAAGCCTGACCCAAAGTCCGATGATCCAGAAATGCCTGAGCCACTCGCGTTCAGCACTGATGATCCCGGATCAGAACCAGATGCACTAGTAACAGGGTTAGTGGGTGATGTAGTAGGAACAGTGGACCCGGGGTTGTACCCAGCAGTAGAACTGAAAGATGAAGTAGGTCACCATACACATCATTGCAATAAAAACAAGAGTTCCATGTTATTAGAATGCAAAATTAATAATTTCACCTCGCTGGTGATGACATGGATGATGCCAAGACACAGGTTCCTGAGCCTGCAAACAGGAGATGCGAGTGCAATATCTCAGAGCACCACACTTAAAATCCTTGAACTTATCTAGAAGGAGAAAAGAGAGCCATTCATACTCGGATTAGCATTGGCAAGCTTTGCGGCACCCCCAAAGTCACAGCTGGAGGGTGCAGGGTTTTTCTGGTAGTAGTTGTTGAAGGCGTATGACGCATGGGCTTCAAGGGTATTTGGATAATAGCAGCTCCCCGATGGCTGTATCTGTGAGCAATCAGCTCCACCGATGCCGCACGCGTAGTCCAGTGCATTCTGGAGCGCTGTTTCGGTTGAGCCGGCCTTGGCCACACACCAGGATTGCTGCCCTGACACAACCGGAGTGGTGATCGGAACAGGAGGTGGTGTACTGCCAATTGTAGGCACCATCGGGTTTGTAGCTGGGTTTGTCAACGGTGTCGATGGAGGGAATGTTGACGGGGTGGTGACAGGGTTGGTGACTGCTGGAGCAGTCGGTGCAGAGGTCGAAGGGGTTGGCAATGGTAATGTGGTCGTAGGGTCGGTTGAGGGGGTTGGGATAGGTGTGGGCAAAGGGTTTAAGGAAGGGATTGTGACGGTAGGGTTCGTGGACGGCACGGTGATGATTGTTGGCGCTGGGTTCGTCGACGGGACTGTGATCAGCATCGCTGGGTTGGTAACCTGAGCTGGATCCAAGTCATCATGGACAGTTGGTTTGCCTGCGGTAGCAACAATTTATTACTCCAAGATCGAGATGATTGATTAGCAAGGAAATGCTAACTGACATGTCCTGATAGAGCACAACTCTACGACTAAATAGGCAACCAAGTAAGAGAGATGCATATCGTCCAAGAGGTGGTATGAAACCTTAAAAAGATAATATTGTCCTTTTCATGCATGATATTTTCTCTTGTACAATTGTACAGATAAGTAGCATGGGAAAAAAATGACCAGACCGGGTTGTACACATGAAGGATGCATGCATCCTCACATCCCAGAGTGTATGCTTGTGATGTTCCCCAATTCGAAGCACACACAAACCAGCAAAATTAATCTCTTCCAGATCGGGATGTAAAGATCACCTAAAAGCTACTGTGGCTAGCTAGTAGCTCCAGACATGGGGTAAGATTTGCGTACAGATAAAGGGGAATTAAGTTTCCGGTTACTCGTCGTATCTACTGAAGAAAGAAATAAAAAGGACTTGTGTCCTGAGGCCTCAGGCAGAAGAGCGTAAAAATACAGAAAACTAACCTGCCGTAGTGCACATTTCTAATCTAAAGTTGAGCGTCCTACTATTACCTAGAGCCGCCGGGACGGGGATCTAAAGAGGAATTGATGGCAGGGGTTTACGACGAGACAGCAATAGCTAGCAATTGGAGAAAGTACCTGAGGCTGAGGGAAGCTCGAGGAAGAGGAGGGGGCAAGCGAGGAGGAGCAGGAGGAGGCGGAAGCCGGCCGCCATTATCGCCGCCGCCCGCTCCGCAGCCGAACAAGGAGGAGATGGCTCTCCGCCGCAGCGTGTTTTGTTTTTGGGGGGGGCGGCCCGGGGAAAAAGGTGGTGGCGGTGGTGGAGGAAAGCACGCGAGAGGGATGGGGAAAAGACCAAAAGACGGCAAACCCGAGAGCGAAAGCACACTCTCTCTCACTGTCCTGGGACATGCAGCATCTGGAATGGAATACAATACTCCTTTTTTTTTTTAGAGTAGGAATACAATACTCCTATCTATCCGTCTATCCGAAGCAGCAGGGAAGAATGTCGTTTACTCGTAATTCCGTTTCAATGGTAAACAAGACCTGGAACATATTCCGAATCCTAGCTGATGCGAAAGGATAGGTATAACTCTTTTTCTTTTTAGGAGAGAGGTAGTACATTCTTTTTCTTGAGTTAATGAATGACACCCAACTAATTACACTGGAATTTGTCACGTTGGTCCATTTTAGTACATCAACTGTCCATAAATTTGGTTCGCGCCATTATTTCGATCCAATTCATGCCAGTTCGAACTAACCGTAGGGCATGCCAAGCTAGCAAATGACTGTATGTGTAGTGCACATGGGTCATTTCTTGGCCGCAGTCACAAAACAATCATCTTTGTGGTTGCAGGTCGTAATGATAATTCTTCGATAAGGTTGCTCTTGTGTCATGTTCTCGACGATGTATTGCCTCAGGTTTATGGGAGAAGTTCGAGATCTTCTCTATTGAATACCAGGCCAGTTGGCGACATATTGCAATGTTGGAGAAGTCTAATGTATTCTATTCTATGTGAAAGACCAAGCCGATAAGGGACCTATTTGCAATATTGGAGAAGTACAAGGTCTTATTTGTAGAATTCTACGCTGGTTGGGGGTCTATTTGGAATTTTGGAGAAGTCTAGGGTACTCTCTTCAAATTCCATGTCGACTGGGCACCTATTTGTAATTTTGGATAACTTCAGGGTCTCTTTACATAATTCTAGGTTGTTTAGGGGCTTTGTCTCCATTTCTTGAAAGCCTAGGGCCTCCTATGTACCATGCACCATTTTCGAAAAAATAATTAATATTTTCAAGCGAGTGAGCCTTAACAGATCGAATTTAGTTGGCCTACTCGATAATTTTTTTTTTGATACAAACGTCTCTGGATACATTATACAAGAAAGCACAGGAATACACTGGAAATATCCAGACACGCCACAGCTGTCCCACTCTTACAGAAACCACCCCACATAAAAGGAAAATTACAAACACATCCCTGGGGAGCTCTGACTGAACTTTTCCGCCGCCGTCCGAGACCTCGCCGTCGCACCACCGCAAGGGAGGAGGAGAAGAGGCAGGAGGACGACTGAATCATCTGCACAGGCCTATAGGGAAACGATTCCCGTTGAGATCGCCGCATATGCCGCTCACCAACAAGGGCAAGACCTTGGCGACGACGGTGGAGCATCGGCGGGGGACACACCCCGACCTGACTACTCGATAATTTCGAGAAAAGAAGAATGTCTCTTGGCCTTAGCGAGTTGCATGGCCCAGTTAGGACGCCCCACGGGGCCACATGGATGGCACATACCTATCATTTTGTTTGTAGTCCTTCATATAAAAAATGGAAACTGAGAGTTGGCACCTAGCTTGGGGTTGGAAGTTGACTTCTGAGAGTAAAAAGTTGGATCGCCGAAATTGAAGTATGTGATGAATTCGGTTCACGATTGATTGGTTTTTGTCTGAATAAAACCGGTTGGTCAAAAGTTGTTGGGTTTGAGAAATATAATTTGGCTTATAGCGGGGGACTACAAGTTTCACCTATTACGTACAGTGAGTTGAACAGGTATGAATTCTTTTAGAAGAGAGGGATGACAGGGAAAAGACAACTCGTAGGTTCTTACACCAAGCCCCCAACAAGGCTTAAATATCCAAATGCACAACGAGATATACTTAGTATGTACTGCCTCCGTCTCTAAATATAAAATGGTTTGATAAGCTGTTTTATCTTACGATAACGTTTTTAATCGGGGATAAAGGAAAAACGACTTTTCTCCATAAGCTCTCCACTCTGCCTGGGCTCGGAACTTTGGTCTGCGCTATTCGAATAATTGAACCATGAGAAAAAGCAAAAGGGAATCGCTTCATTTTGCTCTTCTAGACTAGTTTTTCATTATTTCATTATATGCACACGTTGGCATTAAACAACACTTCAAGTCAAACAGGAGAACCGTCACATTGTCGTCGTCATGCAAATCAAATGTGTTGCTGTCGTGAGAGATAGAATATAATGACATCTAAAATGAATGAGGATAATTACGTGCAACGTGTAATTATATGGTCCCTGAGCTTAATTAGCTCTAGTTAGTTCGTACTTTGCCGTCAGCTCGATCGGCTCCGTAGCTGCACACCGGCTCACAGCCGGACTACCGATCAAGAGTGTTTTCTTTTTTTTTTGAACAAGGATCTTCATTGCAAATTCACCACAGATTACAAAGCAACAGAAGAACAGGAATTTGCAAATGAAACAAACTGAAGCACTCAGCACAACAGCAACAGATGCTGAACCACCGCAGAAGCCTGACGAAGAACACCACCGCCGAACACCGCCGGAGATGGAGCCTGCAGGACGCCGCACACCCCGGGGAGGAAGAACCCCACTCATGTAGCAAGCCGCAGGAGCTGTCCGCCGCAGGCGACGGAACCGGAGAAACGATTAACGAGCACGGCCAAGCTCCTCCACCCCGCAACCACCCAACTTCCGACGAACCCTGCACAGAGCACAAGCAGCTTGCCGGATTCTCCGCCGAGAACACGCCTGGATCACCCCTTCTCCCCTTGCCACCACGGCCGGACGGAGAAAGAGGAAGCAAGGCGGAGAAGAAGCACCACGAAGCACGAGCCGCTCGAAACCTTGCCACCATGGCCGGGAAGAGGAGCTCGAACACCGCCAGCGAAGAAACCGAGATCCCAGCAAAAGATCCCCTGTACAGGCGAAAGAGGACGCCGGCGCCGAGCACCAGCACCCCTCCGCAGCACCCCGACCGCCCCCATGGTGTGGCCAGGAGGAACCACACCAAGACGAAGAAGGGGAGCGAGGTACAAAATCTCAGAGGCCGGCCACCACCTCCGCCATGACGGCCGCCCAAGGAGAACACGAACTCACCAGATCCGTGGATCCAGGAGTACACCACGCCGGGAGAACGTCGAAGCCGCTCCGCAGAGCGCCGCCGAGGTGGGGATCGATCCCCGGCCACCTTATTCCAACACGCCGCCGCAGCCACCACCACTCCAGCGCCGCCAAGGAAAGCTACCCTACTATCTACACGCCTAGGCCACAGATCCGAGGTCTCCCCACTCTCCCACCGCCGCAACGGCGGCCGGAGAGGAGGGAGACCCGCAGATCGGGCGTCGGCGGAGCGAGGGACGAGGTCGAACTCCCTTTCGCCTCTCTCAAACAGTGAAACAGAGGGAGGGGAACGAGCCAATTAATCAAGAGTGTTTTCCACGAGTCACGTGGTTCAAAACAATTTATGTTTATATGTATCTGTCCAACTCCAACACATACAAGCAAGCTTTATATATACTTCTCCAACTACTGATATATAAATTCAAATAAATCCTAACTACTGTACTCCCTCCTTTTTATATACTCCCTCTATCTCATTTTATTAGGCACAATACCAAAATCAGATTTTATCAAGAATTAGGCACAATTAGCATTAATGATCTCCTAGGAATGCTCCCAACCCCTTCCTCTCCCCAATCTTCATGCCATTTAGCCAATGCTCCATTTAATGAGGCCAATGCATGCACTTCCGATTGAACCTTATTGGTCTTTCCTAATTAATTGCATGATTTGGAATTAATTAACTCGGCCAATCCTCACATGCCTAGGTTGCAGAGAAACTCCAACTATGCCTAATAAACCGAGATGGAGGGAGTACAAGATCACTATCTCATTTTTAAACACTAGGAAAATGAAGCCAGGTAATAAATAAGACTATTAATTGTGTGAAACCTCTCGTATTTTGGGCTAATCAAACATGTTGCCCGTGGTAACTCTTTCTCTATGGTTACATGCAACGTTTGCGTTTATAAGAACCATCACACTTGGCAAAAATCTAATCAATATTTTTTGAAAAGAGATAGTGGCCTTATATAGATGCAATTGTATTTTGGATAGTGACATTGCATTTAATACTTAAGAAGCAAGAATACAAAACTTGCTACAAGGCAAAGCACCAGTTAGCTACCAAGTGAAAATCCCCCACAAGACTCATTTTATTTTGTTGAAATTCCCATTATATGTACAAGCAACTTCTTTGTTACCCTAACCTCACTAGATAGTATACTATGTCCATTTTCGTTCATAAAAGGTTTACCTTGTTTTATGCGCATAGCCTCAATGCACTTTTACTGAAATGTGACATGTTAAACTTGTTTTCTGATCTGATGGGGCGTCCCGGCACACCTTCACTCTCGAAAGACTATTGTTCTCCTCAACATGAAGTAACACCCTTGAGTGTGAAATAGCTATGGAAGTAACATAAAAAGGTAGTCAGACTGTAAAGTAGACAAAAGCAGATTGAAAAATAATCATCGTAAACCACGGCAATACGCCAATACCGAACTCAATCTTCCTCACCAAGATGCACCTACACGCCAGTTCACAAAAAAGCAGCAGCACCAACAAGTAGCACTGACGGCTGTTCAAATGTACTCCCTCCGTTCCAAGTATAGATACATCCACATGTGGTGCATAGCAAGTCAATTAAATTGGAATGGAGGGAGTAGTAAAAACCTTACCCTTTTAGTCAGTGTTGAAGTTGCACTTCTCAACGGTGTCAAGTGTCGAGTTTCCGAGATGACCCAACACTAAAATCCGACGCACACATGCATCACTCCCTGATCTTTATGATGGCCAAGCTCAATGCCCGAACCAGGGGCGTTGACCTCTAAAACCATAACACCCTATTTGAATTGCTTTTTCGAATCAGCAGCATGTCAATATCTGCTCCGCCAAACAGACGCAAAAATATGGTAAATAACATCGTACAAGCAAAATCAAATCTTATTCGATTCATTTACACCACTATCGAAGAGCATCAATAAAACGAAGTTCTGAGTTGTCCTGGTCGCATGGATGCCATGGATCGAGACATGTGTACCACAAAGATGGGCGTCACATATCGGATCCGAACACATCAGGTCTACCGCGCTAATAACCATCGAGACAACACGCAAGGCACTGTCTTGATCGGACCAAGAGTGGAGTGCGGCTGCTACCATCAGCCACATGATGTTGTCATCTGACAATATATCGCCCGTGTCCCATGTCCTAACAACACGGGTTGGGGGGCTCTCATCTCCTCTCCCGTCTTCTCTCTCCTCTTTCCCCTTTTGAGAGTCTCATGTGAGCTCCCGATCCTGTCTTCTTCCCCTCCGGTGGCCTCGCCAGCCGGAGTAGGGAGGGGAGGGGTGTCCGAGCCCCCTTATTCAACATACTTAGGGTTGTAGTATAGGGTTTGGAGTACTAAAATGAAGTGAGATTGTCGTGGGATTCTAAAAACCATCCTTCGACAAGGAGCTGTCGCCGGCCTCACCCCAAGTGGCTACGTCCCTGATGATGTCGTTGTTGCCCAGATCTATAGGTCGTACTAGCGTTGTGGATTTACTTCGGATGTCCTGGTTGTAAAGTTTGAAGGTTGTGCTGCAATTTTGTACTTTTTCATTGTCCTGAATCAATGTTGGGGATATCGCTTATCGGGAACTTATCGGTGGACCCAAGATAAGAGATAAATCGACCGGTTTATCGGCATATCGGCTGATTTATCGGCATATCGGCCAATTTATCGGCCGATTTATCTTATCGTTCAGACACTGAGAAGCGATAAATCGGCCGATTTATCGGAATATCGGAAGATATCTTGAACAGTGCCTGAATGTAAATAGTACACCGGCTTAATGCAATTTCCACGCCATTTGAAGCCTTCCCGAGTTAAAAAAACAAACCACACCGGGCCATTAACTGCTCTGTGGTAGTAGAAAAAAACTCTAAGGCCTAGTTTGCTATCAAAATATTTTTAATTATTTCAATAATACTACAGTTTCTTCAAATACCACAGTTTCAAATACTTTGATTCGCTTGTCTGTGGATAAATACTGCAATATTAATACCTTTTAATATCTATCAAAACGTGCCATTTTTTAAGTATTGGAAAAACAACCATGGACCTGTTTTTTTGAAACTGAAGTATTACTATGCTAGACACGTAAATACTGTGGTATTATAATACTTCAGTTTTAGAAAAAGAGGAATTAACACTTTTAGTCCCACAACTTGCATGCTGCGAACGATTTAATCCCACATCTTGCAAAGTGAACACCGGTGGTACCACAACTTGCGTTGTTAGGATTAATTAGTCCTTTCAGTCCGAAACATGCCACGTCGGACGCTGACTCGATAAAAAAATTGCACTTTAGTCCGACAGAGTATAATAAATTTCCGTCCCGAGTACAAAACTGATACGTAAACTTGGCATTAAAACTGGTCATGCACATGAATTGATGCGGATGCCAGACATCTCCATTTTTTCGAAGTAAAACGCATCGACGTCACATATATCTAGCTCGATCAGCTGGAGTATGCATAGTAAATCTTGATGTCCAACGTGGAGAAGCCGTTGAAAGCTGAAGCCAGAGGCAATGGTGTAGGCGCCCATGTTGTCAAACACGAGCCAGCCCCCCACGCTCATCTCCGGCAGCTGGTACCCGGTCACCACCGTGTGGAGGGAGTCGCTCGTCGGCCTGAACACCGTCGAGGTGTACGTCTTCCCCCTGACGACGCACGGGGCGGCGAGCGGCCTCGGGTGTGGCACGTAGTGGTCCATGGGGATGCAGCTGAGGGTGACGTAGAGGCCGTCATCGATCCAGTACTCGCGACCTCGCCGCGTGTGTGCATCCCGATGACGCACGCTGCCATCGTGAAGGCCATCTCGGCGAAGTACCTCCCGGGCTCGCCGATCAACTCCACGCACGGCAACTCGCCGAAGTAGCGCTCGAGGGCGGCGTTGATGACCGCAGCCACCCCGTCGAACGCGGGGCCGGCCATGAACACGCAGCCGATGTCAAGCAGGCGCATGGGCGGCATGCCGAGGGCGATGGCCGCGTCGAACACCCCGCGGGCGGCCTCGATGGCGCCGCGGTACACGTCCGTGTTGGACGCACCGCTGCCCACGTGGAAGGAGACTCCCACCACGTTGAGTACATGCAGGAGCGGCACCACCTCGTGCTGATGCACGCCATAGTTGGTGACGAGGTCCACCCTTACGTCGCCGCCGTCGGGGCCTTTATGCGCAGGACGAGCTCGCAGTCAGGGTGGCAACGCTTCACCTTGGCCACCTCCTCCTCGGAGTCATAGGTGGTGAGGTTGACTCCGACCATGGCCGCATATTCGAGGTGTGCCTCGGGCTTCCACGGGTTGGCGTACACGATGCTCCCGGGCTGGACGCCCAGCGCGAGCACCGCCTCCATCTCCCTACGGCTGGCGCAGTCAAAGCCCGCGCCAAGCGTGACGAGCGGGCCGAGGAGGCCTGGCTCGAGGTTGCACTTGACGGCGTAGCAGGGGCGCATGCCGGGGAGCGCGCGGTGCCAGCCGCGGTGCAAGTCGACGACGCGGGCGAGGTTGAAGACGTAGAAGGCGCTCCGCACGCCGCTACCGGGTGCGGCGATAGTGTGCATGAGGGCGGACACGGCGTCCTTCTCCTTGAGTGCGTCACGCTTGAAGGCGATCACCTTCTTGTCCTTGACGCTTGAGCGCGTCACGCTTGGAGGTGCACGGAAATTTATTCTACTCAGTCGGACTAAAATGCAAATGTTTTGTCCAATCAGCGTTCGAAGTGGCTTGTTTCGGACTAAAAATGACTAATTAATCCTGACAACGCAAGTTGTGGTACCACCGGTGTTTACTTTGCAAGATGTGGGACTAAATCGTTCGCAGCGCGCAAATTGTGGGACTAAAAGTGTGAATTCCTCTTAGAAAAAATTTGCTGCCAACTAGGCCTAAATTTCATTCACTCATCGGCTCCACAAAGTCAATGTTCGCTGCTCACCATTTCGAAGCTTTAATTTTTATTTCGAATGTTAGTTGCAGCAGGATCTACCGTCGTTTTGAGGTGGGAGCGTGTGCTTTACTTTGGGTTTACCACTCACTTCGCTTTGGCCGGCTGCTTCTCTTTCTTCTGCGTCACTCCCTCGCCTGACCGACCGACTCGCTACTCCATTCTCGCCACACTACCAACCACGCTGACAACTCCCCTTCTCCTGCCGCCACCACCTTCCAATTCCATCTCCAAAATCCCCTTCCTTCCCCATACATTCCCCCATTGCAATTCCTCTTCCTCATCGTCTTCCTCTGCCGCTGCTTCTGCTGCTGCTGCGCTGGATCCCAGGTACCCTATCCGTCCGAATCCCCTTCACCTTTAGTTCTTGGAATGCGAGTGTGCGTTCTTGGAATGGATCTCACTCATCCTCGAGCTCCACTTTTTCCTACCCTCACCCCCCTGCTACTATCCCCAATGCTTGCGCTGATTCGATTTCGGCATCCAGATTCCAGCCCGTAGAGAAGATTTAGGTGGCATTTAGGGTCTTCGATGCTAGCTTGATCAAGGTGGTAACTTGCTCCCCCTTCCGTTCCAGTTTGCGTGCACCTAGCTGCTTTGGCTGTTCCCTCAACCGTGGGCAAATTCGCCGCTAGGTTCAACCTGTTGCAAACCCAAAATTTATGTCTCTGTGGATATTACATCTGCGGCGTTCATAGTCGAGGACGCGTAGGCGCATAGTATTTGTTACGACCAATTTGTTTACTCTTGTGCGAATCACATCAGTCTGTCTTCAGATTTTCATACTTTAGTTATTTAAACCGGCAGCCCTTCGATTGGACATACTTGATTCTCGACAGCAAGTAAGCTCTAGGTATGGGGATGGTAGTTAGCAGGTCAGGCTGCCTGCTTCAGTTGATCTTGGCCAGATGTCATTGTGTTGTTCTGCTCAAATAGTAGTATTCATTAAGCTACATTGTTGCAAGAACTTGATTCGCATTTGCCTTCCCTCTGAATGCATACCGAACTCGCGAAGATGGAGACTTCTGCTTGGTCTTCACCTTGGTGGTTGCAGTGTAGCTTTCTCATTGATATCCAAATCAACAAACTGTTCCAGTATTTCTCTTATGTTAGGTTTATCTTTGTAGGAGCACTAGGATTAGCTTGAAACAGATAACATTAAATGTCCACAGACCTAGCATCAAGTTCATATACAAACCCTTCCTTGTACGACTTCTCTCCTCTCATTGTCTTAACTCTATGAAACCATAATTGTATGTATTAGCCATGTTCTGTTCACTTGGTTGCTAGTTATTCGACGGAAAATTCAATCTACTTATTATTGCAGCACATCCATGATGCAAAATACAGTCTTTTATTCTTATGGTCTCGGGAAGTGCTTCTTTTCCTTTGTGACTAAGATGTTCTTATCCTTTCAGTGTAGGTACTTGATGATCACAAGATGTCATCAAACTCCACGCTAACAGAATCGCTTCATGAGAAAACAATCGTCTTTGGACTGAAACTTTGGGTTGTCATTGGGATAGCTGTCGGCGCATCCCTCCTGGGTGTTCTTCTTATCCTTGTGATATGCCTTACCATCCAAAGCTGGATCAGGCGGTCACGTAGGGCATTCAAGGAGCTTCCAATGACCCAGATACCTTCTGCATTTAAAGATATCACGGAAGTAAGGGTGCCTGACCATTTTTCACCCAATGATTTTGTTGTACATGATGGGCTTCTACTCGCCATTGAGAATGGGCCTGTTGAATCAACGGATAAAGATGCAATTCAGTTGGCTCAGGAGGATAATTCGAGACATAGGGAAGAGAACAAACTTTCAGGTTCCTTTTGTAATGCTGATGGCTGTGACGGAATTCAAATTATTCAATCTGTTCCTGTCTCTGAACAGTCTTCAGTACATGCTACCGCCGATTCCGCGCCATTGGCAGGCTTACCTGAGTTTTCTTACCTTGGTTGGGGCCATTGGTTCACTCTCAGAGATCTAGATGTGGTAACGGACCATTTTTCAAAGGATAACGTAATTGGCGAGGGTGGATATGGTGTTGTGTACCGTGGCAGATTATCAAATGGCACCCCAGTTGCTGTAAAAAAAATCCTTAATAATTTGTGAGTCTTCCTATAACCAAATTTGGATGATGAAATGGACGTCAATGTGTTATTGTGTTGAATTTTTTACTGGAAACTTTATTGTGTTACCTCCTTTCCGCTTTTACAAGAATTTCCTGGCTTTATGCAGAGGGCAGGCCGAGAGGGAATTCAGAGTGGAAGTCGAGGCAATCGGTAATGTACGTCACAAGAATTTGGTCCGGCTTTTGGGGTATTGTGTTGAGGGTACCCAGAGGTCAGTATATGTGTTTATTGTTTCTTCTTCCATTTTCTCGACAACATGGCATGTTATGTTTCGATCATTTTAGCATCAAATAAACAAGAAATCATAACTTGAATTGTTTGATGTGTTTGCATAACCAGGATGCTTGTGTACGAGTTTGTTAACAACGGGAATCTTGAAAGTTGGCTCCACGGAGAATTATCCCAGTACAGCTCTCTCACTTGGTTAGCTCGCATGAAGGTTCTTTTGGGGACTGCAAAGGCGTGAGTAACTCTTTCACTCGACTCGTTGCTTTCCTAAGGATAGTAATGTCCTCTGTGCATCATTGTATATTCCTAGGATTTTATTCATGGGGCGGTAGTGTGCAAGAGCTAACAAATAATCGTTGTGATTAATGCACATCAGCACATGTTTCAGTCGTGACAGCATCTGGGTTTAACTATTCTTAGTTTCTTACTAAGTTGGTAGCCACCAACAATTATTGTGTATACTGTTGTGAACAGAAGCAAGTATGGATTTGGATAAACCCTGAAAGCTGATCACAGGAAATGTTGAGACCACACTAATTTTAGCCAATCCTTGTTGTTCCTTACCACAATGCCTTTGACTACTTTTTTCTGGAAGTAAACTTATGCACTTTTTTTTAATAACATGGTGGTGCTTTGTTTGGTTATTAGATAGTTCTTTTCACCTATCGTCTCGCTGCTCTCGGGAATATCAATTTGATAGACTCCACATTTACCTTGCAGCCTTGCGTACTTACATGAGGCACTTGAACCAAAGGTTGTGCATCGTGACATCAAGGCCAGCAATATCTTGATCGATGATGAGTTCAATGCCAAAATATCTGACTTCGGTTTGGCCAAGATGCTTGGTGCTGGTAAAAGTCATATTGCTACTCGAGTTATGGGTACCTTTGGGTAAGTTTTCATGCCAGAGTATATATGAGACACTCTTTCTTCGCATTTCCTCCAAATTTTGCCCATTATATTTTGGGAAAATAATTGTGGATGCTATCGTATAGTTTTACTCAACAACTGTTATATTCTTTTACAGCTATGTTGCGCCCGAGTATGCTAACAGTGGGCTTTTGAATGAAAAGAGTGACGTGTACAGCTTTGGGGTTCTTTTATTGGAAGTTATTACAGGTAGAGATCCAATTGACTATGATCGCCCCCAAAGTGAGGTAATGCTGTAATTTTCAAGATCCTAATATCTCTTTGTTTACTCATTTTTCGGTCTCATCTCTCACCAAGCACCTCAGTACCCTTTATTTCTAACACACTGTTGTTCACCTGTAGGTAAACCTAGTCGATTGGCTTAAAGTGATGGTTGCCAACAGACGGTCCGACGAAGTGGTTGATCCACACCTTGAGAGAAGGCCATCAACAAAGGAGCTCAAACGTGCCCTTTTGACAGCTCTGCGGTGTATCGATCTGAATGCTGAGAAGAGACCGCGGATGGATCAGGTTGTCCGGATGTTGGATTCTAGTGAAGCCATACCTCAAGAGGTTTGTTCACAAAAATACCATCCATATATGATTGTTGGTACACCTGGAAATCATGCATTTCCCTGTTATCTTTTACTCATTATATTAATCAAATGGTTATGGCCTAGTAACATATATACTTGCTGGATTGGCCACACTGCCATTAATGCAATCTTATTTGGTTATCCTATATACTTGTTATTATATTGACTCCTTTGAACTTAGATAGCAATGTGTAGCTTGACTGATGTTTATTTGCCTACATGTGTACTATCACAAAAGTTGAACACACAAGTGATTTTATTTGCAGGAACGAAGGCAGCGACAGAACAGAATATCTGAAAATACCGAGACGGCACCATTGAGGGGCAAGAACAGCATTGACAAGAGTGACGACCCTGAGCCTGAGGAGAGGCCTGCCCGGTCAAAGAGTCGTACATTTTCGGTCAAGTGAGGTAAAGAAGAGAAGGAAAGCCTAAACTCCTGGAGATAAAAATTAGACAGATACCTGTGCGAGAAAAAACAATGGAGAATTCTTCTGAATACGATAACGGATTGGTCGATTATTTTTATCCCTCAGAGCAGGGATTTTTGCATTTGTTGATACATGGAATGTACAGTGGTGTGTATGACGTCTGAAGGATGTACAGTACTAGCTTGTAAGAACGTCTGAAAAGCTCTCAGCTGGTGTGGTTGCTGGTATGAGCTACAGACCACTATGTTTGTACACACCAAGAATATAAAGCAAAGAAGGAAAATTTGTCTTGTGTTTGTTTGTTCACTTGCCAGCATGTGTTGTTAATTGTTATGTATGGACTGAATTTTTCAGCCTAGAGGCCTGGAGGGTGCGACATTGACTTGATCATTGTTTGTGAGTAAAGAGGAATGGCTACCCTCCTAGAATTAAAACTCATTCAAAAACCATTTCTTGAGACATGTATAATCTTTTTATTTAGTTTTGTTTCACTTTGATAATATAATGGAAAGACATATGTAGTTCTTTCTACCAAACTTTGAGATTTCAACCAGACCTTTTTTCATTTAAGAATATTTTATTTCACGAAGGAATTATCCTAAAAATCCTTGATTTAGTCTTGTAAAATAAACTAGCAAACCTTAACTAAAATACTCAAATAGCCAAAGATAAAACCACCCTCAATGGAAGAGTTAAATTTTTATTTTATTTTTGCAAAATTAATGTAAGTTTGAAGGTGAGCTTAATTGAATAATTCAAGCAAACTTTTTTGCTCACAATCAGAAGAAAGTTTTCCGCTACCTCGCCTCAACCTAAACAAAAGAAAAGAGACATAAGAGACAAATCTGCATAAAAAAATATAGTAATATTTGATGAAGTACAAAAGGCAAATTTATATCACGTGCGTGCTGTGTATGCCTCGAGCAATGTTCATTCATATCTTGATTTTATTGTCCGTGTCATAAAATATACTCCTTCCGATTCAAAATAAGTGTCACAGTTTTAAACTGATGTTCGTTCCAAACGCGACACTTATTATGGATCGGAGGGAGTAAGAATTTTGGATGCAATATTGCAATTGCACATAATATAGCAGTACTTAAAATACATGAATTATTTCACATATTTTGGAAATTAAGAAAAAAAAAGAAAGGAGAGAGAATATGAATTTCTTTTTTTGTCACTAGTCTTTTTGGAATTATCTTCGCTGGCTCTCTATCTTACCTTCTTCTCGCCTTCGCATTGCCTGCCCCGCCAACTACTCCAGTCACACTTCCATGGCGCTCGCCGGCGCCGCCAACGGGACCTTCCGCCCTCGCCTCATCACCGCCGCCGCCGACACCTCCGACACTCATACTCTTCGTCGCCACTGGAAGGCCGGCGAGTTCCCCTTCTCCACCACCTCCCCCTCCTCCGGCACGCAGCGCCGGAGACCCCGGACCACGGAGCGCCCGCCCCCAACTCCACCGTCCAAGGGGAAAGAAGACCCAGAGGGGAGAGGTCGCCAGAGGCACTGGAAGGTGGGGGAGTTCCCGGCGGCGGCCGAGTCCCAATCCCAGTCCGGGCGGAGGGGTCGCGCTCGCACCCCCATCAAGAACATCAAGAAGCGGCTCGACGCGCGCGCCGACGCCAAGGCGTGGGCCTGCACCGTCACCGAGGCTCTCTCCGACCGCATCGACTCCAAGAACTGGCAAGAGGCGCTTCAGGTAATATTCAGCAACCTTTTTTTTTGCGAATTGGGTAATATTCAGCAACCAATCCCATTTTTCCTGAAATTTGCACATCCCCTTTACTTTGCATAATTGCATTGCGACATTTGTGATGAAATTAATTGATTTGATCAAACCATAAATCAACATTTGTAGGTCTTCGAGATGCTTAAGGAGCAACCTTTCTACTATCCCAAAGAGGGCACCTACATGAAGCTCCTACTGTTGCTGGGGAGATTAGGCCAGCCTTCTCTAGCGCGGCAACTTTTCACCGAGATGCAGCAGCAAGGATGCCAGCCAACTCCGGAGCTCTACACTGCCTTGATCGGGGCCTACTGCCGGAGCGGCCTCCTGGACGAGGCACTCCAGCTTCTCGAGGACATGAAAGCCGCCCCACTCTGCCAGCCTGATGTCTACACCTATAGCATCCTCATCAAGGCCTTCTCTGATGGCTCAAGGTTCGACCTCGTTGATGCTATGTACAAAGAGATGGCTGAGCGCTCCGTAGTACCCAACACGGTCACGCAGAACACGGTTCTCAGTGGCTACTGCAGGGCCGGAAGGTTGGACGACATGGAGAAGCTACTCTCCACAATGCTCGACAGCGCAACTTGTAAACCGGATGTCTGGACCATGAACATTATCCTAAGCCTGTTTGGGAACAGTGGCCAGGTTGGTCTGATGGAGAAATGGTACGAGAAGTTCCGAGGCTATGGGATCCAGCCAGAGACTCGGACGCTCAACATTCTCATTGGCGCTTACGGGAAGAAGCGGATGTATGACAAGATGTCTGCGGTAATGGAGTACATGCGGAGGTTAGCGTTTACATGGACGACCGCCACATACAACAATGTGATTGAGGCATTTGCCGAGTCAGCCGATGCAAAAAACATGGAGGACACATTTAACCAGATGCGCTCAGAGGGGATGAAGCCGGATACAAAGACCTTCTGCTGTCTCATAAACGGGTTTAGCAATGCAGGCCTTTTCCATAAGGTGGTAGGCATGGTCAAGCTTGCTGAGAGGCTTGATGTACCAGCAAACACATCTTTTCACAACGCTATTCTTGCGGCATGTGCGAAGGCTGAGGATCTGATGGAAATGGAGAGGGTCTACAGGCACATGAAGCATATGAACTGTGCTCCAGATGCCACCACATACTCCATCTTGGTGGAAGCTTATCGGAAGGAAGGACTGACCGACAAGATCTATGCTTTGCAACAGGAGAACCCAAGTTTGGTTCCGACTGAGCTTGTCATGGTGTAACTAGCCTCATGACTTGATTATGGTGTTGAGTTCATCTAACCGGAATGAAAAATCTGTGTCTGTTCATGTCTTGAATTTACAATGCTATGAAGCAAATTAACTACTGCTCATAATTGTTTCATTTCTGTTGACCCACAAGATTAGTATGTATATCTCTTGACAACTGTAGTGCTGTGAGAACAGAGAAGCTTCATTATATGAACTCTCAAGTGGTGTCCTGGTAATGTGGCGCTCTTTTAGTATACATTGTGATTCTAGCAGTCGTAATCATTTTGTTTCAGCACGTGTCCGTATGCTCGTTGAGATAGTCTGTACGCTTGTTTAAACCCTAGTTGTATGGACTGAATTCATTTCTACCTTATCAGATGGGGTTGAGATTATATCATTTTCATCTTTGTTGTGCTAATGATAACTGATGAAAGAACAAGTGACCGCTTTACTTGGCGTTGCACTGAAGTAGACCCCTCTTGGTGGCGAGGGGAACTTGTGCTTTTGCTTTATCAACCATAGTTTCTATAATATGCATATCAGCATGTACTATGTCAGGAGTTGCAGCACTCTTGTAGATCTGCAGCTTGCTTAGAAAGGTACAAACGATAAATCCCTTAAATGACCCTTAAACGGCACTATCACCCTTAAATCATTTTGAGCACTAGTAATTTATCTGTTTCTTGTTTTCCCATCCCATGATTGCATCAAATATTCAGGAACTAGAAAATTATTAAGATCTCGTATTCTTGTGGCAAGCACCATATGCCCGTACCATTACTAAGCATATCATGGTTTCTCATTTTTAAGTATAAATTTGGTGAACTAAATAAGTAGCATACAATCCTGGTATCTATGCTGAATTTTCTATTTGCTAAAGCTAGCACGTTTTCTCAGCATTTATTTTTGATGAGCTGGGAGGATCGTCGTATGATAAATTCTCCTGCCGAAACCTCAAGATATACACTTACTCAGTAGTTAATTTGAGGATGGCTGCTACAAATATCACTTGGTAGGCCAGACTAATATCTTCGTCCATTCAACTACTTTGAAATTTAGTTCCTCGATGACATAAGCAAATGTGACGCAAAGATTAAGGGGAAAGCGCGGAGAACAATAACTTCCTCAAATGGTTGCCATATAGGCATACACTAGTCTTACAAATTTGAATCTGGGCCACTTGAATGCCGATCGGTACAAAAATGATGCCTAAGCTGTTTTCGTTTTCCCTTTTTTGATAAGAACACAATCGCTAGTGCTGTACTATCTCCTATTTTGGTCGTCAAGAAAATTTCTGACGCGCACTTTTTTAGTATGCAGGTGTTTCTAGTCAGTACGCGCAAAATCCATTTCAGGCTGCATTTCATCAACTTACAGGGAGTCAACATCCATCAACCAACGTTGCCTGATTAAGAAGGATAGTAATGGTTAAGAGATCACTGTAATGGTTTACAAGCATGGTCAGAAATATGTTGTCTGTAGATAGAACATACTATAATTTACACAGTAAGAATCATAGATCGTCGATGCGACAGACTCCTTATGGAAATCTGTAGGTTAACATGTATCTATCTGTCGTGTCTCGGGTGACGGACACCGGGAGTAGATGGTACCCCTTTTTAGGTTCGGCACGGGGCGCGAAGGAGGCTGGAAGACGCCTTACCCGGGAGCAAGGTCGCCAAGTTATTCGTCGATGGGAGAGGGCAAGCAACACAGAAGGACACACGGAGTTACCTAGGTTCAGGCCGTCCGGAGGCTAAAAGCCCTACTCCTGCATGTCTGGATTGAGAGGTTCATCATGGTGTGGTGTACAAGGGTGTTCTGGGGTGAACCCGGCAGAGTTTCGGCCGGAGGTAGACGAAGAGTAGATCCTGCCCTGGGGAGATCACCTCTCTCTCGACCTTCCGAACCCTAGTCTAGTCTTGTCTTGTCTGAGCTCTAGCTTGCTTCTGTTCTATCCTTTTTCTCCTCGGTGCCATGGTTCTCCTTTTATAGGCTAAGGGGATCCGACATGGGCACGCGAGAGGCGTGAAGGGTCTTGGCGGGAAAACCTCTAGGCGGTCCTTGGAGGAGACGTGGCGTCCTCTCCTCCAAGCATTCTCCGGAGGGCGGCGTGGTCGTCCGCCCTTGGAAAAGTTGGGACGGACAAAGCATGTCCGCCCCACCAACTGCGCTCGTGGCAACGTCATCGGGGCGCGGCCTTCATCTTGGCGCCCAAGTCTTCCACCAGCTTCCGGCGAGCTGGCGATCTTATCCTCTCGGTGGTACGGATGGAGGATCCGGGGACGCACCTGGCCTCCTGCCGGGCGCACGGACCCGCGGGTGTCTCGCCTGGTTCTCCGGGCGAGGGGGTGACCCCGGAAGGTCGCCTGGTCCTTAGCCGCGGAGCCTTGCTGTCGAGCTTGTCGGGTGTCCTTGGGGCAGATGGGCTAACCCATCTGTTGTACTTGACTCCTTGCCTTGTCCATCTTCTTGGTGGGCCCCAGTGGAGGACCCACTTTGGCAGCATCAGGGGAACCCCATGTTCCACTACTGCGACAGTATCCCCGGGCATGGTCCCGACGGCTTTTGCTTCAGCTGCTGCCGGGGCTATGGCCAAAGAGTTGGCCAAAGTGGGTACCCGGCGCCTTGCCTGCTTTGCCCGAGGCTCGCCAGGGCGAAGTAGAGACGAGCCCCCGAGCTTCTCTTGGATTTGGTCGCGGCGAACGTTGCGGTTCGCACGGACGGCCAACGTCTATCTTGAATCCAACGGGAGGGAGCGCTTGAAGCGGAAAGTCCCCTCGACCCCCGCGTCAGTCGGAGTAACGGGGCCGCGATGTGGCGCGTGGGAAGCCTTATGAGTCACGCCTCGCAGTACTGTGGCCGTTGCTCCCCAAATCTTCTGAAATCCCCAAATCGCCACCTCCAATTCCATCTCTCTCTCTCAGCCTCGGGCCGCCGCCTCTGCCGTCCGCCGTCGCAGCTCTCCTTCAGCTTCAATGGCGCAATTGAAGGTTGCGGCTCGGAAGAAGAGGTCCAGCAGGTCCTCACTCTTGAGGCAGGAGCTGTCTCCCAGATCCGAAAGGGCGCGGCGGAGATCGGAGCGCAGCGCCGAGCGGGCTGAGCTTCGCAGGCAGCAGGCCTTGTTCCCAAGCGACTATGCTGACAGCGCCGAGATGATGCGGAAGGCCAGGCACCTCGGAGTGATGGAGTCCGACGAGGCGCCTGATGCTCCTGCCCAAGTGCCGACGAAGGTTTTCCCACCTTCGGAGACCAGGGCGCCTGGGCAGATCCCAATTTTTGATGGCTTCATGCTGATGGGACTCGTTCCTCCTTTCTCAGATTTCTTTCTTGAGATCTTGCGCGCATACGGGTTAAGGCTTCTGCATCTGACCCCGGGCGCGATCTTGGATTTGACGGTTTTCGCCCATGCTTGCGAAGCATTCGTCGGGGTGATGCCATCCGTGGCTCTGTTCCTCCACTTCTTCTACCCCCGCATCGGGAAGGATGGCTGAATGGGGGGGGGGGGTGTCACCTTCTGCTTCCGCCAGAAGGTCAAGCAGAACTACCCTCACTTGCCAATCAAGTCCAAGTGGACGAGTGGAGGCAACGCTGGTTCTTGGTCGAGGTGCCAGAAGCTCTGTCACTCCTGGAGGAACCGACAGAACATCCGGTGAGCCTGGAGACCTGGATTTGCGTCAGCCTCCAGGATGACGATCTTTCGGCTGCGGTAGAACGCTTCTGAAAGGACAAGGATGTCGCCTAGAGGGGGGAAAATAGGCGTTTAAAACTTTTCCGGTTTAGGCTTGATAAATGCGGAATAAAACTAGGTGTTTAAATCATCAAGCACACAACCTAAATAAACTAGGTTCACCTATGTGCACCAACAACTTATGCTAAGCAAGACAATTAACAAGGTGATAGCAAGATAAAATACTTCAAGCTCGAAGGCTATCACAATGTAAAGTGCATAAGTAAAGAGCTCGGGTATAGAAATAACCGAGGCACGCGGAGACGACGATGTATTCCCGAGTTCCTCCTTTTTAGGGGAGTACGTCTCGTTGGAGGGGTGTGAGTATCAAACTCAAGATGCCACAAAAGGCCTCACCCTATTCTCCGATGAACCTCGCACAAAAGCTCGGTTCACCATCCACTATTGATTTCCTTTTGGGCGGAAATCGAGTCCCTTACAACAATCTTGAGGCACAACCCACAAAAGGATTGGGAGCTGCCAAGTGGACCACAAAAGGTCCTAACTAGCCACAAAAGGCCTTGACCACCAAAGGTCACAAGAACAACGTCTAGGGTCCAACGACCCAAGAGTAACGAGCTCACAATCTTCACTTCCACGAATCCTCGTGGAGAGAGCAAACCTATGCACAAAAGCAAAGGCAAACCTATGCACAAAAGCAAAGGTAAGAACACAAGAAGTGCTCAAGTCCTTCACTCCCAAATCCCACCAAAAGCCACAAATGCTTGTGGGGGGAGAAGAGAGGAAGAACAAAGAAGAACACAACAAATGGAACTTCAAGAACTAGATCAAAAGGGTTCCACTCACTTAGAGGAGAAACGGCTCGGTGGAAATGTAGATCTAGGTCTTCTCCTTCAATCCTCCAAAGATCAACGAGTTTGGGTGGAGGGATTGGGAGAACTTGTAGTTTTGAGCTTGCAACAATGGAGGAGAGAGAATGTAAATCGTGTTGGGCAGGGCTCCAGAGCTGGAGGTAGGTGGAGGGGTATATACCCCTCCAGAAAAACTAGCCGTTTTCTGTCCACTAAGTCCGGAGACTCCGGACGGGGAGGCCGGAAACTCCGGACTGACTCCGGGGTAACTCCGGTCTCGATACAGCGGCTGCCGCCGCGATGCTCACCTTCTCAGCAGACCGAAAACTCCGGTCTTGGAGGACGGAAACTCCGGTAGGGCCGGAAACTCCGGACCTACTCCGGGGCAACTCCGGACCCACTACCGCACGCGCCGTCGTGGGAAGTTCTTCGATTCAAAAATCTTGTCTGGGGCGGAGACTCCGGACCACGGGTCCGGAAACTCCGGCCGGTGCGGAAACTCCGGTCTGAAGCTCCAGAAACTTCTACAGGGAACCCCAAGGACCGGAGACTCCGGTCCAGAAGACCGGATACTCCGGCCTGAAAGCAGTGAAACATTAGAACTAAAACTGCAAGAACTTTCTCATACGAACTCCAAATGAGGTGAATCCAATTGCGTTGAAAAGGTAATGACAAGGAGAATGCCTACAAAAAGTGGAAATATTAAGGGTCACAAATATAGAGGAGATACCACTCATGGGAGGTGTGGACCTTATCTCGAAGGTGGACCGATAATATTTCCAAAGCCGAGAATGCAACAAGTTTTCATCCGGACTCCGTTTTCAATGTTCTTGGGCTCGTTGGAATCGCAACAAAGAGCCCTTCAAGATTATGTAGAGAAACATCATAGTCCATCATGTGAGGAGGAGAACACAAGAGGAGAGTTTGACCTCTCTACAAATACAAACCGGTAAAACCTCCAACATCAAAAACATCACAAGATGATCATATGAAATCCGTTTTTGATGAACTAGAGCTTGGTATGGAGATGAACACAAGCTCTAAATACTCCAATGGATAAAAGCCAAATAAGAACCAAGAAAGAATGATATGCCAAGTATGCAAAGGTTTGAACTCTCCATAAAGATGCGATCAAGTTACTCACTTGAGAGCCCCTCTTGATAGTACGGCATCTATCCAATAACCCGGTCTCCCACTATCACCATGAGACCGGTAAAATAGAAACCCTATCAAGATCATACCTTTGCCTTGCGCATTCAACTTGAGCTAGATGATGACGATCTTGATCTCTTCAAGTGAACCACTTTTCTTGATATGCGCTTGCTAGCACATGCTTTGTGATAACCCGATTTCTCAAGTTATTATTTATTTTGGGTAAAATACTTTTTGGCTGCTAATTATTTTTTTTTTTTTTGTGCTGATATTAAACTGCTTTTGAAAATCTGCATGCTTGAAAATAGGTTGGATCGAGCTGACTTGCTTGTGCATGTTGGTTAGCTAGTAGGAGTAGTACTAGTGTTTGCATGCATCGATGGAGTTAGCTAGCTAGCTACTAGCATTTTTGTGGATTGAGCTGGTAGTACGTGCATGCATGCACAAATAATCTGCACCATGCGTGAGGTGAGAGATTACGTTAGCAAGGCTCAACGTGGCTTGTTCTAGTGGATGAGTCACCTTCTAACGTGGAGTTATGCATGGGGTCAACGTATGTGTATTTGACACGTGAGAGAGAGCTAGCCAATGTGAGCAGCTCATTGCTTTCCTTTGCAGCGAAGGATGATGCCAGATATTTTAGCCGGTGGCAGGCGGTCAAGCGGCAAGCGGTGGAGATATTTTATCTCCAACTTCTTATATATAGGCCAGCTCTGCTGGCGTTCAGCACATCGATCCATCGATCGAGCGTGAGGCCGCTAACACAGTGTGACCAGAGAGACTAATTAGGAAGTAGAGAGAGCAAAGTAGGGAGAGATTAGTGAGCTGGAGACGTCGACGACGAGAGAGTGGCAGTTGGCCGGGAGAGAGGGCGACTCCGGCTGCTCGAGGCACTGGTGCATCATAGAGGGTGACCACGCTGGCCTGAGTTGGATTCGGCGAGCGGAGCGTCTGGTGCACCATGTGCGCCGGCGGTATTCTTCAGGCTACGTATGGTGTTGGAGTATAATCTTGTTGTCGATCCAACCTAGTACTTGGAGGGTTCGATCATATCAGAGTTGATCATCGTTGAGATTATTTGCTAGCTACGGCGTGGCTTAATCGAGGCAAGCTCTTCTTACCTTTTTCGTATAGTTTGTGAAGTATGCTTTGATTGAATATGTGATACCCTGAGTGGTACGAGCTTTGTGTGGATGTATGTGGGCTAATGCGCTGGTGTCGTTACGGTGATGGATCCGTAGGAGCCATCGGTATGAGCCAGGCTTAGCACGTATATTCGGCATGGAAATGAACTGAATGTTTTATAAAGAAAACTTGGTGTTACGAAGGTGATCGTATTGTACCGGTCACAGTGCAGGTATGGGACTGTCTGAGTTCTCCGCGAGGGGCGGCCCTTGAATGGAAAGTGTCGGTGATGGATCCGTAGGAGCGACCGACATCGAGTAGGTCAGGGTGTCCGGTGTCCGAGCGGGTGAAAGGGCTCAGCTCGTTCTGGAATCCTGTGTGGTTCTAGGCGAGGCTGTCGATGTCGGAGTACCCCTCTTAAGAGTGTAAAAGCGTGGATATTCACCCCTGTGATTCCCGGGTAGGGAAACTCACTTTCATGTGTGGCACCATGTGTTTTAATCTGCTTAACAACTTAACAACACAATGATTGTTTTACTGCTATTTCGAAAACCTAGTGTATTTTACAAAGTATATGAAAGTGTATGAATTGTTTGCTGAGTATAACTCCTGTTGTACTCACCCTTGCTTCTTCTGTTTTTTTATGTTATCAGAGTTCGCAGCGGAAGCCGTCGTATCCGAGGAGTAGGCTGGACCAGTTGGGTGGAAAGACGATAGAGAACATTTTATTTCCTGTTTATGTAATAATCCTGTAAAAATGATTAGTTGAGCTGTTTGAGATCCACTATGCTGGTTTATCCTGCTTCTCTACGCCTTGCGCGTGTATAGACTTCGCGGTCTATAGGCGCGCGGCGGCTGTCATTCCACCGGGCCGGGTCTCGGGGCGTGACATGCTTGATGAAGACATCTCCAAATGCTCCCCCATACACCATTATGGGAGCGCCTCGCTAAGCTCCGTCTTCATGTATCCACTTGCGCTTCATATTCTTCTCTTGATATGGATGATGGCTTGGAGATAAACATGAAGTTCACTCAATCTTCTTTTCCAAGCCATGCATGCAATAGGCTCAACTCTTCTCATGACCATTCTTCATATAAACCCTTGGTCATCATGTAATCTTCTAGAGTCCAACACATGAACTCCAATATTTTCCTATGGACAAGATCTACAAGTATATCTCAAAGCAAACATTAGTCCATAAGGATTGTCATTAATTACCAAAACCACACATGGTGCAACACATGCACTTTCAGCTTCAATCTCCTTCGTGAGAAAGGGGTTTCCGGAGCTGCCATTGTTGCCCACTTCCTTCGCAATCGCCTGGCTGACCTGAGTATAGAGTAGTAGCAGTAAATACAAGCTAGGGTAGTTTATATGTTCACCCATTAACATGTACACAAACGGAGGTAGATGTAAAATGGGAGTATAGAGTAGTAGCAGTAAATACAAGCTGGAGTATCTATCAATTGGTAATTGTACTAGCTAATGCATCAAGACGTCGAGTCATCCCTCCCGGCCTGCTGACCTGATCTGTGGTCGAGCCACGCGATGATGTCGGCAAAGACGAGGTCGATGTTCTCAGGCGACTCGCCGGAGGTGAGGGCGTGCCACATGCCCGGGTAGAGCTTGAGCGTCTTGTCCGTGCTGGGCGCCTCCCGGCAGAGGAGCCGGCTGACCTCCGGGTCGGTGACCCTGTCGCCGCCCCCGTGCACGACGAGGAACGGCAGCGTCACCTGCGTGAGCACCTCGCTCTCGACGCGGAGGCTGATCCTGAGGAGCTCGTGCGCCGTCTTGAGCCGCGGCCGGCTCTTGTAGCAGTAGGGGTTCCGGCGGATCTCGTCGCGCTTGGCCTGCGTCCGGTAGGCAGCGCCGATGACGTTCCTGGTGGGCACGATCTTCCACGTGGGGATGAGCCTGATGAGGGCCTCGAGGACCTTGATCACCGCCGGGCACGGCTTCATCTCGTCGGTGATCTTGCACATGGGCGCCACCAGCACGGCGCCCGTCCAGTAGGCCGGCCGCGCGCGGTGGAGGAGCAGCGCCACCGCGCCGCCCATGGACTCGCCGAGGAGGAACCGGGGCGGCTGCGGCTCTTTTACGTCGTGGGCGGCGGCGACGACGGAGGTGAAGTGGGCGTCGCAGTCGCCGAGGAGGACGTCGAAGGAGGGGACGTAGCCCCGGAGGCCGCCTGACTTGCCGTGGCCCTCGTAGTCCATGCCGTGCACGGCGTACCCGGCCTGCGCCAGCCGGACCCCGGTGCCGCGCATCGTCACGCTGCACTCCACCGCGTACCCTGCACAAGCACGCGATTCATTGCAGAATCAATAATTCATGCATCATGGATCAATCGTATATCTTGGGCTCGATCGAAGAAGCTACGTACCGTGGCAGATGAAGACGAGGGCTTTGATCGGTCGTGCCTTGGGGAGCCATCGGCAGGTGAAGAGCTTCATGCCACGCGCGTTCTCGATGAATTCTTCAGCGTACTCGTAGTCGTCAACGTCCACGCCATCGTCAACTTTGCTGTTGTTGCTGCGCTTGGCCATGATCGATCCCTTAGTTAGCTTCTTGCGTTCCCTTGCAGCATGAAGAGAAAGCAGATCGACGCCGATCGAGCGAATTGTGCACAGAAACTAAGATTGAATTATACTTTTTTTTTTGACACAAGATTGAATTATACTTGTGGGTCTGGATATGGCGGTACGTATAGGTTGTGTTTACCTGAGAGTTTAAATGAGCGCGTACGTACGAGGTGTGGACTGCTCGCGTTTCGTCATTTTAACGGCCATGCTACGTGCACATCAAGAAACTCCGACAATCCCAACTCACAACCGGCATTCACTATAGATCGAGAGGACAAGAGTTGTAAAAAAAAGTTGTCAAACAAAAATCGAGAGGACCAGAACTTAATATCCAAGCAATTAATTTCTTGCAATCCCCTCGCCATTGTCCCTGCCCCTGACAAGCCTGGTGCAAACTACTGGAAAACTCTGGTTTGCCGGGTATCAGAAATACTCAGGCTTTGTTTTTTTGGTACTAAGATTTTTGCGGATATTAGCGGGGATAATCTCTACACAGGTTGGGTGAAACACCAACCTGTACCCAATCCGTTCAAATCTCCATTTATCTCCAATCCAATAGATAGGGGTAGTGTATTGTGTATTGAGTAAAATACACTATAGTTTAGAGAATTGTGGGGATGAGTGGGGATAAGAGTATAAGACACGTCAAATACACTAGAACCAGACGCTGTTGTGGGGATTTAGAGTTTTACCTGGATAATCCCCACAAATCTCCCAAAATACTCTAGTACCAAACAAGGTCTCATCGGGTATCAGAACTACTCGCCTAATAATAAAAATTCGGCAATGGCTTTGACAAGTGCTACACCCCGCAAAGCCGGCTCGACGTATACCACGTTGGCAAATACAGTTTCCCGAGGTTTAATCGGTAGACAATTTGCTGAGTGCCGGATTAACCTATTTGATAAAAAAAACAACTTAACGGCCAGCCGACTGACAGAGGGCGGCCACATGGCACCTAGCTTTGACAAGTGTCTAGTCACGTACTCGGCGAACTATCGTTACTAGATGTTGCCACGTGTCCCCTAACTTTGCCGAGTGCCGCAGAGAGGGTGTTCCGCTCCTTCCCTCCCCTCTGGCATTCCACACTTCTTCTGATCTCACCAATAACGTTGAGAACCTTTATTGTGCAAGATAGTTTTATCCTAGCAGCATTTGTGTAATTATTCTCATATTGTTGGATTACCTTCAATCATGACATCACGTTGTCAAATTTCACATCTTGTTAAGAGAAAAGGTGAAAGATCTATTACAGATTTGGCTTGAAAGAATGCGGAAATAAACTATCATTTAGTTTTCAAACACAAATCCTAAATATGCTAGGCTCAACGAAGTGCACCAACAACTTAAACTAAACAAGATGAACACAAGATATATATCACAAGTGATAAACAAGATACATATATATATATAACTTCAAGCAGGAAGGCTATCACAAGGAAAAAAACTCGGGTATAAAAATAACCGAGGCACATGGAGACGAAGATGTATCCTGATGTTCCCTTCCACGAAGAAATGTAGTCACCGTTGGAGAGGTGCGGGATACCACGAAGGACACCCGTACGACATGAAGGCTCACCTTCTTCTCTAAGCCCCCACACGAAGCAAGGGTCTTTTCCTTACGGTTAGCTTTTCCTCCACTCCGGAGATGGCAAGCTCCCCAACCACTTCACAACCCCACGAAGGAGAAGACCCGTGCCTCTTCACAATCTTCCACGAAGGGGTCACCGTGGTCACAACCACCAAACCATCTAGGAGGTCACCCTCTAAGAGTAACAAGCACACGGGCTCTCACTCGAATGAATCGAACCGGAGAGCTCAAAACTATGCAACAAATGCAAAGCAAGAACACAAGAGGTGCTCGAAAAATCCTTTTCTCTCAAATTTCACCAAATCAACAAGTGCTAGGGAAGAATAGGAGAGGAAGAACAATGGAGGAGGTCAACCAATAACTCCAAGATCTAAATCCAAAGGGGTTCCCCTCACTAAGAAGAGGATTTGATTACTGGAGTTGTAGATCTAGATCCCCTCTCTCTTTTCCCTAAAAAAGATGCAAGAATCATAGGAGGGATGGAGAGGAAGCAAGCTTTATTCAAGGTCAACAATGTAGGTGAGAGGGTGTGAAAAAGCTAGCCAAACCGTTGGGAAGAAGACCTATATATAGGGCAAGAAGAAATATGCCCGTTACACAGTTTTTACACTGTCCGGTACAAAACCCGGAATGATCCGGAATTGATACCGGACTTAAAAACAGGTACTGGATTCACCCGGAAGCGCCCGGTGCTTACCCGGAATTCTTTCCGGACTGACCCGGTACCAGACCCGGACAAGTCTGGATCTGAATCCGGATTTCAAAACAGGAAAACCACTTATACGGAAAACGCAATATCTTTTGCATACGGATTCCGTTTTCGATGAACTTGGGCTTGTTTTGAAGATAACAACAAGCTCTAACTCCTCATGCAGAGAAACACCAAATAAAAACAAAGCAGGATAGAACCAAAAGGGGAGAGGTTTAACCTCTCCATAAATGAAGAACCGGTAAAACCACCAACACCAAAACACAATAAGTTTTTCATACGAAATCCGTTTTTGGTAAACTTAAGCTTGTCATGAAGATGAAAACAAGTTCTAAAACCTCAACCAGAGAAAAACCAAATAAGAATCAAGAAAGATGGTGTAATTTTTTTAAAGGTTTGAGCTCTCTACGAATGATGCGAACAAGTTACTAACCCGAGAAGCCCCTTGATAGTACGACTATCAAACCTATAACCCGGTCTCTCAACAACCATCTTGAGACCAGCAAAATAGAAAACCTATAAAGTTATACCTTTGCTTGTGCATTCCACTTGAGTTAGATGATGACGATCATGCCCGCCTCAAGATGGAACATCTTTTTTGATTTCATTTGCTTGGTGAAGACTTGCAAATTGCTCCCCCATACTCCACTATGGGAAAGCCTCATTTAGGTATATTCACATGTCCATTACACCGACAAGATTCAAGCATGTGATATTCTAGATGCTCATCTTGAACTTGCACTTCTCAACCTTGATGACGATAAACACTTGATGTCATCCTCTCATGGGCTACACGAAATCTTGCTTTTGATGCAAGCTCATGGAAAGATACCTAACCACATACAGAAACACCAAACACATATATGATGGGTTAGTTCACAAAGCACAACTGACAAATGCTTTCCGTACCACAAGATCCCTGGATCCCACTTGCTACACCATATATGCTTTGTGAGTTGATCAACTTGAATCCAATCTTTATACTTTGTCTTGATCAACCTCGTATCTTTTATTCTAACTTCGTTATGATGGTGACTTGAAGATAAAAATGAATTCTCAAACAATCTTCATTCTCCAAGTCACACTTGCCAAAGGCTCAACTCTCACATGACCATTCTTCGGATCACACCTTGAACATGACTTTGCCATCACTTAATCTTCTTCATGCTCTATCACAATATCTTGAGATACACAAAGAATTCTTCACTTGATTGCATGCTCAAGGCCTTGGTCAACTAGGGCTAAACACATGAGTCCATAACCTCGACTTAGAGCCACATGTTCAATTCTTCTCTTGAAATCAAACACTCAAGATCTTTATTCTTCATGGCTTAACACATAAGCTAGAGAATGGCTTATTTGAGTTCCACACAAGAACTCCATCATCATTGCTTCTTTTTTATCATATCATATTCATCTCTTCACATCGATGATCTTGATGCCAATAATCAAACTATATCTTTATCTTCATGACATCCAACCTTGAATCCAACACATGGATTTCATATCATTACCTATGAAAAAGCCCTTCAAATATTACTCAATGAAACCATTAGTCCATAGGGATTGTCATTAATTACCAAAACCACACATGGGGGCTCCATGCACTTTCAAAAGGTGAAAGGACAAGGATGTCGCCTAGAGGGGGGGGGGGTGAACAGGCGATTTAAACTTTTCCGGTTTAGGCTTGATAATTGCAGAATAAAACTAGGTGTTTAAATTAACAAGCCAACAACCTAAATATACTAGGCTCACCTATGTGCACCAAAAACTTATGCTAAGCAAGACAAGCAGCAAAGTGATAGCAATATAGAATACTTCAAGCACGAAGACTACCACAATGTAAAGTGCATAAGTAAAAGGCTCGGGTATAGAAATAACCGAGGCACGCGGAGACGAAGATGTATTCCCGAGTTCCTCCTTTTTAGGGGAGTACGTCTCGTTGGAGAGGTGTGAGGCACCACAAAGGTCGATCTCAACACCACAAAGGCTCACCCTATTCTCCGATGAACCGCACCACAAAGGATTGGTTCACCTTCCACTATCGGAATCCTTCAAGGCGGAATCCGGAGCCTTTACAACAACAATCTGAGGCACAACCCACAACTGGATTGGGGGCTCCGAACGGTTACAAGTGACCACAAAGGTCTCAACCACCACAAAGGCGTCTAGGGTCCAAGGACCCAAGAGTAACAAGCTCACAAATTTTCAACTTCCACGAATCCTCGTGGAGAGCACAAACCGATGCACAATGCAATGGCAAGAGCACAAGTGCTCAAATCTTTCACTCCCAAATCCCACCAAAAGCAACTAATGCTTATGGGGGGAGAAGAGAGGAAGAACAAAGGAGGAGAAACACCAAGAACTCCAAGATCAAGATCTACTAGGTCCCCCTCACTTAGAGGAGAGATAGATTGGTGGAATTATAGATCTAGATCTCCTCTCACTTTTCTCTTAAAGATATGCAAGAATCATGGGAGGAATTGAGAGGGGGCAAGCTTTTCCAAGGTCAACAATGGAGGAGAGAGAGGGAAAAACGTGCAGCACCAAGGAAGAAGAAGGGGAGGGGTATTTATACCCCTCCCTAAAAACTAGCCGTTGCAGACTCGGAGGCCGAATATTCCGGCTTAAGTCAGCACCGGAATATCCGGCCTACCGGAATATCTGGCCCCCCTGGCAAAATATCCGGCCCAAATATCCGGGGGACTACAGAGAGCCGCACAATGCGACGCAAAAACGAGAATCGCAACGAAGAGCTCTTCAAGATTATGCAGAGAAACATCATAGTACATCATGTGAGGAGGAATCCAAATGTAGAAAGGTAAAACCTCTCTATAAAAAGATGAACCGGCAAAACCTCCAAAACCGAAAACGCAACAAGTTTTCCATACGAAATCCGTTTTCGGTGAACTAGAGCTTAGTATGGAGATGAACACAAGCTCTAAATTCTCACATGGATAAAAGCCAAATAAGAACCAAGAAAGATGATATGTCAAGTATGCAAAGGTTTGAGCTCTCCACAAAGATGCGATCAAGTTACTCACTTGAGAGCCCCTCTTTATAGTACGCCGTCTATCCTATAACCTGGTCTCCTACTAATACAATGAGACCGGTAAAATCGAAACCCTATCAAGATCATACCTTTGCCTTGAACATTCCACTTGAGCTAGATGGTGACGATCTTGACTCTCTCAAGTTGGAACACCTTTCCTGATTGTGCTTGCTAGCACATGCTTGATGAAGACTTGTCCGAATACTCCCCCATACTCCGTTATGGGAAAGCCTCGCTTACCTCCGTCTTCATGTATCCACTTGCACTTCATCTTCTTCTCTTGATATAGATGACGGCTTGCAGATAAACATGAATGTTCACTCAATCTTCTTTTCCAAGCCATGCTTGCAATAAGCTCAACTTTAGATGACCATTCTTCATATAAACCCATTGGATAGAACCTTGGTCATCATATAATCTTCTAGAGTCCAACGCATGAACTCCAATCTTCTTCATGGACAAGATCTATAAAGATATCTCAATGCAAACATTAGTCCATAGAGATTGTCATTAATTACCAAAACCACATATGAGGGCACATGCACTTTCAATCTCCCCCATTTTGGTAATTGATGACAATCTCTTTTGAGAGTGTTTATAATATGAAATTTTAACGAACAAGGAGCGGTTGCACTAACATTAAATACTTGAAAAGTATGTGATGTTAGTCCAACCACATATATAGTGCAAACTCCCCCACAATCTATGCACGTGTGTATGAACATGAATTCATTGAATATATTGTCAACTATTGCCGGTGGTGGATTTTCCACTATATACAAAGCCAATCAACGAAAGCAAAGGTAAGAAAGGCAAATACTTAAGAACCAATCAAAGTATAAAGCCGAATTCCATAAACCCTCCAAAACTTCTCCCCCATTGGCACCAATTGCCGAAATGGGCAAAAAGTTTCGGAAGGCCAACATAGTGAGAGTTCCTCCACGAGTTAGCTTTTCTCATAAAATGAGTAGACTCAAATGGAAATTTCCATTGATCAAAAATAGGAGGAAATCAAGCTATATTGAGAATCCAAAGATTGCAACTAAATAGCAAAGAGAAATTTACCTCAACAAAAGAGGTAAGTAATCAAAGGCTTTGAAAAACCAATTGGATACAAGAAGATTTTATGATAAGATCAACCAAATGTTCAAGAAAAATCAAGAGGGAGCTCCCCAAGGTACGTGCACAATGTAGGATTTGAATTTCAATATGGTGTGCACAACATGGAATCCTCATTCCCTCCTAGACAATCTTTGAACACAAACAAGTGCAAGAAAGAATAGATGGAAATTGAAGCAAAGCAACTAGGTCCACAAGCTTATAAAGATGCAAAAAGGGATATCAAATGAAAACCAAAGCTTGTGCCTTTTAGGAACCACCAAAGAATCAAAAGCAAAAAAAGGTGGTCACTAACAAAATGGAATACCAAATAAAGATGTAACTACTCTCATGTGTATAAGTTTCTAAGTAGACATCAATCATGAAGATATAAGTCCACAAAGAAACATGCACACACAAAATAGATACTACGGTGAAGAACATGATATCCAAGTGGAAGTCATATATATACCAATAAGATCATTGCTTAAAAGCATAGCACAAAGCTCAATTTTATCTTAGAAGGATATAGATGAACTTCCAACACAATCTCATCATAGCATCAAAAATATCCACAAGGGAAAAAAGTAGTTGGGATGCTCCGAGAAAGATAACAAGTATCACAAAGGGCAAATGAATTTGCAAATTCATCAATATTGCATATGAGAGACTTTGAGAAGAAATGCTAGATTAACATATTTGGGATTGGTGAATCAAAAAATGATTATGTATATTCCCCTTGATATGTAATCATCCCGGCTTGCTCACATTTGCAATAAAGATGTTTTAATAAAGGCTTTGCAAGAACATATCAATTGCGACTAAAGGGATTCATGCCAAGATACAACCTACACAAGGTTGAAAGCTAGTAAAGTATGCATGAGGTAGATACTTGTTACCGAGATAGCATTGGTGATGTAGAAGATAAGAGTTCACGATCATCCGAGCTTGGCTCCAATAAGCACATGGTGATAACACCTTCCTTGTAAATGAGACAAGCTTCCAATGCACTCCAATGTACCTAAAACAAATTCAAGTACAAATGGTACCCAAACTCATTGGGTCCAAAGTAGTTAGAGCAACTACAATACATAGGACAAACTCCACATAAATATGTGCATATTGATATGAAATTGAATTTCATGCACATCTTAGCCATTTAGGATTTGATGGAGTTTATCCTATATATTGGATCAACGAAAGTAAGCATGCCATAAGATATACATATAGTAAATATGCATGCACAAGACTTTCAAGAACCAAAAGATACAATTTGGACAAAACACCAATTAAACAAGAAAGCACACAAGTGTGACAAGAAAAAGAATTGTCCAAATTATATCAAAACCCAAATCAACACATGATTGAAGATACCACTTTGAAAAGATACCAAATGAAAGTAAGATACCAATTGATGAAAAATACCATCAAGGAATAAACCAAACCCTCTACACTTTCATGATGGCACAAAGTACCAAGACGAAAATGTTTGTCTTCCAAAGAGACACGTCATCGGGATCAAATACCAATTGAAGACAACTAATGTTCAAAAGCATATAGGATTGCTCCCCCAAGATTTGTGCATTATTTATGATCTTGCATTTGAATACAAAATGCACACAAATGGGATCATCACTCTCCATATATATTATTCAAACACTAGTCATGTTCAAGAAAGCAATAAGATGCAAAACCAATTTAAAGAATGATGTTCTACTCAATGTAGGATAGCTTCCCCAAGAATAGTGCATTATCAAGAAGTATGACTTTGAATGTAAATGCACAAGATTGGGATCATTGCTTTTCCTAAAAGAAGCATAAAACAAATTTTGAGTAGAGCAACAAAGATCCAAAAGATACAAGGAAGACAAGAGGAGTTAGATCAAACAAATCCTTGGCAATAAAATAAGGCAATTCAAAGCAAGAGCCAAAGTGAAGATGGTCTCAAATTCCACCACAATTATGAGTATCACTTGTCATGGACAAGGAGTATATAGAGATATTTCTCGGTGGTATAAGGAATGATATTCAAGACCAATTTTACAACAAATAAGCATATGGCAAAAGATAAGAAATAAAGGCCATGCTTAGATAGATAGATATTCTTGATAGCTTCAATATTCACGCGATCATGCAAAGCAACTACAAAGAGTAGCTTGAAGCAATCGGTTTCCCAAAAGATATATGCGAACATATTTGGGGAAAGCCGTACCAAGAACGTCCATCACAAACAAGATCCAAAAGAGTGATTAAACAAAATCATTTTAGCAAATATGGAACTTGTTTGAGCAACATGCCACATAGGAATAAGATTAATGAAAATCAATTCTAGGTGGCAATACCTCACATGTTCACATTTTCTAGGCTTGTAATATGCACATAGCTTATTACTCCCCCATAATGTGATAATCCAATTTTCTTAACAAGAGGCAAACAAAACCAACTAGAGATAATTAATGGACATTATAGAATTTGAATTTCTCATGAAATGACATACCACATAGAGAGTAGATAATATTGAATATCAACACTAAGTGGTATTCCTCATGTATACACATTTTTAGGATTGTGAAGTGCACGAAGCATATCACTCCCCCAAAATGGGATAGTCCATTAATCTCTCAAAAAGAGAGCCAACAAGATAAGATATCAAATAAAAGCAATAAGGCTCAACACAAGTAAATGGTGTGCAAACCAACATACACATACTTGATTACTCAAGATAAGTAAGTAGAGAGCACAACACATACAAACACTAGCAAGGTACAAAACCTAACACATGCAAGGGTGCAAGCAACTTTCAATGTATATATGATATAAAAAGTTACCGCAAGGAGGAACATTGGATATGAGATAGAACATATAATCCAAATGACTTGGCTTGAGATAATATAATTGATGAAGATCCCTTAATTCTTCATGATGTAGCCAAGTCTCCAATGCCCTCCAACAACACCTATTGATCAAGTTTTAGCTTGTTGGTCCCCAACCAAGTTGGGTCCTAAGAGGTTAGTCACAATAGGCTTGGCAACCCAAATGGTGCTTTTCTTGACACCACTTTGAGTACCAACATATTTGGCAAACACATTGCCAACCTTATCCTTCCGAAGAGAATAAACATCATCAATTATAATGGGGTTGGATAAGGTACCATTAGTGCATGAAGAAGCAAAGTGGCCCTTCTCACGGCATATGTAGCAACATTGCTTCCTCCTTTTTCTTAGTTGGAATCTCACTTGAGGAGGTAGCTTGATTCTTCTTGGGAAGGGTCGTTTCAACTTGAGGAACTTGAGTTTGAACTTGAGGCCGCTTCCCTTGTTGCTTCTCACTAAGAGGTTCTTCTTCAAAGGGCAAGATCTAACATGGTGCCCTTCAACTTTGCACTTGAAGCAAACAATCTTGGCCGAATCTTGACTTGTTCTTGGCCCTTGTTCTTCTTGATAGGCTTGGACTTGTTCTTGTTGTTGGAGTTGAATCCAAGTCCACTCTTGTCATTGGGGCGTCTTTGAACACTCAACACATTGTCAAGTGTGGACCTCCCAACATGACGCTTTTCCAAGTCTTTCTTCAAAGAAGTGACTTGGGCCTTGAGCTCTTTTAATTCCTCTACATGGTTAGTATCAACACAAACACTAGAGGAAGTTGTGCCATTGTTCACATGAGGCTCACAAGATATTACCTTTAACATAATAGACTCATGAGCTAACTTTAGCTTAGCATAGGATGCTAGAAGATCATCATTAGAGCTAGAAAGCTTTTCATGACTTTTTTCCAATTTCCTATACTTGCTAGTTAGCAATTCAAGTTGAGACCTTAGCTCAACATTCTCCTTCAAAATAGATGCTTCACAAGAAGTGGAGTTAGTAGCACAAGCATCATCAATATTAGAAAATGGAAGAAGACAACTTGGAAAGCTCATCATTCTTATATAATTGAGTTTGAAGTTGATCATGAGACTTGATAAGGAGAGAGTGTTCACTTTCTAAAGCCTTGCGAGCTTTGTCAAGTCTCTCTATGTCCTCAATTAGTCTTGCATTGCCAACACCAAATTCAACTTTTTCCTTTTTAAGCACTTTATATTTTGCAGGGGCATGATCTCTTTCCTTAATGATTTTAGCAATAATAAGATCATTAGACTCATCAAGGGACTCAAGTCTCTCTTCAAGAGAAGCCCTAAGCTCTTGCTCTTCCTCAAGAGCATTCTCTAAGGATGCTTTTTCCATAGCAACCTCTCTCTCAATTTTATATTTCTCATCAAATTGAGTTTCCAAGCCCTCAATGATTTCCCTACTCTTAATGGCATAAGCAATGATTTCACATAGAGGAGGGATAACTTTGCTACCTTTGGGGAGAGCACCAAATACCACCTCACCCTTCTTTGTTAAGGATTCAACATCCATATGTTCTCCATAAGAATCCTCATCCACATCATCACAAGATGTAGAGGGTTCCAAAGGTGGAGATACCTTTGAATCTCTAGCCATAAGGCAAAAGTGGGTAATGGACGTTGATGATGAATAATTACTTGAAGCACCATTGAGGCCCATGTCTTGTTCCAACAAATGTTGGGATTCCTCTACATTGTTAGCCACACAAATACTAGAGGATATGGAAGAATTATTTTCATGGCAACAAGACATAGGAAGCATATCATCATGAGATTTAGTTGAGCAACTATTACATGATATGCAAGGACTAGCAACACTAGCATGTAAAACATTTGGAGTGCTAGAAGTGTTTAAGTCCAAAGATAGATCATTGTAATGAGATAGAGATGAAGTATAGTCAATAGAATATTCACCATCAACAAAGCAATTTCTATCACCACTCACCATATCATTACCTTGTGACAAATCACATGTTCGTGAAGTGGAAGAAGTTGTGAACTCGTCACGGCCGGAGGTGGAGGGAGAACAATCATCCTCAATAATATTGGACACTTCATATTTATCTTGAAGCTTGGTCCATAGCACATGAGCGTTCCGAAAAGGCATGATTGATTTAAGAACCACATCGCTCAAAACACATGTAAGACCATTAAAAACTAGAGTATCGAGATGAGAGTTTTCCTCATCCTCTAAAGATAATTTTTGGGAATCTTTGGAGGAGAAAAACCCACATCTACAATCCTCTTAATATAATTTGGACATATGGCCCTAAAAAGATTAAGGATGCAAATTTTCCAAACATCATAATTTGTGCCATCGAATATGAAAGTGGGATCATGCACTAATTATATAAGAGACATCTTTACTCTCTAGGCGGTAAAGCCCAAAAAGAGAGCCGAGACTCTGATACCAATTGAAAGGACAAGGATGTCGCCTAGAGGGGGGGGGGGGTGAATAGGCGATTTAAACTTTTCCGGTTTAGGCTTGATAATTGCGGAATAAAACTAGGTGTTTAAATTAACAAGCCAACTACCTAAATATACTAGGATCATCTATGTGCACCAACAACTTATGCTAAGCAAGACAAACAACAAAGTGATAGCAATATAGAATACTTCAAGCACGAAGGCTATCACAATGTAAATTGCATAAGTAAAAGGCTCGGGTATAGAAATAACCGAGGCACGCGGAGACGAAGATGTATTCCCGAGTTCCTCCTTTTTAGGAGAGTACGTCTCGTTGGAGAGGTGTGAGGCACCACAAAGATCGATCTCAACGCCACAAAGGCTCACCCTATTCTTCGATGAACCGCACCACAAATGATTGGTTCACCTTCCACTATCGGAATTCTTCAAGGCGGAATCTGGAGCCTTTACAACAACAATCTGAGGCACAACCCACAACTGGATTGGGGGCTCCCGAACGGCTACAAGTGACCACAAAGGTCTCAACCACCACAAAGGCGTCTAGGGTCCAAAGACGCAAGAGTAACAAGCTCACAAATTTTCAACTTCCACGAATCCTCGTGGAGAGCACAAACCAATGCACAATGCAATGGCAAGAGCACAAGTGCTCAAATTCTTCACTCCCAAATCCCACCAAAAGCAACTAATGCTTATGGGGGAGAAGAGAGGAAGAACAAAGGAGTAGAAACACCAAGAACTCCAAGATCAAGATCTACTAGGTTCCCCTCACTTAGAGGAGAGATGGATTGGTAGAATTGTAGATCTAGATCTCCTCTCACTTTTCTCTCAAAGATATGCAAGAATCATGGGAGGAATTGAGAGGGGGCAAGCTTTTCCAAGGTCAACAATGGAGGAGAGAGAGGGGAAAACGTGCAGCACCAAGGAAGAAGAAGAGGAGGGGTATTTATAATACCCCTCCCTAAAAACTAGCCGTTACAGACTTGAGGCCGGATATTCCGGTGCGGAATATCTGGCCTACCGGAATATCTAGCCCCCCTGGCAAAATAACCGGCCCAAATATCCGGGGAACTACAGAGAGTCACACAATGCGACGCAAAAACGAGTTTCGCCAATTTTCCTGGGGGCCGGATATTCCGGTCTGAATTTGACCCAGAATATCCGGTCTGCTGAAAACTGACAAAACAGCAAAATGAAAACTGCATTATCTTTTTCATCCGGACTCCGATTTTGATGATCTTGGGCTCGTTGGAATCGCAACGAAGAGCTCTTCAAGATTATGCAGAGAAACATCATAGTACATCATGTGAGGAGGAATCCAAATGTAGAAAGGTAAAACCTCTCTATAAAAAGATGAACCGGCAAAACCTCCAAAACCGAAAACGCAACAAGTTTTCCATACGAAATCCGTTTTCGGTGAACTAGAGTTTAGTATGGAGATGAACACAAGCTCTAAATTCTCACATGGATAAAAGCCAAATAAGAACCAAGAAAGATGATATGTCAAGTATGCAAAGGTTTGAGCTCTCCACAAAGATGCGATCAAGTTACTCACTTGAGAGCCCCTCTTTATAGTACGCCGTCTATCCTATAACCCGGTCTCCTACTAACACCATGAGACCGGTAAAATAGAAACCCTATCAAGATCACACCTTTGCCTTGAACATTCCACTTGAGCTAGATGGTGACGATCTTGACTCTCTCAAGTTGGAACACCTTTCATGATTGTGCTTGCTAGCACATGCTTGATGAAGACTTGTCCGAATACTTCCCCATACTCCATTATGGGAGAGCCTTGCTTAGCTCCGTTTTCATGTATCCACTTCCACTTCATCTTCTTCTCTTGATATAGATGACGGTTGGAGATAAACATGAATGTTCACTCAATCTTCTTTTCCAATCCATGCTTGCAATAAGCTAAACTCTAGATGACCATTCTTCATATAAACCCATTGGATAGAACCTTGGTCATCATATAATCTTCTAGAGTCCAACGCATGAACTCCAATCTTCTTTATGGACAAGATCTATAAAGATATCTCAATGCAAACATTAGTCCATAGAAATTGTCATTAATTAACAAAACCACACATGAGGGCGCATGCACTTTCAAAAGGTATTCTTGATTTCCATAAAAACAAATCCGATTTTATTGTATGAACAACCACATGGCACTCTTAGGGCCTATTTGTTTGGGGTGGTTGTGTTGTTGTGCAGTGAAAGATGTTGTTTCTGTGTTATACTCTTTGGCAACTTGGCTGCCTGTCTCGTTGTAAACTTGTGAATTGTCTGAAATACCTTCAGAGTCATGAGAATGTGTATTTTTCTGATATTGTATTAAATAAGTGTAGTGTTTTGCTCAGGCCCCTTGGTGGCGTCTACCCGTAATTTCTACAAACAAAATGGGCAAAGTCGTATACCGCTTCAGGGATTAAGAAAAAAACTGCGGGAAGCTGATTTTCCTCGGTAGTGAGGGTGGCTTTGGCAAGGCCATAATCAAAGCTAGCCTCTTTGGTTATTTTAGTTGGCTTATTCTATTGGAAAGCTGGGAAAAGCCTAAACAAATAGGCTCTTAACTCAATTTTGGCTTCATGCTTATACGATGAGCACAAATTGGGACTAAATATTTCAATGTCAAAAATATCATGTGTGAGTAAGATGTCGTGCATTTCTATATGTAACAACAAAACACCCTATGGAAGTATTGTTCAATTAAGCATAAACTCCTTTATTTGTTTTTTCCCCGCAAAAAACAAATAAAGTCTCTCGTTGCTAGTCATCTGACTCCACCTCCTCCTACGCCTCAAACAAAACGGTAGGGATGGGACCAAGATGGGGTATAGAACTACAACCATGTCCGTTACCCCGACCTACATGCCCCACTACTTCTCATGGGGTTCTCCCCCGCCTACATGTGTGGATGATTCTAGAACTTTCTTCTCTTCAGCCTTCTTTTTGCCTGTGTCGGGCATCACAAGTAGAGCCGTATAGGCCGCTACTTTTATTGAAGGCCCCGGTGAGGCCCATCATGCCGCCCGGCATGTTTCAATAACTTGTTATGACAAACAGTATCCTGATTAATATACATGATACAACTCGATGTAAATAGATAAATAATATGAAAAAACAAAGAGTAAAGAAAATAATAAGCATGCAACAATATGGATTTGCCAAGTAATTAAGAAGCACGCTGAAAAAAGAGTCATGTAAGCAAAAGATATATTATGACATATCAAAAGCATGCAAACATCACATATCAAAATCAATCCAAAACATACATCACAAGAATTCATACATCACATATAAGAAATTTAGAAGCACAATTTTAAAGTTTAGGATCACAACTTCAGAAATTAAGGTTCGGAAGTTCATTTGCGAGTACATAGGGTTGTGAAGGAGATATGCCCTAGAGGCAAATAAATATTAAGTATTTATCGCATTATCTCATTAAGTTTATAAATAAGTTTTATACCTTGCTATAATTGTATTAATCGGAATTGTTAATATACGTATGGTATGTAAACAAACCAGGATCCCTAGTAAACCTCTATATAAAACTAGTTCATCAGTCAGCGGATGATCGAGATTTCCTGATCAGACAGATTCATAACAGTTGATGATGAAGTCATTTTATTAGTGGAATAAAATGATGGACGTACCCACCAAAGTATTGCAAGAGGATCATATCACAAAAGTTCATTATTGCAATAGGAGAGTAATGTGATAGCTTATTCCTCAGACCGTGAGATCATATCAAATCACTGCTTCTGGAATATACTTTGATCGCATCAAACGTCATGTCTTATCTAGCGTGACAATAAAGGTGACACTTTCGGGTATCCTAAGAAAGTAGTTGAGGCGAGTGATCAAGAGAGGAATTTGTTCATCCGTGTGATGGAAAGATACTCTGGGCCCACTCGGTGAGATTACATCTATAAAGCTGCGCAGCGTATGACTAGGTCATTGGAGATGTAATATCACGGAACGAGTTAAGTAGCCCTTGTCGGTAACGAGATAAAACACAACATAGGATGTTGACGATCGTATCTCTGACGAGGGTAGTATCGACGGGACAAAAGGAATAAATATTATGTTAACGGTTCAACGACGATTATTCTGGAATGCACAGGGACCGTCATAGCCATCCAGGTCTCCCTGACGGTCATTGGCGAGCGAGGGGTCTCGACCATGTCTGGAGTATTTCCCGAACCGTAGGGTAAGACACTTAAGGTCTTGACGACGCTTAGAGATTGTTTTGGAATTTTCGGAATAATAGAAATAGAGAGAGAGAATGAACCGAAAAGGTTCCGGTGGAATCGGAAGGGTTCTAGGGAAGACCGAAGGAAGTTCGGAGTGGTCCGGAATTTGTTGCGGAGTCACGGGAGATTAAATAATATGCAAATATATTTAATTATGAATTATATATATTTAAATATTAATTAAAAGAGGAAAAATGGGACAGCCCACCTAATGCGCCAAAACCCTGGAGGGAAAGCCCACTAGGGGGCCGAACCCTCTTGGAGGGTGGTGCGGCTGGGCCACATGGGGCCCATAGCCAGCCGCACCACCTCCCCCCTCCTCCTTTAGTCCCACATGGGTTAGCAAGGAAGAGGGACGCCCCCTCTCCCCTAATAAATAGTGGGGCATATTAATTGGAAAATACACAATAAATTCAGGATTTATTCCTATTGTCCGAGGATGCCCCTCCGCCCACTTCCACCCTCTCTCCACCTCCCGTTGTGCGTGGTCCCCTTGTAAGGACTGCGCGCGTGAGAAATCTATACCGCAGTACGCCGTCGTGTTGCGGGATTCCACCCAAAAGTTCTACTTCCGCTATCTCAGCTGGATCGGAGAGCCCGGAAGTCATCGTCAAGCTCCGCACGTGTGCGAGTATTCGGAGGCACCACAGTCGTGGTGTCAGGGAGTCATCGTCGCACCACCTCCGGCTTCTTCTTCGTCGCGCCAAGTTCTTCGCGACCTCGAGGTCGGCTATGTCGTCTTCATCGACAACGCTTGTTGCGGGAGCGTAATCCCCGCTATCGGTCTACAAGGGTATGTTACCGATATCTCCTCCGTTACCGCATTACTAGATAGATAGATCCTTGGCTATTATTTTGGTGTTGCGATAGTTAGAAAAATTATTGTTTTCTGCTACGAACCCCTTCAGGTTGTTACAAAAGGCAAGGTTTACATCACGAGTACAGAGCTGTTTCAAATTTCAGAAGCCACTCGTCATCAGTGAGATCATTAGTTGAACCACCAGTTTTATCATCGCTATAACGCATGTACCATTATTCATCCTGGTAGCTTGGAGATGGATCGTCCGGCCAATTGGCATCGCCTAGTAGGAACCGCTTCAGTAACTCCAAGTCCTTCTGGTTCTGAACCTCTTCCTCGTTGTCTTACGCGTTATCTACCTCCGTGCCATCGTGTTAGTGTTGCACATTGTCTACTTCCATGCCCTCAGTAGTCAACAAGTTTATATTGAATTTTTTGGCACCCGAGTGGACACATTTAAGTTGAAACCAAAAACAGGAGAAACCAGACATGAAGCAACATCCAGACACACGGTGAAGCAAGCAAAACATGAAGATCAGAAGATGGAAGTCATCAGTACCAGCATGCACTGTCTAGTGAAGGCCAGGAGTGTGAGCCGGCTCAAACTCAAAGACCAAGGTGGAGTCGGCATCGACTCGAGGAGAGGCGTACTTCCTCGATACGGCTGGGAGGCTAGCCGACATTTAAAGGCTTGATTTGGCCTGTTAAAGCTTGGTTTGGCTCGAAGACAGAACCAATGAGGACGCTTTATTTTTGAACTAGCATGAACAAAGCTACGCTGACCCATCCAAATCCAAACGCGACGCTTAGAGTCAGACTCCAGCACAAAGCCGGAGACTAGGGGCGGAGACGCGGGGGGGGGGGGGGAGGTGGGCTAGCAGGGGTCAGACCCCCCCCCCCTCCCCCAACCCACCCCAATGGTTTGTCCCCCCTGGCCGTGGAGAATTACGTACTCAGTGCTTAAGCCCAACTGCCCAAAGGCTGCCAGCAATCCAACAAGTATTGCGCACCGAAGCCCAGTAAACATAGCCCATATACCTGACTCGCTAGGCCATAGCTCGTGCCCTTCTCACCCGTCTGCTCTCACGTCGCACGATCGATCTCGCTATTGCTCCCGCTTAAGCCGCCACCCTGAAGGCTTGTACGGCGAATCCTATACATCGCCCGTAGGCGATGCGTTCTGCTCGCGTCGCCTGAAGGATTCTTCACTGGGCCGGGCCCATTTTAGTTCGCGAGAGGTTCTTTCTCTTTCCCTTTACACGGTCTCGAAGGAGAATAGGAGATACACGTCCGCCGAGTCGCTTTGATTCTAGCTCGCGAATAATCACGTCGCTAGTTTTTGGCAGGAAGCATTTTCCATTTCAGGCACGTAGGCACGCTGCTTCCTTTTTCTTTGTTCTTTTTTCTGTTTTTGGTTTCCTTTTTCTTTTCTGTTTTATTTTTTTCCTTTTTCCTTTTTTCGTTTTCTTTTCTGTTTTTGTTTTCTTTTTATTTTTATTTTCGTTCTTTTAATTTTCCCTTTTATATTTCTTTTCTCGTTTTTCACTTTTTATGATTTTGAAAAATATTTACTAATTTTAAAATGTTTGGAATAGAAATATTTTTCAGATTTTCAAATTGTTCATATTCGTAAATTATTCAAATTTGAAATTTGTTCGTATATTCAAAATTTGTTCAAATTGAAAATTTGTTCATATTCGAAATTTGTTCATATTCAAAAATTGTTCAAATTAAAATTTTGTTTATATTTTGAAATTATTCAATTTCAAAATTTGTTCATATTCTAAATTTGTTCAAATTGAAAAAAATTTCATATTCAAAATTTGTTCAAATTGATTTTTTTGTTCATATTCGAAATTTGTTCATATTCCAAAATTGTCTCAATTCAAATTTGTTCATATTGAATTTTTTTCAAATTTAAAATTTGTACATATTCGAAAATTCATCAAATTAAAATTTTGTTCATACTAGAAAATTATCCGATTTCAAAATTTGTTCATATTCAAAAATCGTTCAAAAATAAAAAAATTCACACATCTTTTTCTTTCACTTTTCAAATTGTTCAAAAATAATTTTCGTCCACTGATTTTTTTCTATTCACTTTTAAAATTATTCAAAAGTAGTTTTTGTTAACCGACTTTTTTGTTCACTTTTTTTAAATCGTTCAAAAATAGTTTTCTCCACTTTTTAAAAACGTTCACAAATGGTTTTATTCACCGATCTTTTCTGTTCACTTTTTACAATCGTTCAAAAATAGTTTTTCTTCACTTTAAAAAAAATACATTTGTGTAGAGACCTATTTTTGTTCACTTTTTAAAACCGTTCGAAAATAGTTTATGTTCAGAGACCATTTTTCCGTTCGCTTTTTAAAATTATTCAAAAATAGTTTTATTCACCAGCCTTTTCTGTTCACTTTTTTCAATCGTTTAAAAATAGTTTTTCTTCACTTTTTCAATAATACTTTATGTTCACAGACCTAGTTTTGTTCACTTTTTAAACCGTTCGAAAATAGTTTCTGTTCGTCGACCTTTTTATGTTCAAATTTTTCTATATGTACTACGTCTTTCCGCATATTTGTACTTAGTAATATGTTTTGTGTAATTTTGTATTTAGGTTAGTGTATTTCTGCTATTACGTATACGTCTAAAATTAGAATGCTTTTTTACGTGGACTAGTAAATTTGCACGTGCAACGCACGTATAATCGAGTCAAAGTATTAGAATGTATTCAATTTATAGATATGTCTTTTCATTAATAAGCCAATCATTTTGAAAATACAATCCGTTAAAACACTTCGTGTTGAGCAATATAAAACTAACGAATGGTTTCAGAGCTTTATTAATAACCAATAATAGCAAATAGTTAAAAAATATTCAAATCAGTGAAGCCCTGAGAAACAAAAGCACAAGCTCCCTATCCATGCTCTGATGTGCACTGTGCCAGTCTGAACCAACAATATGGATAAGGACTAATGTCTCAGACAAAATCTCATCCCGGCACACTACTCAGACTTCCTCAGTGGATCAAAATCAACACAAGGTTTAGAAAGTCACACACAATCGAACTAACAATTTAGTTCTGAGCCAAAACATGTCCGGATTCCTTATTGATAGCAAAATAGAACGATAACCATCAGAAGGTGAGACCTATAATGCTTCAAAATTTAACAAGGAACCATAAATTAAATAATGATCATTGAAATCTTATATAGGAGTGTAGAACCAAAAGGCATCTTACGTACTTGCTCTAGCCAATCATACATGTTTCTTCAGTAGCTAGATAAACCAAAATCAAATGTATGGTGAGATCTCCACTCAAAGCCCTAGTACGTAATGTTCTATATTACAGTACTATATGCCCCATTTTCCCAAAAGGACTGGAACTTCAGGTTTAGCTTCCCAGTTCCTACAAAAGTTAATCTACAACCAAGAAAACAAAAATGATCTGAACCATTTACACCTTAATACCTAATAGATTAAAACAATATGTCAGACAAGAAACACCTTCGAAATATTGATTACTGCATTGCTGGAAGTATATAGATAATTGCAGTTTAAGAAGCTGCAACTTAACCTATAATTTTTCCTCCATGCCATATTTTTTTTGTTAGTAGCTGTTGCAAGTCTAAATACACTAATATATATCAATCCTATGTGAGTGGAGGCAAGTCACACATCGCAAGATTCTTCTGTTCAGCATCCAGTTTCAAGATGAAACTTCAGTAGCTGCGCTTACGCGTCAGAACTTGGCCTGGATGCGGCGACCTAGACTCCTCGAAATAGGTGGGCGAGCTCTTGGTATACGTGTTCCTGGTGAAGGACGGGCAAGGTCCTTTTAAATAAACTATAACAATGTATATTTTTGGTTCAGGTTAAGAAAGGCTAACCTGTGCTTTGTGCATCAGAAACTGAAGAACCGCTGATGCTTGCCAATTTTGCACTTGTACTGAAGAAACTAATGAGATAAGCCCATTGACAATTTGATAATGTTTAGTAAAGACAAATAATTTATTGACCCAAGAGAGAAAGGCTAAGCTGTGCTCTTGTGCATCAGAAACAGAATCAATCGAGCTGCTATCTCCTTTTCCACGGCAAGATGTAACCTAGCACAAATCAAAAGGGAAACACAACAGATAACCCCAGGCAACATGTGTACTGAAGCTAAAAGAGCTACTGATGCGTGCGTGTACTGGTGCTACTTGCACGAAGCAAAGGCACGAACTGCGCATCTCGTTTGCCGGTGAGAGCACGTGGACGAAGAAGTGGAGCACGACAGGACGGGAGGCTGCGGGCTACCTGTTAAGGCAAGCCATTGCAGGAGCAGGGCCAATCCGAGTTTGCGGCAGCAGCTCACGGGCTGCATGGATCCGGTGCGTCCGGCCGGCCGGGAGATAGGAGCTCCTGCCTGGGAGCTCACCGGCGTGGGCTGGCGGCGGGAGCTCCTTGGGAAGGAGGAGGGAGCAGAGAAGGGACTGGTCGTCGGGGGACCGCTGGCTCGGGGTCGATTGATCAGCAGACACAACAGGTAGTTATGGAGAGAGAGGATGCTGATGGAGAAGTAGGGGATGGGGTAAGACGGCGACATCCAGGACCTAGGTTGGGATCGGGGCGAGGACTCGGTGGCTTTTGGGCTTGGGCAAGATCCAGATGACCAGAGAGAGGAGCAGATTTTCTCATGGCGTCACATGTTGCGCGGTATCTGCGAGGGCAAGGAGGAAGCCTCCTGCTGGAGCCCACGCTGGCCATGGGGGGAGATCTTGGATGGCCGCCGGTGGGGGAAGTTGAATGTCTGGGCGGCGGTGGCAGGGAATCTCCATGGGAGGAGACGGAAGGAGATGCGGGATGAAGTAGCCGGGCGGTTGCCATGGTTCATTCGCATCGCATCGCATCTCGTCCCCGCGCCGATCTAGTTCCGTGGCCGTGACGGCCACCGGTGGTAATTTCTTTTAGTGGTAAATCTCGTAATTATCACGAAACGAAATAAAACGAATCGGTACGATGATATTAGCAGTATTATGTGATTTGGTGGGAGGGTAAAACGGGCAAAAGTGGATTTGTGTTGAGTTGTCAAACATTGGAACGATCTGGACCGTTGGCCAAATATTGAAGGGATCAGATTCAATGTATCAACACAAGTTTGCTCTTTTAATAGTAGTATAGAAGTACACGAGTTACCCAGCATACTGCTTCTACACGACGTACATCACAGCACGCAAAAAAAAAAGACAACGTGCATGAGTAAGAATCGGTAACTGAACTAAGATTTTTTGGGATTTGTTTTGCTGCCGGAAGCCACGCGGGCGTGCGCTTGACTTCGTAGGACAAAGTCTCGCGCGTGCGCGGGCGAAGAAGCAGTAAGCGCGGACATTGGGCCGAGCCTAATAAGAGACTAGTGGAATTTAACGCGGCGTCATGTCGCGATTTTGTTAGTTTGTATTTTTTTCATAAATTTGAACATTTGCTAATTTTAATTTTTTTAGGCAATTTGGCGTGGTGACACGGTGCAACCGTCGGGGTTGAAAATGTTTAAATTTGCTGGAATTTGTCGTTTAGGGTATCTCGAAATACTTAGGAAATTGCATTGTTCAGAAATGGTTGTATTTTTTTCATAAATTTGTAAGATAACTCGATAATCAGAAAATATGTATTTTGTGAGCATTTATTAATTTCAAAAACATAATTAGATGAAGTCCACTTAGATTGTATACAAATATTAGTTAATTTGAATTGTTTAAATATGTTTGTATTTTGGCATTAATTAGTATCATTTATTTCTCGGAGCATGTTGATATGTTTTGGAGTATCTCCAAAATGTTCAAATATGTTTCTATTTTCCAAATAATATTTAATTTAAGTACGTAGTTAGTACTAATGCATTTTTTTATTCGAGATTACAATTCGGGAAAGTTTGGAACTTTGTTTTTCTTTAGTGAGAAAATAGAAGAATTATTTGGAAAACATTTGCAAAATAGAAGAATTATTTGGAAAATTTTCATTAATGTTTACTAATTTAAAGTATGTCCGAATATTGACCATTTCAAAATATTCAAACATGTTTGTGAGCATGTTTATGTATTGTAGAGTATCTGTAATCATTTAGCAATTCTAAATGTTGGAATGTGATTTTATTTTCCATTATTATTTACTGAATTGGAGTATCTCCAAATATTGACCAATTGAAATTACAAAAATATGTTTTGCATTGATGTTTACTGAATTAGAATATCTCCAAATGTTGACTAATTCGTAATATTCATTTCAATGTTTGAATGTGAAACTTATGAGAAATTTTGTATATTTTTTTAGTGAGAAAGCATTATTCGGAGAAATAACCGGAGGAATCATCAACGGAATGAACATTGCGTTGTTTTTTGTGGGAAATCTGAAATTCTATTACAATGGATATTTGATGCAAATTTGTTAAATCTCTCTGCAAATGTAGATATATATATCTGTTTTTCTGATTCACAGATTAAAAGTTTTTAGTTTTACGGTTTTTTTTAGTGCGAAAGATTTTATCAGTGCAATAGATAGGAAAACCGTCGACAAAATTAACATTTCTTAGTCTTCATATAAAATTTGAAAATTGGTTACAATGGATATTTCGTGTAGTTTTGTTTAATTTTTCTGTAAGATCGATATTAATTTGATGAACATTTCTTAGTTTTCGGGTATTTTTGAAAATTATTTTGTTACAATGGATATTTGATGCAAATTTGTTAAATCTTTCTGCAAATGCAGATTTTTTTTCTGATTCACGGATTAAAAGTTTTTAGTTTTACGGTTTTGTTTAGTGCGAAAGATTTTATCAGTGCAATAGACGGAAAACCGTCGACAAAATTAACATTTCTTAGTCTGCGTGTAAATTTTGAAAATTTGTTACAATGGATATTTCGTCTAATTTTGTTTAATTTTTCTGTAAGGTTGATATTAATTTGATGAACATTTCTTAGTTTTCGTGTGAATCTGAAAATTTGTTGCAATGCATATTTGGTGCAATTTCGTGCTTTTTTTTCTGCGTATTTAGATATATTTTTTGCATTTTTTTGATTAACAGATCGGAAGATATCTATTTTATAAATTTTGAAAATGTTTGTAATTATGAAATATCTGACAGGGAAGGCCCACACGTCAGTGTTTTATTAATTATGGATATTATTCACGAAATTGCGAAATTGCTGACTTGTGGGCCCGGTATGACGACATCAGGTGACGTAAGCCGACGATGGACGCGGCGGTGCTGGGCTGCTCACGGTGGAGCAGTGGCGCATGCGCGCTGGGTTGGGATGGCGTGGATCCGTGAGAGGAGATCGAGGCGGACAGAACGGGCGGCGCGGCGGACTAAAAGGTCAAGGGATTCGCCGGCGGGGAGCAAACTCACGGCGGCGGACGCCGAGGCGAACCGCGGTGGTCTGGCGGCGTTTGCGGGCATCCCGGCGGCCGATACTCGGCGAGGAGACAGAAGGGAGGCGGCGGAGCTCGCTGTGGCGGTGGATTCGTCGGAGGAGGACCGGAGGAGCGGCGGAGCGCGTCGGCGCCGGCGGTGGCTTCGCCGTCGCGCGGGGAAAGAGAGAGGGGAGGGGATTCTGCGGGATGTTGATGGCTACGTGTTGGTGAACCCCAAGAGGAATGTTATGATGTAGACAGCAGAAGTTTTCCCTTGAGAAATCTACCAAGGTTATCAATCCAGTAGAACTTGACGATCTATCGGAAGGTTGTTGATGTTGACTCCCCCTGGCGCTAGAGAGCTTGCACCAACGTGGAATCTGCACAGACACAAACCAGAACTTTGCCCAACACGAAACAGAGAGGTTGTCAATCTCTCCGGTCTTGCAGAAACAAAGAGTTAAACGTATGGTGTGGAAAACAGCAGGAAAAACAGCAAGTAACAGGAAACAGATGATTGCAGCAGGTTGTGTAAACAGTATGAGAAAATTGGACCAGGGTCCACAGTTCACTAGTGGTGTCTCTCTCAGAACAGATAACTAGCATGTTGGGTAAACAAATTACAGCTGGGCAATTGACAAATAGAGAGGGCATAACAATGCAATACATGCCAAGATGTCTACTATGAAATCTAGTTGGGCATTACAACAAAGTATATAGACCGTTATTCCAACCGCATCTATGCCTAAATAATCCACCTTTAAGGCAGCATCCGCATCCTATTCAGTATTAAGTTGCTAACAACAGATTATTGCATAAAGTAAAGTGTGTAATGTAATCAATACAAGTGCCCTTGGACACTGCACCAATGTTTTATCCCTAGTAGCAACAGCACATCTACCATCTTAGACCTTTCTGTCACTGATCCAGATATCTAGAGACTGAACCCACTATCGAGCATAAATACCCCCTCTTGGAGTCACAAGCATCTACTTGGCCAAAGCATCTACTAGCAACGGAGAGCATGCAAGATCAAGAGCACATAGATAAACAACTTGAATAAACATGGTATCAATATTCATCGGATCCCAGCAAACACAACATCTAGCATTACAATAAGATGATCTTGATCATGTTAGGCAGCTCACAAGATCTAAACATGGAAGCACAAGGTAGAGAGACAACCATCTAGCTACTGCTATGGACCCGTAGTCCAGGGGTGGACTACTCACGCATCACTCCGGAGGCAGGCATGGTGATGTAGAGCCCTCCGGTGATGATCTCCCCTCCGGCAGGGTGCCGGGAAGAGCTTCAGAACTCCGATCTGAGATTGACGATGACGGCCGCGACGGAACTTTTCATGGAATATGATCGACCGTAATAGGGTTTTCGCGTCGCGGACAATATATAGGCGAAGAGGCGGCGTCGGTGGCCGAGGGGGGCCACCATGCCATAGGGGGGCGCGGGCCCACCCTGGGCCGCGCCCTAGTGTGGCGTGGCCCCCTGGTGGGTCTGCTCCGACTCCCCTTTGGACTCCGTGATCTCCTCGTGATATTATTGACGATGTCTTTTGTTTCGTCCAATTCCGGGAATATTTCCTTAATAGATTTTCTGAAACCAAAAACAGCAGAAAACAGGAAACTGGCACTGTGGCATCTTGTTAATAGTTAGTCCCAGAAAATGCATAAAAATGATATAAAGTGTAACCAAAACATGTAGCAATTGATATAATATCAGCATGGAACATCAAAAATTATAGATACGTTTGAGACGTATCAGATGTTTTTGCAAAAAAATCCGTGACTTTTTCGGAATTGTCAAATCAGTCCATCGCCTCACGTTTTCCTAGATTGCGGGTTGATATATGTTTTTGGGAGGGGATTTTTTACAAAAGCGTCACGGGGTGTGCGTGAGGGCCGTCGGATCGGCAGCGGACGGCGTGGATCGAAGAACTGTTGAACACTGTAGCTACTGTAGCTAGCTACAGTAGCCGATCACTGAGAGGCCGAGAAATCGCGCATCTTTCATATAGTTAGTAATTCTAGTAGGCGAAGCTCCCGGCTTGTACATCAGCTGAGTGACGGCGAATACGGCAACGCCGCTCGTGGTTGTGGCGTCGACGGCTCGTTGCCACTTGCTGTACGTCCGCATCACAATCCCTTCATCTTGCAACCGGATTATTTGTTTAAGGTACACATTACAATATATGTGATGTGCGTCTTCTAATCCTATATAGATCCCCTTTTGTTTCAATTTTTCTAGTTCCATTAGTCATAAAGAAAGAAAAAGAATATAATGGATTGATTTTCCATGCTAATTGTGTAAATCTTGAATCTGGCCTGGTGCTGAAATTTAAGATCTTATCTTTTTTTTACTTGATTTAAGTCTTCAATACGGAGCTATAACTGAAATCATAAAATGGTAGATATTTGATGATTGAGATAATTTATATTCATGTAATGGCTTTGCCAACCATATATATGTTGATATCTTACTATGATTTTTTATTTAGATCTATATCTTTATAAGATGACTCGGCCGTTTCTCTAGTAGAAATCGACAAGGCAAGCTCGTTTGCTAAGAAAAACCATATGTTAATATACCATTTTTTGTTTGATATCTTGATATACAATACTTCACATCTGACCATCACAATCTCGCCTCCCCTATGTCGAAATCCTGGCTCCGCCCCTGCCGGAGACTTTCCTAGTTTAGCGTAGAGTAGGAGCTGTACTCAAATTCATGTATGCGTAGACCGTGACTTGCACGGGAAAGTCTAGCCGCCCTATATAATGCAAGGGCGATGACCGATAGTAACCTACACACAAATCAATCGATTGTACCTTTACCTTCAATCCACATGTTATCCTCTATGTTTGTCAATGCTTTCGCTCAAACAACGATTGTAACGCGTGATTCGTCCGTCTGGTCGAGAACCGAGCTAAGGGGCGAGAAAATTGACCCAGCTCAGCGAATCATCGCTGCGAGTCCTGACGGGGTCTCTCCCTGGCGAGTGTGGTGTCTGGTTGAAAAGAGCCGGCTGGAATGTCTTGCGTATCACGCTTCTACTTGGCCTCCATGAAAGATTGCGGTGCATCACCCATGTCTCTGTGGGTAAACGATGGTGTGTTCTGTGTAGACAAGAACACGCATTTTGGCCACTCCGCTGGGGTATGATTCAATCTTCAATCAGACAACAATGATCGGTTCCAAGATCGTCAACCGGCGAGAGATCGTCTCCGGCAACAGAATCAAACCCACCTTCGTGGAGCTGTCAGAAGATCAACGTCAAGCCTATAAAGTGCTCAAGAAAAAATGCCAGGCATAAGGCGTTGCAGAAATTGCACCAAGACAAGTCTACAGAGACGTTCAACCTTCAAAAGGATCTTTAGGGCACCATCACCGCGTAGTATCTGATTATCAAATAGCAGAAATCGCTCGGCAAATGAATGAGTTGAATCACTTAGTATACAACGCCATGCTCGATTATGTTAACGCTATTAATAGGCCTCAAGCTAACCCTAATTGGCACTTCTTTTTCAGGGTTTTCTGTTTTTATTTCCTGATTCTATTAACACACTTGGTATCATCTGGAGAAAAATTCTTCAACACTTTTACAACGGTGACGATGAGCTTAAGTTGCCACGCTCCCAACTATCATTGCCGATCCTATCAAGAGAGACACTGCAATGCGTACTATGGCATGTGCAAAACACTTGGTACAATTTTTGTGCCTCTTTGGCTTAATTTAGTTCATATTCTCTCTGTTCCGAGTTATAAAATGTTTTTACTTTTTCCAGATTCACATTTATCTAGACGTGTTTCAGTGTGTATATTCACTCATTTTAGTCCGTATGTACTTCACATTGAACTATTTAGAACATGTTATAATTTGGAACGGAGTGATATTTATTAGCTCCATCTGGATTAATGAAAAGGCAAAAAAATGCACCGTGTCGAAAGAAGAAATGGTCAACGGAGCTTGGCTCTGATGGTTGGGTTCCCTGTGGTGGAACCAGCCCACCCAGGTTCAAGTCCTAGACTTGGCATGGGCGTTTGCATTTACCTGGATTTATTCCAGGATTATCCGGCGCTATTCTTTCAGTGGTAGGTGACGTGCCCGTCAACAGCGAGGCGCCTGTGGTGACTTCGTCAACCTCAAGATCTGCCGGCTCAGTCCTTCAGAGGTGCTCATAGGGGTAGGGTGTGCGTGCGTGCGTTCATAGGGGTGAGTGTATGTGCGTATTTGTGAGCGTCTGTGTTGTACTGTGTTCTCAAAAAAAAAGAAGAAATGGTCATGGTTGTCGTGCGTGCCCACAACTGATTTCCTGAGTTGATTACGACATATATAATACACGGATTCATCTAAGAACATACATGGATTTATTTTATTTCCAATTCATTCCTCACGATCGACCGATCCAGTACCTTCGAATTACAGCTACTTCCACTTGATCTTGTGTTTTCCGTGGAAGAAGCCATGCTTCCCTCCAAAGAAGCGCATGTGCTTTCCATGCCTGAACTTGCCGCCATAGTGTCCGTGGTGCCTCTTGAACTTTCCGCCGTAATGGTGATGGTAGCCTGCAGGACGATGGTAGTATGATCCACCATGGTGGCCATGGCTCAAGCGATGAGCGCCATAGGCGGCCGCTGCCGCTGCACCGCCGGCAACAAGCACAGATCCTCCATGACCTGCATGCATGATCAATTGATTCATCGGTTCATGAAATATCAGATCGAGCGAGTAGCTAGTTCAGCAAAGTAGGTAGGTGGAGATCGACAATAGAGACCGTGATAGCCGCCTTGATGGTGTGGATAGCTGGAGGGTGGATAACCGTACGACCCCGCCGCTGATGGATAGCCGCCATGGCCATATCCTTGTGGAGGGTAGTAAGAAGGGTAAGCAGGAGGGCAGCCATACCCAGCTTGTGGAGGAGGGTACGCGATGGGCGGAGAGGAGTAGGCGCTTGGGTAGTAGGAGTAGTACGATCCAAGCCCTCTGGTGTTCGTGTCACTGTTCGTGCCGATATCCTTGTTTCCACCTCCCATGGAGATCGATCGGTAGACGGTGTTGCTATAGCTAAGCTCATTCTGTCCATGTACTGGCGATTTACTTATAGCCTGGCTAGGCAGCACGTCTACACTCGACACCAAGCATCTACTTAATTAATTTAACCCCATTTCTATCGGAATCACGTGCTAGCTAGCTTTTGCTTTCAATGGACGGAGCAAGTTAACTGCGTATATGCGCAGCTTATCTGATATCTCGTGGTGGGATTCTCGATTTGATACCCTTTCTTCTTTAACTCCATTTTTTTTACAATTATGCAGGGAATATATTCGATGAGTTTTCCATTTCAGCCTCGTGACACATGTTGTCGAAAATTAGTTCGTTCACTTCCTCTATGGCCACTTAACTTGATCATTCCTGCTTCTGCAGATGACCTAATTGATTGCCTGAAACCGAATCGACATTCATACCACGTCGCAAAATTGACACTCAAATAACAAAGTAAAATGAAAATAAAAAAGGGACACCGAGTTTACGTAAAATCTCTGCGAGAGAAAACCATAAATGCATTGGGGGAGAAAACCTAGCCTCATCAATTTATCTTTACCCAATAATAAAAGAAGCAAGACTTCTTGTTCGTCCGTTTTGGTCCGTTCAACTTTTTCGTTTCGTACGTCCCTCTATCATAACAAGTTCTGGACACTTTGTTCGTTCCTCTATCGTAAAGGACTCGTCCCTGACCGGCCTATTTAAATCGCGTGAAGCGTGACCTATCCCCATCTCCCAAACCCACGCGGCGACGTTCGAAAAAAAAAAAGCCTTCTCCTCTACGGTTTGCGAATCCAGCTTCCTCCTGGTTGCGGCCGCGGCGCGTAGAGCCGGTGAGAACTCTTCACAGGGGAACATCAGGTAGATCCTCCAGAGGGGAACATCAGGCCGGGTGATGAAACAGGACGGCGTCAAGATGTGGTGCAGGGACCTGGACGTGGGGACAGCGACCGGATGTGGTCCCGTGGGGCGGTGTCGGACTCTGGCCACTCCCTTCCGCTAGGCCAGGACGGGAAGGCGATCATCGGGTGGACGGATGGAAGTTCATGGAGAAGGGCATCGGCAAGCTCATGAACATCCTCAAGGGCAAGCCAGATGCTGACAGACCTCGCTGTGATTCTGGACTCCATCCTTGCTGCCTGCATCATTGTTCAGCGTGTCCATGTGCACAACTCGCTCGTCTGGGTCACGAAGGGAGGAAGACCCACGAAACACGACTTCCTTGATCTCCTGAAGCAGCGAGTATTTCACAACTCGGCTCCCGACCCCCTCCCTATCGCGACCCACGCCGCCCCCGCGGCGGCCGGGCCGCGCCGCCGGCTCCCTCCTCCCTTCCCCACCCTCTACACCTCCCTCCCGCCGTCGCCGGTGTCGTGCGCTTGGCCCCTTGGCCGGGCGGCGCCGGTGGCGGCGGGCCGTCGGCCTCTACCCTCTTGGATGCTGGGCGGCGCGGGGTGGCTCGGTTCCAAGTGGTGTTCCTCGGCGACACTGGTTCCATCGCGGCGCCGGGCTCTCCCGCGTGCTGCACGGCTGGCGAACGGCGCTGGCGGCGCTCCCTGTTGGTGGCGGGGCAGCTGGGCCCGAGTTCCGGCCCTCAGGCCTAGATCTGGCCCATTCGGGCTCGATCTGGGTCAGGCCGGGCTCGGTCGGGCTGCCTCCGGGTGGCTGAGGAGCGGCCTGTGATGGGGATGACCGAAAGAACTTCGCCCTTGCTGCAGCGTGACGACAGGAGCTTCGCGGGCCTCTCGGGGACCGGCCGAACCTTTGGAGCCGATTTGGAGGGCAGCGGCGGTGGTGGCCTATGTGCAGCAGCATGACGGCAAGGACTTTACGAGCCCTCCGGGGCTCGACCGGGCCTGCCCGGCCTGGTGTGTCCTTGCTGATGTGTCCGGTCGGCACCCGTCCATGGCGGTGGAGGACGTCCTCCAGCTGGCTGCGCTGCTGCCGCCCTCCGGCTCCAGTGGCACGGTGTGCTCTTGATGTTGCGTCCGGTCGGCTACCGGCTTTCGGTGGAGGCAGTACCCTCCCGCGCGATTGTGATTCTGTCGGACCTTGTCTACACGGTTGCTCGTCTCGGTCGGTCGGCCCTACTACGTTTGCCATGGTGAGACGACGATGGTGACTTCAAGACCGTGGTTGCGTGTGTTGGTGGGCGGCAAGTTTGGTGGAGCGCTACTGATTGTCCGAGATTTGGTTTTTTGGAGGTCGGGAGAAATCCCTGCCGTTGTGGCACCGACGCGGTGACGCTTGAGAGTGTCGCCCTTCCTTCTTGAAGGGCGTCGGGTGTACCTCTTTCCCGCTTCTCGGAGCGTACCGGGGGAAACCCTAGGACTAGTCCGGGCAGCAGCGTCGTCGTCGTCGCCTTCCTTCTTGGAGGTGTTGTTTGGTACGCGGTGATTCAGAGCACTAGGATCGTGGTGGAATTCGCTGGAGAGGACGCAGCGTTTGCGAGTCGCTTTCGTTTTCGTTGATCCGCCGATGTTGGCCTTGTTTTCTCTTCTTTTTCTCTGTCTTTCTTTTTGGGCTTGGTTGTGCTGTCTGCCCCAGCAGTGCCTCTTCGTTGTATCGATTGGTTGCTATATTAATATAGCGGGGCGAAATCCTATTTCTTCAAACACGACTTCCTTGGCGCCAGCGGATTCCATGGACGCCGGGTTTCCGACCTTTAGGAAGGCTTGTGTCGCGTGTGATGGTGGTGACGGGGTGGTACGACTTCACTGGCCTCGATCTCACCTGGTCGCCGGTGCGTTTCAGGCTACTGTTTCAGGACGACTTCACGGGTCCGCCGACCAGACTGCTCTAGGCCGAAGCTTGAGGAGCCGATTTGCTTGTTCAGTTAATTTTTTCTCCGATTTGCCTCTTCCGTGTCCCACTGTGGATGGTCATTACCGACGGCTCAAGTTCTGGGGCTGCAGTCGCTGCATAGATCTGGGAGGAGGCTACTACAGAGCGGCGAGCAGCGTCATCGGAGCAGGGATCAGCTATCTGCAGAGCAGAGCTCTCAGCGACAAGCAGCAATGGTTGTGACGAGCTCAGGAATAAAATCGGGCCTGCTTCGTCCTGCCTTTCGTTGAATATAGAGCTCGAGCATGTATAAAAGTACACAGCAAATCTTCAGCTAGCACACCAAATTTTTACCCAGCTTGATTCCTGAGCACTATATTGCTGCGCTGAATTAGCGACCTGGGAGAAGGTAATTTATTATTCATGTTTGTTCACAGCTGTGTAATTTTACCATTTTGGCTCCCGTCTGATACACAGTATAATACTCCGTATGTAAATTTTGTTATGTTTAAAAGTGTTGAAATAATGATCTAACCAAGTGGTTGATTGGAGAAGAGGGCGGAAACCAAATGTTTGCGTGATAAATTTTCAATAAATTTAACCCAAAGTAAAGCTATCAATAAAGATAGTTTTTATGTGTTATTTTAATCTTTTTCATGCGTGTCGTTTCCTGGGTGTGCTAGCACAGACGTCGTCCACGTCAATTAACCTGACAGGAACAAAAACTAGGTAAGTTGAAGCGCTTTAAAAAAACAAGTTATACTATTTTATAGCTCAGTTGTAAGTTCCGTCTAAAGCATAAATGTTGGTGTTCCACGCATGCTCGACATTGCCACCGTCAACAATCTGAGTATTGCATGTTTAACTACTATTCCAGAATATATCAACTACAACCGATTGTAAATATTTCAGAATCAAGCAAGACGTGAACGACATATAGCTCGGCGAAATAGTTTGACAGTCAGCAAAACGAGGATACTAATGTTTGTCAAAGAGCATCCATATATCCTCGATGGACACCTACTTGGTCTCCAGCAGGATTGGAAGGGCAGCCATAATCTTCTCGATGGGCAATTGCTTGGTCTCTGGCAGGAGGTGCGCCTCCTCGAGGTGCCACGCTTGACGAGGATTTTGGGGGAGTGAGGGTGGTCGCCTGGTGACGCTGGGGCGATAAGAGGTGTATTTACCATGTCTAAATCACAAGATGAGTCGGAAGCAACAAGTAACAAAGTAAGAATGATTATGATCGGGCCGTCTATAGTTTTTGCCGTTGCAACGCACGGGCATTGTGCTAGTAGATAAAAAATGCGTGAGTTTGTAAAAAAACTCACTTGTGTGGTTTACAAGATGTAGTGAGAAAAACTAATTCAAAAACAACACTCCATCTATTCCGGCTATCCTGGTATTAAGATATGATGACACAAACCAATGACTATGATGTAGTATTACTTGTAAACTCAATTATAGCACACATGAGCCTTGTCTTCCGGAAACGGAAAAAGTTCTCTCTCTTTCGAACTTACATTTTAGAAGACAACCCGCATTATAGAGAGACACAACAACCCCCATGTATTAAGTATCATCAATCGAGTCCTACAGTACTAACAATTAAGGTTTTGGTTACCAAAATGATTTTTTCTTGAGGGGGCTCAAGATTCCCGATTACCAAGAAATCCCGAGCGGTTACCGGACAATTTTAAATATCAAATTTTAAATTAGAAAATTCTCAAGTACTGTTTATTATGTTTTAAGCTCTAAATGCGCACATTATAAATGATTGTATGGCAACAATCTACCTTATTGCCATCACATATCACTTATCAGGTCGCGGGTTTGATAGCCATTTTTATTTGCATTTTTACGATGAAAACACACGAGATATTTTTCCAACTATCTAGATTACAACATTTTTTTTAAATTCGGTATTTTTTGCTCGGTAAATTGGTTTCTCGAGTGTGCTCGGGATATCCGGTTACTAACCGGTAACATAACCAAACCTTGCTACCAATGCCCGTTATGACCCTAAAAGGTTGCTCAATTTTTTATTTTCTTTGTTTCTATATGTATATATATCAAATTTGGATTTGTGAAAAAATCAACTCAATATTTATTATGCAACATTTTGGGGGAGCCCGACAAAGCTGAGAGAGATATTAAAAGGGCTGGGCCGAAATAATACTGGTATGGGCTTTACGTTAGAACAATGTGATGGACTGATGGGCTTTATGAAGTAAAATTTGGTACGGTGACCTGTATGCTCTCTTCTTCCCCGGACTCGGCGGACGGTGCTGGCGGCGCGAACCGAATCCATGGCGCTCCTCTTCTTCGACCTCAGCCTCCTCCCTTCATCCAACCCCAACTCCCGCCTTCTCGCCGCCGCGCGCGCCCTCGAGCTAGGTTACGCTGCCGTGCGCTCGACCACCCGCACCGCGGCCTGCTCGCCGACGCCGACCGCTGCCGCACCGCTCCCTTCCCCGTCCTCTCTCCCTCCCGCTCCCCTCCTCCGCCTCCCTCCACCGCTCTCGCAATGGATCCCTACCGAACGAGCCCTTCCGCCAGTACACGCGCATCACCCTCTCCCTCGACTCTCCCGCCGCCGCCGCGTCCGCGCTCTCCCCCTCCGCCGCCCGCCTCCTCCGCACGTACGACATCGTCGCCGCGCGCCCTCTCACCCAGGCGCGCTCGACCATCTCTGCCAGTCCGCCACAGAGATTGATGTTATCTCCATCGACTTCTCACAAACTGCCGTTCCGTCTCAGGCTCCCATAATCAAGCTTGCACTGCAGGTAATAAGCAATCGCTCCGCCTCCGTCCCCACCTTCAGAATCAATGTTTAATGTCTGTATGTGCTCAACTAACTATATATCCATCTGATCGCAGAGGGGATACATTTGAGATTGCATACTCTCCCCTCATTGACGATGTCAATTCAAGGAGACAAGTGTTAGCTGAAGCCAAGGTTACCTACGCTACTCTACTTCCCTTATTCCTTCACATTGAATGCAACATTATCTAATAGTATTTCTAATTTTCATTACCACCATGTCTGAGACATTTCACCGCATACCTGCATACAATCTACTGCTACTTGGGCAACATTATTGCTTGTGTTTATTTTTTCTAGCAAGTTCATCTCACCTTCACGATGTTTAAACCACTGGTTCATAGAGACATCTGCACCCTATCTTACAATTTCATACTCTCGGTTCCGGCTTGTTTGCTAATGCAGTCCTTTTCTTCTGTTTTTAGCTGCTGGTGGACTGGACTAAAGGAAAGAATCTCATCATTTCAAGTGCTGCTCACAATGCTAATGAAATTAGAGGGCCCTATGATGTCATAAATTTATGTGCATTTTTGCTTGGCCTTTCTACACAGCGAGCCAAAGCTGCTATGACCGTAAACTGCAGGTGAGTCGTATATCTATTACCTGGAGAGGTTCGGCCGTTCTGACCTCTTAAGCATGTGCCATGTACGATTTGATGATTTTTATCTTAGCATCCTTCATTTGACGGATTATGATTTAGTCTGGAGGGCAGATGCCTCCTCTTTTTTCTGTCCCTCATTTATTTCTAGTGTTTCCAAGTATTCTTTTGTTCCTATACAGCGGTGAATATGGGGTTTTGGTGTGAAAACAACTTTACATTTAATTATTTTCTGTTCAGCCTCTGTGTTTCAACCTTCAACGCTTTGTTCTCTCATTTTACTTTGCAGCAGTTTTCTATTTAGGAATGTATTGAGTCATGATGCAATATTATGCGATTTTTGCATTATCAGGTCGCTAATCTCCAAGGCTATGAGGAAGAAATATTTCTACAAAGAAACAATCAAAATTGATAGATTGTTACCAAATGAGCAACTAGATTCAAAAAAGTATAAGCTGGGTGACTGGATTGGTTGGGATCCTACATCCTGTAAAGGTGATCTGCAATCTTGGAGACAAATCTAGGACCTTCTTCCAACAAAGATGAACTACTGGGTTCACCCATAAATTATCGCACCAAGTGTTATGTGAAAAACGTCGTGATGCTGATGTGTCTCCCTTTGCCGAGCGACTAGAGCAGTCTACCGGTGATAGTGAAATGGCAGTCGAAACTCAAGAAGAGACCTTACAAGCTAACAGATGTGAAGCTCGCAGTGCTGCTTTCATTCCATTTTGGATAAATCTGAAAACAATGAGATTATTATGGCTCACAATGCACAGGCTTGTGTCACCTCTTCTGTTGACAAGACATGCATTGGTGAGCATGTTGAATTTGTTCAGGATGCAATGGAATTAGATGCTACAGAATCATGCACATTAAACCTCATTGCTGGTGACAGTGCTCCTTTATCTTCTGATGTTAAGCTAGCATGTTCTCTTCTTCCCCAGACTATGGAGCTTTCTGACGCTACAGCTGAGGACAAGGGTCCTGACCAAGCTAGTGACATCGTAGATTATGCTAGGGCTGATGCAAGATATGGGACTAGCTGCACATCTGTTGAGATGGAGGATCAGGCACCTCTAGATCATGAAATCCCTTCTTGTTCAGATGTTTTTCTCGAGAATAAGGGTCCAGACAAACCTGATGACATTCCAATTGACCCAAAAGATCACAGAGGTACTGCAGAATCATCGGGGTGCTCACCAGTTGTGGGAGATGACGAGAGACCATTAAATCTGCAGTTCTGTTGAGTACTGATTTATGCAAAGACATTCTACCACCCATAGAGCAAGTTATGAAGGAAAAAATAGAGCAAAATCTGGCTGAAAGCATAGAACATACTATTAGTTATAAGGCTGAACCCGTTGATAGAAGTGCAAGAGGAATGCTTTCAGTGGAAAATACTGACAATAGTCAAGAGATCAGCTCAGCTGCTTTTGTTTGTGATAAAGGGTCCAGCAACAGAACTAGGGAAAATAATGAGTTGAAAGAACAAAATTCAAAGAAACCCAATGCTTGTTTGGAGAAAGATGTTGCTAAAATACATGAGAAGCCACTAAAATTTTCTTGTGCCGCTAGCAAGGCGGAGATATCTACAGCTAGATCAGGTGATATGATCTATTCATCAGTAATTTAATTATTTATTTGAATTAGCGACATGTCTACATTTTGTACTCGTAACTCCCTGTATGTATTCATAACTTTCTTGAGCTCGTAAGAGAATACTATTTTTTTTGGTGAAACAGCTTTTTTTTAAGTCAGTTCTTTTCATTCTTGCACTATGTCAAGTTATTCACGAGAACAAGCAAATGCCACTTGAAGCTGTTGCTTTATATGGTTTTGAAATAAGGTCACGATAAATAGTGTTCTCGAACAGGGAAAATCATTTTTAAATATATTGTCCATGTGTTTTTAGTATGAAGAATAAAAAAATATATATTATGCTGCCTTCCAAACCAGTCTAAAAGTCTTGTCGGTTTTGCAGAAAAGCGAAGACAAAAACGACACCGTCCCTCTTATATTCCTTTCTTGGGATTTCTTAAGCGTGTGCCTTTCAAGAAAAATCATGCAAAGTAAGAGGCCTTATCAAATCTTTTATATCATGTCTCTTGCTTTAGATGTGCTGGATAGTGTTGACTAATGTTAAGAATGAATCATGTGTAAGGTAATGAGTTTTCAGGAGCATATTACGAATCTGGGGTCATTGTTAAACTTCCATGAGAGATAATAGCCGTCACTTGGCTTCTTGTGATATCATACTGATATTAGTATTGCTGCAAATAGCACTGTACTACGCTTTTTTGGTGGTTTATAATCGGGGAAGTAACTTTTAGTGTATGCATAAATAAAAGGCCCGCAAACTTTGCCCTAGTGGCTAGTATTGCAATGGTTCCACGGTATGGCTCAGTTAGTTCAGGTTCTTCTTCAGATGGAAATAAATCTGCTTGCAATATCACCATCGACGGCCAATATGCCAAGTTAGCGAACATTAGGCTTTACTGGCTTCCTGAAGCAGCTTCAACTCATTTCCTTCAGTCTTGCTATCCTCTTTACTAGGAATGCCTGGATCAGTAAAAAAATGTTGTTGGCAGCCTCTAAAAAGGATGTCTTGCCATAATCCTTTTCCGTTGTTGCCTTGGAATCAAATGCACTGGCACTAAAACTAGATGCATATTGCATAATGTACTGTGAGGGCAAATCATGTCTTCAGGAAAAGAAGATTAATTAGCATTATCTTTGAAATTCAACTATACCAGATAGAAACACAGGCATGAATTTACTCCAGTAATTTCAAAGGATCTGACTTGAAAAAACTTTTAGAGACCATGCCATCACTAAAAGGCCTCACCCCACAGATGCACCCAAAGGACGATGTGGGGGCAGAACAGAAATCTTTTCTCCATATCATGCATGGCACTATAAAGAGAAGTCTTATCAGACTCTTTTTTTTTTTACCAAATCTTATGACATTTGAAGTGACACATTGGCTGTCCTTTCATATTACATATCAATGCTGGTGTACCTTATATGTCCTATAAGAATTAAGTTAGACCGGTTTGTGATCTCTTGGCTCTTAAATACTAACTCTTTGAATAGTTACATATCTTTCTAGTCTGTTGCTGTTTCTGTATGTTCATTATACACATCAACTGAACAATTATTGCATTCCCACTCATGCTATAATGCTGGGACTATTTTTATAGTTGACCTACTAGAGAAAAGTAAATTTTACAAAACTGCGCTTTATCCTAATAGTCCCACTTGTTTTCGTTATCTTGTATTCATTGACTAAGATCCACTGCTTCAGTGTAGACTCCTTTCCCCCCTTTTCCGTGATCATCTTGAGTTTTCTCTCAAATGCACTAAGATGTCAATGATTTAACTCATCGTTTGCAATGTTACTCTTGTGTTGACATCTTTGCAGGTTGTATCTGAAAGGAAATCATAACAACTGTTGGAGTATACAATTCAAGCATTCTGCTGCATACCAAAGGCAAGCGGATCTTTTTGCAATATGATAGCCTAGTGCTCTTTGACTTTATCTTGTCGGTTGGCTAAGGCCACTTGAAGGTTGGCGAGCTTCTGTGTAGTCAGTCTCTTGAGTGGGCTACTGTAGGGATTCATCAGAAGGTGTACCATTATAGGAGAATAGAGTCTTGTGATTGGTCGTGGACACTTCCAGTGATCTTACCAACCAATAGCCAACTGAAAACAACGTCTCGGATCTATAGCAACAAACTTCTGTCAAATAGATGCTCGAAACAACATAGATTCTTGTAGGGGTCTATCTTGTAGCCTGCAATGTTCAAAGTCGCTATGATTCGCCCCCACCAAAATCTTGGGAGATTCACTTTTTGAAGGTAATGATAGTAACGGCAGACTTTGGAGGGAAAAAGTCTAATCAAGGAATGTCTTTCGCACTTGCATTTAATCATTAGAAAGTTATTGATGATCACCCAGTGAGCTTCCCGTGCATCTTTGTTTTTGCCGATTTGGATATACTAGTACAATTGCACGTGCAACACACGTCTATATAATGTTTATTTTGCGACTGACATAGTAATTTATACCTATAATGACTAAATTAAACCCGTATGTGAAATTTTTGTGGACAAAGATGAGATTCTATGTTGATAATATCATTGATTTTTTATAATTTAATTACAGTTTATCTTCACAAAAGTTATAATTGTGATAGCACATTCAAACTTTGATGTGTATATTTTTTCAAAAAAATCATTGTCAATCTTATGTACATGTGAGACCACGAGCCAGTGTAAGAGTTTGTCAAACTGTCATGGAGATGCGCAGCGACGCAAAACTGAGAAAAGACCGGCAAAAATATCCTCTCAATTTACGCGTGAATTAGCGACAGCAATAAAGATTAGATGCAAAACTTGACACTGCAGCCTTGCACCGTGATACTTTATGACGTGTAGGCTTGCTTTCCTCCTGGATCGGCGAGCACACATGGATCGAGTGACAAAAAATTAAAAATAATTGTAGATCGGGCAGATGGAGCGGAAGCTTGGGAACCGAGTCACGGAGCATACTGGATTCATCCCATCTTGAAATTTTGATTCTCCTAATTTGGGCAATCGACAGGTCGTTGATGGCTTGATGCCGAGCAATCCCCTTGAGCAGGCGAGCAGACAATTCCGTGAGCAGATGATTTCCTTGCCGTCGCCAATTAGCAGGTGGACTTCCGCGATAGCTCAATCTCGTCAACGGGTCGGTAATGTCACGAGCTTGGCTCGCACATGGTCTTCTTGCAATTCCCTGTCGTAGTGACACAGCAAGCACATGACTGGGCAGGGGAATCAAGCTCGTCCCCGCGGGGGTTGCAGCCGGGGTGGCGAGCAGCAACTGCAGCCCCTTGCGGTGGGATTCCACGGGTGCTGGAAGAAGACCCGCGTGGTAACTCGAGGCTCCAGCGAAAGCCTGGGCACTGGAATTCCTCGCGAGCAGCCGGGGTGGCGAGCAGCAACTGCAGCCCCCTTGCGGTGGGATTCCGCGGGTGCTGGAAGAAGACCCGCGTGGTAACTCGAGGCTCCAGCGAAAGACTGGGCACTGGAATTCCTCGCGAGGTCGTGGCTCGAGGCGGCTCGTCGAGTTCGTGTCTTGTCCAGACTCTCGGAATGTAGCGCGTCAGCCTCGCGTGGTGGTGTGCCCGGCGGCCTCACGTGTAGAGCGGCGGCAGCGTCGGGGTCGGGTGCATGGCGCCGGACCAAGGTCCTCGCGGCAGAGGAAACTGAATCGGAGCGGCGGTGAGTACTAATGAACCGTTTCTTTTTAGGAGTGGCAATCGCTGTAATTTGCACGAATATGAAAATGTGTGTTGAGTTGTCAAACATTGGAGCGATCTGGAGCGTTGATCGGTTATTGTACGGCATAAATTTAATGTATCCCGCACATGTTTGCTCTTTTAATAGTTGTATAGAAACAAACCCTATGAGTTTTTTTAATCTATTTACCTTTGTGTGTCCCAAGATAGCCACTGTTTTGATTAATAAAACCTTAAAACCAGACAAATATTTGTTGCCGTGTAAAATCACGACTTTGCTTCATGGAGCAAGCAGAGTGGCAAGGCCTGTTTGTTGGTGTGTAGTCAACTCTGCAAGTTGAGCACAGTGCATGCGAAGGTGCTGAAAAAAGGCATGTGGTTTTAAGGATATGAGTGGGAAAAGTAGGCGATCGGCCCAACTTGCTCATATTTCCTTGAATCGTCTGCAGTGTTGCCCTTAACCCCCATTTGCTATGTCGAGTTGTGATTGCCAGCTTTTATTTCCTGCTTTGTGCTGTGTATCCATGATCAATTGAGATTCTCCAGTGTCAGGAAAGTTGCATATATTGGTGATGGTGCCGGGTGCCCCCTGCATTGAGCCTCTGTGCGTAGCATGAAGGGATCATGTATGTTTGCCAGCTTGTTCTCGATAGACGCTTTTCTCATGTCTCTAGTGTACTGCGCACATATTGTTGTGCTGTGCATGTTCCAGGGAAGATGGAACCATGGATTTATATCATCACTGGAATAAGATTTCTTGTACGAATGCTGGAATGGTTTCATCGCACTAGTAGTAGTAGCAGGTCATTTCAAATCAGAGTTGACTTGGCGCCTAAGTCGTTGAGGAAGCCAGACGTGCAGAGCAGCCAATATATATACGGTTGATCTCCAGGCCGGTTTCACAACCCCAAACACAACACAGCATACAACGCAAGGCAGGACAGGGAAAAGAAGTTGACAATGTATCACTGGAGCACATCATCTTCTTCCTCCTCCACTCCCTGTTATAGCAACGGCAGCAGTAGCAGCAATGGCCCCTTGCTCCCCTCCATGGCTTCCAACAGCTACGACGATCTTCTGTTGTTGCAAGAGCAGCAGCACTACTACTCCTCACCGTCGTCGATGCAGCGTGTGATGAGTGCCGGAGACCTCCAACAAGCTCCTACCTCGCATGCCGCGGCGCCGGCGCTGACACCGGTGGGGAGGTACAGCGCGGAGGAGCGGCGGGAGCGCATCGAGAAGTACCGCACCAAGCGCAACCAACGCAACTTCCAGAAGAAAATAACAGTACGTACGTTAATCTCTAGCTATATCGTCATCTTGATCGTTCCCTGCATAAGTGCATAGTACTGTACTCATCATCACGCATGTTAACTTTGTCATTTGCTTTAGTACGCTTGCCGGAAGACGCTGGCGGACAGCCGACCGAGGGTGAAGGGCCGCTTCGCGCGCAACGTCGACGACGACGCAGCTGCAGATCAGCCGGAAGACGCGACGACGACGATGACAGAGGTGTCTAATTTGGTGAACGACGGAAGCAGCAGCAGCGGCAGCATGCCGCCGGAGTGGTGGCAGGCAATGGAAGGCGCGCTGGCCATGGAGGACGACGAGCTCATCGCCTCCTACCTCGCCGTCTCCTCCATCAACCTCTACTAGCTAGCTACTCCTCGCATCGATCTAGCGATATATATTCTCGAACTAATTACTTGTTTTTATCTTCTTCTCTCTAAACAAGCTAGCAAAATATTTATCAGAACCGCCATTATTATTTATTCACGTGTCAGCAATTTCTTCTCTGTCGTTCCGGATTAATTTTCAAGTAGCTAAGAATTGTGTGGGTACTTGTAAAGCAGCAGTATCCTTTTGACCGTGGAGCCGTAGGTTTGCCTGCATTTGCTTCACTGTCTAATTAATCATGTAAACACTACTGGAATCCACTCATATGCCGGGTGTTAGAAATACTCGCCTACTAGGTGAAGGCCTAAAAATACTTGTTTGCCGAGTGTTGCACTCGGTAAAACGGACCCGCTTACCCTCTGTCAGCAAAGCCACATGTGCCGTGTTTTTTCTTGGACAACCGCAATTTTTTGGTACTCAGGGAAGATTTATGTAATCGGTTTATATAAACGGACGACGAAAATCGATGGAGTCTGATCAATTTGTCGAGCACTCAGCAAAGTCAATGCCACGTGGTTTATGTTTGTCGAGTGTCATGCCAGAGGCATTCAACAAACACTCAAGCAAGAACCCAAAAAATGGGGTGTCGCGAGGGACCCGCCACTACGCAGCATTCTGCTTGGGCAGAAGGAGGAGGAGCGGTGCGGTCTATGCGCTACCGGGTGTCTCGCCGCCGTTCGTCGAGCTCGAGGAGGAGTCCTCCATCCTTGGCGAGGATGAGGAGGATTCGTTGGACTAGTGGTGGCGAGCACGACTGCCGGTAAAGCGCGGAGCGCGACCCCGGATTAGTTGTGGTAGTGGAGGCCGCGGAGGAGGAGCCTGGTGACCGCAGATTGTCACGGGTATGGCGTGGAGAGAAGCATATGGATGGCATCGAGCGGAGGAGCTCGTGGATGGTCATGGAGGAGAGCGTCAGAGCCGCCCACGCCTATGACCTCCTTCATGGCCGGGGCGCATTGTCTCCTCTGTGGTCACGGCTGAGAGAGATAAGGAGAGAAGAGAAAGAACCCCTTCTATATGTGACAATCAAACGATTTCGATCTAAGCCGCGTCACCGATCTTTACCTCTCCCTCCCAACCAATCAGAACACTTCATGCGGATTACTTTCAACATACACCTACTACGGATTGATAAAGTTTAGGTCATCCACTTGAGGGAAATTGCTGATATCCTACAATCATCTGCACTTGGAGGCCAGCAAAGTTTAGAAGAATAGAAGTGCCTTTAAACCTAAAAAAAGTGCCTAGTAGACATCAATGGTGGATTTGTTTAAGAGAACCGGAAATGTTCTCTTGTTATTTTTTTTTTAAAGTACGCTGAAAGAAAGACGGTTTGGATGTCAATCGGGTTTCTGAGCACAACATCGATTTTTGTTTTTAATCATTTTTCTATTCATTTTGAGGAACACATAGATTTTTTTTGTTTCGAATGGCATATTCAAATGTTTTTGTTGTGTAACGAATGTCAAATACCTCCTTAGGCTCCGTTTGGAACGCAGTAAAAATGTAGGAATAGAAAAAAAATGTAGGAATTGAGATGTCATGTTTCCTAGATTCCTACATGAGAACTAAAACCACTGGAAATTTTCAAAATGTCGTTTGGATGTCATGCAGGAAAAACACATGAAATGTAGACACGTCGAGATGAAAATATGAGGTGAGATCTCATATTTTCTTTTCCTCCACATTTCCTATGGTAGCTCATTCAAAGGAATCTGAGATTTCTGTTCCTTTGTTCCAAATGTATCATAGGAATTTTCCTATAGAAACCCTATCATCCAAAGTTGCTACGTGTTAACTTTGTTCCCAACGGGGCCTTATCCTTCAAGAAGAAAAAAACTACACAACACAGCAGAGTATTGAAGATTTTTGAAGGGTCGGAACAGAATAAGTGGGAACACCCAAGAAACTGTGTCTAATTATAACAAAGCTGGAGAATGTTTTCGTAAATGTCCACAAACCCTGACTTGCTGCCGCCACGGTTCCTCTCGTCCCCAGCTCTGGACACCGGCGAGCGCCGCCTTCACCTCACCGCCACACCAGCACTGACTCTCCGAATCCAGAGCTCCCGCCGTCGTGCAGCCATTAATTCCGCTGTCCTCTTTCTCGCGCCTCCCCGCCCGCAGATTCACGCACGACCCCTCGCTGCTTCCCCATCTGTACCGGCGACCTCGACCTCGCTGCTTCCCTTTGCACCGATATCAACGCTGTTCTGATTTTCACCCGCGGCTGCAACCCACAGGCAAGACATCTAGCGCGCCCTTTTCATTTACAGCCTCTGCACCCTGCCTCTGCTATGTTATTTTCCTGGTTTATCATCAAATTCTTTCGCTTCTATATATGGTTGACGGTGTAATTAATCTGCGAAAATCACACTGTGTATATTTCAGCATTAGCGGTGAAATTTTGAGGCATGGAGGATGCAGAGAACATTGAGGAAGAACTTCTGGTGGTGGAGTCAGAACTCCATGAACTACAAGGTGTCATCACTATAACCAGCATCCATTATACACATTCTAATCTTTTGATCCGTAATATGCCTTAGTTAAGTGAGGTCCATAGTCTGTATCCCTTCTCCGTAACAACTCATTTGTAAAATGATAGTCGTGGACCCAATACTGGTAGGCAGGAAGCTGACATATCAAACAACATTTCTAGTTTCGAAGCGCACACCATCCTTTGCATGGACACGGGGCAGTCATACATCTCATACCTGTTTGTGCAACAACACCAAATGTCTGGCCGGTTGGCTGCATGGCCCCAAGGATAAGCAACAACACTTATTAATCAACTGATAAATTATCAATGACGATTTGCAAACACTCATACAAGTTACACACAACCTCATTCTTCTTTAGTTTCTAAAATGTATATGAACATGGAAACTTATCCCATGTATAGCGGCATACGGAGGTGGCTATAGTCGCTGGCTGTATTTTGATCTCGAAGCAACTTCATGCCATGTCTCTGACTGTAAGGTCTCAATGTTAGTGGATAGAGGTGTAATGTTACAGTGGAATGCAGTTGGGTACTCTAGTCTAGTTTCCTAGCTATGAGAATTGCATTAGTGTTCTATTATCCGCATGCTAGTTTTAATATTTCTGACTACGAATGCACTCCCTGGGCACCTGTTGTCTTTTTTGTTTGATGCTAAAGGGTATTTGCTCTTTTCCAGCAAGTGTTGTTAATTCGAAAATAAAATCAAATGTCACCAGCCATGTTTCCAGCATTCTCCTTAACTTTAACAGATTCGAGTGCTACTGAGCTAATGTTTCTCTTAAAATTCATTATATGCAGACAAAATCAAGGCGTTGCTTGATCAGCAAGAAGAATTGTATGAGCGCCAATCACATTTGAAGGCTTTGCTGGAAATATCTAAAACTTCCAGAGATACATCAAATACTGCCCCTTCAGTTGCTCTGGAAGATTGGTCTGGAAGTTTCTCATGGGATTCTCAGGCTGATGATATTCGATTCAATGTATTTGGTATCTCTTCCTACAGGTCAAATCAACGAGAAGTAAGTCTGTAGCAGAAATACTATGTTTTTTTAATGTTTCCTCTTCGTTGGAACTGCTTATTAGCTAACAAAAAAAATCAAACGATATGCATATATTTACTTTTAACACCACAACTGAGGTTCTTATAATTCTTTATACTCCGTGAAGAATCCTACGTTTGAAGTTCTTCAGATATGTAAGATACTTCTTTGTAGCATGTTTTTGTTCTATCCTCGATATGTATGTTGCTCAAAGCAGGCAATGTAGAACTCTGTTCCTTTGATATCCTTCATTTTTCTCTCCCATTTCCTTGTAGTGTTGAGCCTAATTTTATATACCATAAACTTTCTCAGTACTGTTTACTCTTTTTCTTGATTTGCATTCTTGTAAGCATACTGTTCTTCCAGATAATTAACTCAATCATGAGTGGAAAAGATGTTCTGGTTATAATGGCTGCTGGTGGAGGGAAGAGCCTGTGTTACCAACTTCCAGCTGTACTTCGTGATGGAGTTACACTTGTCGTCAGTCCTTTGCTTTCGCTTATTCAGGACCAGGTGTTTAAGCTTTTTCTTTTCTTTTGTTGTCTTATATATGTGCTCGTTCTCATTCTTGATGATTTGTACTGTTCTAGGTGATGGGACTGGCGGCTTTAGGTATACCAGCACACATGTTGACTTCCACTACCAACAAGGAAGTCGAGAAGTTCATCTATAAGGCACTTGAGAAAGGTGAAGGGGAATTAAAGATATTGTACGTGACACCTGAAAAGATATCCAAAAGTAAAAGGTTCATGTCTAAGCTTGAGAAATGTCATCATGCTGGGCGCCTTTCTCTTGTTGCAATAGATGTGAGTGATGACATTTTCTCTTTGTTGCCGATGCCAGAATATATATTATAGTCTTTCTTTTATTGTCCGTTTATCAAATTCATTGGTTCCATTGAACTATACATGTTGACAACACTCATACGCTGTCCACCACACAATGAAGCACCTTTTTGCTGGCTAAACTGGTCGTAATATTTACTTTGTGCTGGTTAATGTGGATAATGTGGTTGTACATGCTTATTCGGTCAGTCTCTACCAATATGGATATTTTGCTTATTAAAATGCTAAACTTCCCCTAGTAGACTAAAATAAGAGATGGACACACAAAAAGGTACGGCTTATTCTAATAATTTAAGACCGGCTTTGTTTACTCATACAAGAAGAACAATTAATCTCGATTATTCCATTGACTCTCCACATATTTTAAGCTGTTCATCACTTCATACTCTTTTTAGTTTGTCTCTCATGAAAGAGTTATAAGAGCAATGTCACAGGCATAATTTACAAATCTGTGCAGTCAAGAGCAATATTACCTATCTAGAGTTACCCACTGACAGCTATCATGTAGGAAGCACACTGCTGCAGCCAATGGGGGCACGATTTCCGTCCAGACTACAAGAATCTGGGCATTTTGAAGATCCAGTTTCCCAGTGTTCCCATGATAGCTTTAACTGTGAGTTATGCAAGTGAACTCAAGTTAGAATAAGTAAAGTTTGAGTGAACCAGAACCTTTTTTTGTAGGCAACTGCAACAAGTAAAGTGCAAATGGATTTGATAGAGATGCTTCATATCCCAAGATCTGTCAAGTTTGTCAGCACTGTTAACAGGCCCAACCTTTTCTACAGAGTATGCTTTAGTTTACTTTTCTTGATACAACTATGAGAAAGTCTATTGCAGAAGCAAGCAGGAGGGGAAATAGGATTTAACTAGTTTACATGCTCGTCATGTAGGTATATGATAAATCGTCAGTTGGAAAGGTTGCTATCGATGAGATTGCAAATTTCATAAGTGAATCGTATCCGAATAACGAATCCGGTATTGTGTATTGCTTTTCTAGGAAGGAATGTGAACAGGTTCGTAGACTGACCCGTGGATGTTTTCGTTTCAATTATTTGCTGGCATGCAAATTAATTTCTAGCGATCGAATAGCTGTAACCGTCACCTCTCCATCTAGTTTCGATGTGTGTTTTGCATTCTCACAGAGTTTACGCTATCTATTAAATCATATAGATTTGATTTGTTTTCATTGTGATCAAACCATACACTAATTGACTCTTGAATACTTGACAACGAAATCTTGTTCGGAATGTACTATCAGTTCAAATCTTTTTCTGATAAGTGTTGTCACCTTTAGAAGGTGTAAATGCTATTCAATACACCGGAGCAAGAATAATTGTGTGCTTACTAGTCAAGTTCATCACAATATTAGAATTGGGAAACCACTTGTTTTGTAATTAGTCTTAAACCTTACCTTTTCGCTGGGCTATCACCACATAAATATTTTGCAATTTATTTTCTTTCTTTGATGTATGTAAAGTATGATTTCACTCGCAGCATTTTATTGATGAAATATCATGGTTAATGATGGCGCAGTTTGGCTTCATGCCCCTGAGAAAAGTTTGTGTTACGGTGTTACCAAACTGTAGGAACTTCACAATTTTCTTGTAACTTAATGTTTTTTTTGGCTCTCTAGTTCACTTTCGGAGCCAAACTTAAACAAAATCTGGACAGCCAATTCGGCTACCTGGATTTTTGTAATGCCACAACCTGGCTTGGTTTTCATGTGCCACATTTGGACGCAATCCAAGTCGGTCCTATGTTGAGTGTCTTTGACCATCTGAATTATACCTGCAGTTATTCTTGTTATGCACAATAACATGTGATTATCGGATAGGCATTAGAAGCTTGAAACTATGAGAATTTTTCTTATTTGACACTGAATAACGACTGATTTCACGATATGCCATTGAATAGTCAGATATCCCTCACCCTTCATCCTTGTAGTTTAAAGTGGCCATTCATTCTGCAGTCTCGTCAGCATCATTTACCTTGGTTCTCTCTCACATTTTGCTGAAATCGTCCACTTTACTGACAAACAGGTTGCCAAAGAATTGCGTGGAAGAGGTATTTCAGCAGATTATTATCATGCAGACATGGATGCTGTTGCTCGCGAAAAAGTTCATATGCGGTGTGTTCAGAATTTTTATTCATTTTTTCTCTGAGCTGATTTTTTCTCTACTACGATGATCTTATTTTCTGATACTCTCATTTCGAATAAATCAAGTATGGACCTTAGATGTTAGGAGAACTCAATTTATCGACTTTATAGCAGTCTTCCTGCGTCAATAAAATGAGTCTCCTTATATGCTTTTGAATTCTTTGCCTGTCATGTCGATACTCGATAGTGATAGATTTCTCAAGACGTTGATGTCATTACTCGTTATACTCATTCTGGATCTGCTGGAGTCAAAACCTGCTGCTGGCTTTTGGAGGGACAAACCAACTATGCACAACTATTTACTTTTAGGAAACAAATGCCATATGAAGTTTTTTTGGCTCGTCCATGAAAGATAGATAAGCATTAATATCTAAATTGAACTCTGCAGTTCGGAAAAAAAAATACTGTGCTTAATAACCACATTTCCAACGGATCAACCACAGATCGGAATAGTGTACCACTGGCAGGTGTAGCTTGTTCTTGAATCCTAATTTAGCTGATTACAAAATTGTGTTGCTTATGACGTTTTGATTGTTCGAACAATATTGATGCAACAAAGCCTTTCATTTCCAAGCAAGTTGGGGTAGGCTGGAGGTGAAACCCACAAGATCTCGAAACTAACTCATGGTTCTGGCACATGGATAGCTATCTTCCACGCACCCCTGTCCATGGCATATGGGATCTCGAAACTATTGATGCAAGAATAACTCTGCAAATTGATATTTACAAGCAGAAGGTGCTTCACCCTTCACGTTAGCTAGTTGATCGCCTTATGGTTTACACTTTCCTTATTGTGCTCACGATAGCCTAGTGGATCCCATATCAATCAGATTCCAAGTTTGTTAGTGATCGCCTTATGGTTTAAACTTTCCTTTTTATCTCAACCTTCTATATAAACAGAGGAGTAAGCATATAGTCGCATCAGCTATTGGTAAACCACAAAATGGAGATTAGGCTCCAAAGCCTAAGCACGCGATATTATTGCATTGTTTTTTTGCATGTAAGTCTGTATTTAGATGTGCATTTGAGATCTTTTGTTTCTTATGGTTGCATATAACTAGCCAACTGTTTCTTTTCAACAGTTGGAGTAAAAGCAAATCACAGGTCATTGTTGGAACAGTATGTGTCCTCTCTCCCTCTCTCCCTCCCTCTCTCCCTCTCTCTCTCTCCCTCTAAGCATTTAATTTGTCTGTTACATTTTGTAGGTGGCATTTGGAATGGGAATCAACAAACCAGACGGTGTGTTCAGTTCTGGATTTCGATCATAATGATGACATGTGCTAAAGATGCAGATTCATACTTAACTAATATAATTGCTTGTGATTCCACAAGTTTCTGAAAACTGATAAAAGTTGCCCCATAAGCTCGGACTAGATATCTGTACCCAGGTTTTGCCTAGCTGTTGAGGCATCCACGTGGCACTAGCACTTATGCCGTATTGACATGTTGTCCACATACTGTTCCCCACCATTTCCACACCTCTCTTCCGCCATTTGATCTCTACATCCCCTCTCCTGACACAGTAGTGGCACCATTATAATGGGGAAGAGTGCAAGGGTGCTGAGGCTGATGCTGACGAAGAGGTAGGGAGCGGCAGGGATCTGTTAGGGTGATACGGGGAGGAACCTATTGGGGGTAGTCAGGGAGACAGAGAAAGTAAGCAGCAGCCTAATGGTGGTGAGGCCAGTGCAAATGGAGAAGGCGAGAAGAGGGTAGTTGAGAGTGGTAGCAACAGGTTGACCAGGCACTGGCTTGGTAGCTAGAGCTCATGGTGGTGAGCTCACCCACCCGGTTTCGAATCGCAGGTGAAGCGTTCGGACTAAATGGGGTGCTATCCACATGAAATAATTGCTGAGAGGTCTCATCTACCTAACAACGTATAGCCAAGGGACGGATCCTTCCCCTGTTGGTCAGTGTTTTTACAGGAGATTGTCACTGAGCTAGTGCTGTGCTATGCTACTGTAGCATGCATGCATGCTCGTGTAGGATATGCTGGTGCTGCTTTATTTCGACTTAGAGAAGACTTGAGTTATATTTTTGCTAGAACTAGAGAGTTATATCGGATCGATGCATGTTAAGTTAGATTGGATTGCCATACATTAGGGCCTCTCTGATTCAAAGGAATTTGTAGGATTTCAGTCCTTAGGATTTTTTTCCTGTAGAGGTTGTTTTATCTGTATGATTATAAAATCTTATAAATAATTCCTATGGGACACAATGCATTCAGTTCCAAAGAAAACTTCCCAGTCAGTCTATTCCCTGGAAAAATTCCTATGCCTCACAATCTATGTTCTTTTATGCTGTTGCAATCCAGCATTTTCCGTATTCCTGCGTTTTTGTAATATTGAGAACCAAAGTGGCCCTAGATTTATAGGTACATTAAATCGCTATAGGTAGAGTTTGGGTTGTATTGAAATGTCAGATATAGAATTTTACTCTTAGGAGGCTATAGTGTACATTATAGAGGTAAGATAATTGCATGGGATAAACCACATTTAGAACTTTCTGAACCATGTATACATGATTGTGGGTATAAATATCTTTCTGAGTTCATCAACCTACTTGCACCCCCTTCGCAAATTTGGGCCTATGGTGCATACTCTTTGCTATTCATGTTCTTTCTCTTTTGGTGGTCTTTAGAATGATTAACTGCCAATGGTTCATAGATTCTTGTTTTAGCTTAGTTCAGAAATGATTGAGTAAAGTCATTCACTAGATGTGTTCATGTCTTTTCAGTTGTCCTATAATATTTGAACATAGGAGTCTCAATTGTTTGCATGTCTTCCTATATGACCCTGATTACTAGGGTCTCCCAGCTGGGTACTAATTGTTGAGTCCAAAGCTGTTAGACTGGTGATATGAAGCAAGTAGGATTACTATGTTTGCAACTATATTATCTTGGAAAATAAATACAAATTTCATTTTGGTTCTGCAGTCAGATTTGTGATTCATCATAGCCTTAGCAAGTCTATGGAGACATACTACCAGGTACATCTAAATATCATGTTCTTCAGTTGTTTGACCATGTGGTCCCTTAAAATAGGCTTCTATGATTTCAGGAAAGTGGCCGGGCAGGTAGAGATGGACTACCTTCAGAATGTGTTCTGTATTATCGGCCTGGTGACGTTCCCCGCCAGGTGAGGCTAAAGCGTGAAGCGTCTAAATCTTTAATTGTTGCGAGTTCCTGTTTTCGTAATCCCACATTCACTCTTGTTATGTTGAATGAACAGAGTTCGATGGTCTTCTATGAAAACTGTGGCTTGGAAAATCTTTATGACATAGCACGATATTGTCAGGTACAATTCGCAATCCTGTGTTAATCTTTTAAAAGTCAGAATAGTAGAAAGTACTCCTGACAAAATAGGCCGGAGCCCCGCTATATTAATATAGCAAACACCGATACAACCAACGAGACACGGCTGGGGCGACAGCCAACACACACCCAAAGAAAGGCAAGGAAAAGAAGAAAGAAAAAACGACATAGGCGGATTGACTAAGCGACGATGACCCGCAACCGCTACGCCCTCTCCGAAGAAGTACCACCACGCTTCTAGCACCGAATCGACGAGTACCAAGCAGCACCTTCAAGAAGGAAAGCCACGCTGCTGCCGGACCAGCGCACTGGTCCTAGGGTTTCCCCCGGCACAGAGGGAAGCGGATGAAGGGTAGCCACGACACCCTTCAGGAAGGAAAGATGCCACCCGAAGGCGGCACCGCGTCGGTGTCGGGGACAAGGATTTCCCCCGAAAACCCCATCCACAACCCCGGACGATCCGTAGCACAGGAGCCCCATGAGGACGAGCCTCGACACCACCAGACTAGTCGCCCACCAACATGCGTCAAAACGATCCTGAAGCCACCATCGTCGTCGCACCGAAGTAGCCGCCACGAGGTCTGCAAGACGGAGGTGAGGAGAAGTATGAACCGGGGTCAGCAGTACCGCAGCCGCGCGGGAGGGAACAACCTCCACCGCCAAGGACGGTAGTCGACCGGACGCGGCAGCAGAGCACACCAGTCCCCATCAGGTTCGGCCGGGCCCAGCGGGCCCGTAAAGCCCCCACGGGGGCACACCAGTCCTAATAGGGTCCCGTCTACATTTCATCGATTTTAGTCCCTTTGGTACTAAGTACTAACAACCATAAATGGAGTCTTTCTATCTGTTATAAGTCCCACATAGTTGTTGATAGATGACTATTGGGTATCCTAGCTGGATATTGATTATACAACACTGTTACAAATAGCTCCCACTGAACATGCGCGGACTATCAGACCTCCCTCCTATAAATGAACTGCACACACTGTTTACAGAGGCACTTCACGTTCCATGAACAGTTCTGGCTAGATAATTACTCTTCATTCATAGAACACAGCTCTCATGTATACGATATTTCAGGATAGATAATCAGGGATAAAGAGCATATGCGCATCTGTTTTATAAAAATGGTTAGAACAGAAGGATACGTAAAATTAAGTGCCACCAGCCGCCAGGATCTTGAAGTCTACAACAAATGAACATTTTAATGCGGTCGTGGAAGGGAAACAGAGCTATGGCAGGGAGGCCGCCGAGAAGAGAAGTGGCGGTGCGTCCTCCGAATGAAGGAGTCGCGGCTTCGTAGAAGGGGCGGACCGGCGGAGGATTACCTCCCCTTGGTTGCGAGACATGCATCTAAACCCCAGACATGACTCAGATTGGGTGGGAAATCCCCCTTGCTTGCTCATACAAACATTCGGTCTATCTGGCCTGGGGAAGGGTTCACACGTGGTGGGGGTTGAATCCCCCAACCACCAATACGTGAATCAACTGTCTCAGGAGGAAGAGTGGACAAGATACAGCATATTGGGATGAATACCATGTTAGAGAAGTTGTAGATATAACTAAGCAAGTTCGATTAAAAAAACTCAGCAAATCAAAGTTAAATAGTTGAAGGGCCTGTAGCACAATCTTGCATATAACAAGAAAGGAATATAACATTTTTTTGGTCTGGTTAATTGGAGATAATGTGAGTGGTATTTCAAATACAACATGCAAGAACCTGACCTTTCAGTTCTTCATATTATGTATTCGACAGTAGCTTCTGATTCCAATCATGTTTTTTTTCAGTCTAAGAAAAACTGTCATCGTGGTGCTTTCTTTCAACATTTTGGAGAGGCTTCGCAGGAATGCAACGGTATTTTCTCAGTACTTACGTGTGTCCATATCTGCACTCTCTAAATATTGATATTTACACAGTTTCTTGCAGGAATGTGTGACAACTGTGCTTCTAGTATTGAGCTCAAGGACATAGATGCTACCTGTATGATAAGTTTAATATCTACACCGAACCACACATTCTTGTTTATAGCAAAAAAAAAATAGCGATAACTTTTTGTGTGTGTGGAAACTGTAATGTATTATCATCTTTAATGTCCATGATGGGTTATGTTGCTTCTTGTTCAGACCATACCAAAATCATCGTTTCACTTCTCCAAGAAATGCAACTCAATGACCAAAGAGCTACATTGCTGCAGCTGGTGGATAAGTTCAAAACAAAATGGAAACATTTAGGTAAATATCCTCAACTGACTATATCCTTTTCTGATTCCAGTAAGTACAACATTCTGTATTCTATGTTCTTTGCCTGGGTAATGTTCAAATCGCATAAGAGTCTTAACGTAACTCCCTTCAACCGAGCTGACATTACAATTGTGAATGCTCAAGCAGGTTGTTCAAATGAAGCAGTTGATCTTAAGAAGGAAGAACTTGAGCAGTTGATAGTTCAACTTATACTTGACCGTGTTTTGGTATGTGTGCCTCCATTTGGAATCTATATTGGTCAAATAATAACCTAGTGTTGTTCCTATTGGACTTTTTTTGCAACAGTTTACACTAGTGCTAAATATCTATCTATATATACGAAGTTCCACAGAGCTACTGCGACTAGGGTTATGAAAACCAGTCATGTTAAAAATCCCAGGATCTGGGGAAATGCCAGAACACTTGTCAGTTCTGTTTGTTCTTGGTTTGCCTTTTTTTATTCTATATGTCTTATAAATGTTTATATCTTTGCCACCTTGTAAAGGTAGCTGTTAAGGCAGCAGAAAACAATGATATATTGGTTGTCGATATGCCTCTTGACACTATCTAGGGAAAATCAGAAACCGGCATGAATTAACTGGATTGGGAGCCCATAAATCAAACATCCCATCCTCAGAGATCTGGGCAACAAGTAAATATATAAAAAAGTGGCCATGATGCTAAACATGTTGAGTGCTACATTTTTTGGTTGAAATATATTAAATTAACAGAACACAGTTGTACTCCTTAAAACAATTGGCGCAACACTTCTTTGCACATATGCAGCCTCTTGTTGCATCTCCAATGAGGTGCATTAACTATATTATGCCATGAATTTTTGCAAGTTAAACATTAGACTTCGAGTTATTAAACATAATCTTTTGGTTGCCTCGACGATCTCGATTGGCTACGATTGCTAAAATCCATCCTTTTTCCCTAACAGAAAGAAGAATTTCAGCATACGGCATATACAACCAATGCATATGTTGCTTTAGGACCACTGTGGAAGTCAGCATTGCAAGGTAATTGATCCTTTTTTCTCGCAGACCTTCCAGTTTTACTTTACCATTGTTGGATGAAAGTCCTTGAGTACATGTACTGGTACATGCACCATTGTCTCCGTTGTTGCCTTGTTGCTAAATGAATTAGGAAATAGCTTGTGCCCTGTCCCTTCAACTCACAGTCTTCCACACCCCTTTCACTGTAGTACGTTCATATTTTTGTGGGGTATAGTCATGAATATGTTTTCACTACACAGGGAACAAACCGGTGAAGCTAACTAGTGCTATTCACTCTCAAGATAGTGATGGTAGATCTAAAAGTACAAAGTGCAATCAGATGAGCAGTTTGGAAGCTAAACTTGATGAACTACGTAGAACTATCTCTTCTGATAATGGGGGCATATTCCCCCATGCAGTTCTTTCCACGCAGCAAAATTCCCTACTGAACTCCCATAAACCAACCACTATTGCTGAGGTGAGTTTTAGTTTAACTTGCTTTTCATTGTTATTGCAAGTTTATCTCCAACATGGGACATTCTGGTTCTTTCTTGTGCAGCTAGAAAAGCTTATAGGGAAGGTAAAGACTGACAAGTACGGCAGTGACATCATTGAGGTGATGCGGTCAGAAACTAACTGTGGAAAAGACAGTGGTACGAATGGAGCTAAGAGGCAAAGGAAGGATAAGGGTGTTGTTTTTGTTGAGAGTAGCGAGGAGGAAGCCTAGCATTACCATGGATAAGTCAAGTGTGCATGCTCTGACAAGGTAACATAAATTTGATTTGAGAGGGTAGGCTTGGTAATGATCTGGGCAAAAATGGGCTTTATGGTTATTCTCTGAAATATAAAGGGTTTTTTGGGTTTGGTTTTGGGAATGGTTTCATTTGGATGGGCTGAAGTGGACTTAGTTGAGAATGATTTGGTTTGGTTAGGGATGTGGAAGATAGTTTGGTTTAGGGTGGCTGAAAGTTTTCAGTCTGAATCGGTCTCGACACGTGGTTCCTGTTGAGTTCAACCCATGTTTCTTCTTAGCCATTTCACCACTGAGCCAGAGCGCCTGAGCGCTTTCCTAGTCTTCTTGCCACTGTAGCCGCGGTTTTCCGGCCCTCCACCTTGGCATTCTCTGTAGGCGTAATGGTGAGTCGTGACCACCCCTCTGGTTCTCGTCCGTGGTTGTGTACTCCAAAGAGGGAAAGTACCCCAGTCGCTTTTTTGTAAGCTTTTCTCAAGAAAAAGCAATCAGTACTGCCGAGGTCTTCCTCTGATAGGCCCCGCTTGTTTGATAAGTCCTCTTCTAAATCTTTGGGTAGGCTGATATTGTCGGGGGGGCTACCCCCGGGTAGGGTCAAGGCTTGGCATAAAGATGAGTTTAAAGATATGCCGAGGTACGGAAAGGGCCGACCTGTTTGGGACTGGGAGTGTCCGAGCATCATCTTGACCTGGAGGATACAAAGGCCGACCTATCTTGGCCCAGAGGGATCCGAGGTATCCCGTCAGCCTGGGCCGAGGTTCACTGTCCGAGCTATGGTCAGCCGACCTAATACCTCGGTGCTATGGTTTATATGGTGAGTACCAGAGAAGCTGTGTGAAGGAAGTTATACCCGAGGTGGTCGGATCTTAAGTACAAGACCCGAGGTAAGGAACGGGAGCAAGACCCGAGCTAACCAAGGCAGGAGGCCGTAGGTCGGGCAGGAGTCAATGCTCCTGTCACTTCTAGCCGGGTACAAGAGCGCCTGACGCGGGAGCGTCTGTCACGGAGCCTGGCAGAGGCGTGCCCCGGGTTCGGCGGGGCTGCACGTCTCTGACCGCTGACCACGCGGGATCTGGGAAAAGGCTACGAGGTAGCCCTGCCAGGCCACGTCCTGTCCTGTCAGAGGAGACATGCTAGTTCTGCCGTTAGGTAGCAGGAGATGGGCAGGCCACGTCTTGTCCCTGACAGAGTACATGATGACCAGCGCAGAGGCATGGCAACAGTGTTCAGCGAGGGGCACAACGGTAACCCTGGCCTATATAGTGGGCTTCACCCCCCTCCTGCTTGAACCCGAGGAGAGATCGATCAACAGAGAGAGAAAGAGAGAAAGGAACCTCGGAACACCCCGGAAACACCTCGGATCTAGCTCGGAGTGCCTTCTTCCTCCCGTAGCTCCATCTTTTACCTCAAGTTCTCACCATTGTATCATCATACAGCTCGAGGAGCAGCTTGTACTTGTCACTTTGAGCTATACACTGAGTAGGATAGTGCTGCAGTAGGGGTGTTACCTCCACAAGAGGGCCCCGAAGCAGGGTACATCGTGGTGTGCTTTGTGTTCTTGGTTTCTTGGTTTCTCGTTCGTGTTCTTGCGTGTTCTTGCGTGTGCACTTCTTGAGTGCATAAACCCTCCCCGGATTCCCCCAACGACCATTCGGCCCCATCTTAGCCATACCTATGGCATCTGCCGTGATCCCACCACGACAGTTGGCGCCCACCGTGGGGCAGATTGAGGCGTTGGAGGGAGTTTACATCCGGACGGGCTCAGGCGAGCGTGTTCTTTCCGGGCTTATCGCCAAGATCGGTGAGTTCACCTTCATCAGCGACAACGCGGGGTGTTTCGCCGGCAAGCCCTTCCCCGAGCATGGCTTCACCATGATGCTCGGCAGCTTCGTCACCTACGTTGCTGTCGAGGTTGTTCGCGGGTACCCGGAGCAGGTGCTCGTGGACGACGAAACTCCTCTCCTCGCGGCTTTAGGTCGGCGTATCACTCGCCCCGAGAGCTGCGTGGAGGTGATGATGACAGGTCCGGTTGATGCCGCTGGCAAAGTAGATGCCAGCAAATCCAAGCGGCCGAGGTTGCTAAGGTGAGATCTGCAAAGCCCAGGCTAGAGAAAGAGTGCCTGGTACCCCCGAGCTGCAGGGCCGAGGTGCGACCCTGGTAGAGATAGTGAGACACTGGCAGACCCAGTAAATCCAGGAGTGGATGTAGTGGTGACTGTGGCCGACCTAGAGGCAAAGCGTGTCCTGTTGCAAAGGAGGCTGTAGCAATGATAACAGCTAGAGATGAGTTCAATAGAGATCTGCGTGAGTACAATGCAGCGAATGGCTTCACCCCGGTAGCAGTTGATACAAATAGGGGAGCCGAGGTGCGGCAGAGAGGCAAGGGGCTCAATGATGAGATAAACAGGGAGGCTCGACCTACCACCTCGGCTAGGAGTGAGAGTCGCGTGTCGACTGGAAGGCCGGTATATAGTTCCCCTGCTAAGAACCTCAGAGCTGCCGAGGCAGGCAGGGCCGAGCTATCCGGGTTGACTGGAGATGCATGGCGTGCGCAGCAGAAGCGAGTCAATGAATTAGTGTATGTAGCTAACCAGCAGAATGAGGCTCTCCGCAGAGCATATGCCGGGGCTGGTGATTCAGAGATGGTTTATTCAGCTAGGCCAGTTAGTCAGGTGTCCAAGGGGCAAGCCTCGTCTCCACTCGTCGGAGGAGCCGATCGAGCCCGGAGTGTCACCTCGGGTCAGAACAAGCAGCTGCAGATGTATGATCCGGTGTTAGCAGCAAAGCAGAAGGTGGGCCAGGGCAATGCTAGCCGAGCTAAGGGAAACCCCGGCCCAGGTAATGCAAGCCGAGCTAAGGGTAACTCCGGTCAGGGAAATCAGAATGGCGGGCAAGCAGCGTCGGCTGGCCGAGGTAAACCACCTCCGCCCCCGAGGTATCAGCAACAACCCGGCCGCAGGGGCAATATCAGCGAGAGCCGGAGTATGTTCAGCAACCTCAGAATGTCGGTCAAGGCGATGACCGATATGATGATGGAGACTCGGCCATGGCGCGAGCTGGATACCACAGAGTGGATGGGGCGTTGGGACCTCGGATAGGAGGTCGGATGTTAGCTCCAGGCGATGTTCGTAACAAGCTGGATAGAATCTACTTGTCCGAGCAACTGGAGGAGGAAGGCCCTCCTGGTCCGGCGTGTTTTGGACCTCGGATCATGAAGGAGCCACCACCACCAGTATCTCAGTTCCAGTTAGGTCGGAACACCAAGCCATACAACGGGAGCACCAAGCCACAAGATTGGCTGACAGATTATGTATCCTCGGTGCACATAGCGGGGGGCAATCGCCGATGGGCGGTCCGGTATCTCCCGCACATGTTGGAAGGTCCAGCTCGGATCTGGCTGAATAATTTGCCGGAGTATAGTATCAACTCCTGGATAGACTTGGAGCTGGCGTTTAACAGCAACTTTGCTAGTACATACAAGAGGCCAAACCGACCTCAGCTCCTGGCAGCATGTAAGCAAGATGATCATGAAACTGACCGAGAATTCTTAACTCGGTGGAGCAATGTTCGGAATTCCTGTGAAGGAGTTGTAGAGGCACAGGCCATTTCCTGGTTTGCAGATGGTTGTCGACATGGCAGCATGCTGTGGCAGAGGCTCCAAGAGATATGCCGAAATCCCTAGCAGAAACAATCCGGATTGCAGATTCTTATGCTCTGGGTGATCCGATGCAGCCAGCAGCAGAGGCAGTGGCACGTAACAGAAGGAGGGAGCCAATAAACAACCGGCTCGGACCAAGGTGTAATGACCGCCAAGAGTTCGGACAAAAGAGGAGGGAGCCGGACTACCCTACACCTCGAACCAAGTTGCAGCGGTGAACCCGGATCAGCCCGGAGCTGGAGGTGTCCAGAGGCCAAAATCAATGGTCCGGCATTTAGTCCGAACCCGGAGCCACCCTTGACTTATGAATCAATGATAGATGGTCCTTGCTGTTACCATACGACCGACCCGCGCAAGCCAGCCAACCATTCAACCCGGCAGTGCAGCTGGAACCGCAGAATCAGAGAAGAAGGGGCGAAGGCCGGAGGAATCAGAGCAGGACCACCTCAGAGATTTCAGCCGAGGCCCACCCAATCTGTCCGGAGCAAATGTTACCCCGATAACCACTGCACCTCCTCCGAGGCCTGCAGCAGCAAGGCCCGTGAATGTTGTGAATGTCCGAGGTAATAAACAACAATGGTGCCGGACCAAGTCAGCAGTATGAATACCCCGGAAATGACTATAGAGAGGCTCATGCGAGCTATGTGGTCTTTGTGACCGAGCCAACTGACAAGAAGAGCGTGCAGAGGCGTGCCATGGAGGTGAATGCAGTAATGCCGGTGGTGCCGACCTATATGAACTGGTCTGAGCAGGAGATCACTTGGAGCAGGAAAGACACACCTCGGATCATGCCGAGCCCTGGAAAGTATGCCCTGGTGGTAGATCCAACGTTGTGTGGGCCTACCAACAATGTGAGGTTCACCCGAGTTCTGGTGGACAATGGCAGTGCCATCAACATCATGTACCGAGACACAATGGTGAAATTGGGCATATCGCCAAATCAGTTGATGCCAAGCAGTTGTACTTTTCATGGGATTGTGCCTGGCGTTTCCTGTGCACCCATGGGCAAGATATGGGTGGATGTAGCATTTGGAACCAAGGATAATGCCGAGTTGAGAGTATCGAGTTCGAGGTGGTGGACTTGGAGAGTGCATACCATGCATTGCTTGGAAGGCCGGCTTGGCCAAGTTCATGATTTCCACCCATGTTGCATACCTGAAGATGAAAATGCCAGGGCCTAATGGGATCATATCCATCTCGGGTGACTACAAGCGAGCCATTCAGTGTGCCTCGGCGGGGTCTAATCTGGCCGAGTCTTTGGTGATCGCAGCTGAGAAGAAGAAGCTGCATCAAGTGGTGGCAATGGCGCAGTCAACACAGCTCGGCATGTCCGGACTGATGAGCCCGGACTCAACTGCAGCGTTCGAGGTGCCCAAGGAGACCAAGAAGATCCCCATTGACCCGGAGCACCCAGAGCTATGGCCATCATTGGGACCGGGCTGGGCGAGAAATAGGAAGCGAGCTCTGTCACTTCCTCCGTGAGAATCGGGATATCTTTGCATGGTCGGCTAAGGACCTGCCTGGTGTTCCGAGGGAGTTGGCAGAGCACTCTTTATTTGTCAGGCCAGAGGTGAAACCGGTGAGGCAACCGACCCGTCGTCTCTCAGACGACCGAAGACAAGTGGTGCTGGACGAGCTGGCTAAGTTGCTTGCAGCCGGGTTCATTATGGAGGTGCTGCATCCGGACTGGATATCCAATCCGGTCTTGGTGGAAAAGAAGAAAGACGAGCCAGCCGTGGTCAAGGTGTGGCGCATGTGCATTGACTTCACTAACCTCAACAAGGCGTGCCCAAAAGATCCATTTCCATTACCTCGGATTGATCAAGTGATCGATTCCACTGCTGGTTGTGAACTGTTGTCTTTTATCGATGCGTACTCTGGTTTTCACCAGATACCACTGAACCCAAGGATCAAATAAAGACTGCTTTTATTACCCCGTATGGGGCGTATTGCTATCGTGTCATGTGTTTTGGTCTGAGAAATGCCGGGGCAACTTATCAGAGGTGTATGCAGAAATGCCTGCACTCTCAAATGGGCAAAAATGTGCAAGTGTATGTCGATGATATCGTCATCAAAACTAAGGAGAAACGTACTCTCCTCGAGGATCTCGAGGAGACATTTGTGAATTTGAGAAAATATCGGTTGAAGCTTAACCCGGACAAGTGCACCTTTGGTGTCCCGGCTGGAAAGTTGCTCGGATTCCTGGTGTCTAGCCGAGGTATCGAGGTTAACCCGGCCAAGATCCGAGCTATTGAGAACATGAAGTTACCGAAGTGTTTGAAAGATGTGCAGAAGTTCACAGGGTGCCTAGCCTCGTTGAGCCGATTTGTAGTCGGCTGGAGAAAAAGCCTTACCTTTGTACCAGCTCATGAAGAAAAGTACCGGGTTTACATGGACCCCGCAGGCCGACGTGGCGTTCGAGCTGAAAAAGATGTTGTCCACTGCCCCGGTGTTGGCGTCACCATTGCACAATGAGCCGATGTTACTTTACATTGCGGCCACAAACCGAGTTGTAAGTGTGGCAGTGGTGGTGGAGCGCGAAGAAGGTGGCAGGTCGGTGCAGAGACCGGTGTATTACTTGAGCGAGGTGATCTCTACCTCGAAGCAGAACTACCCTCACTACCAGAAGATGACGTATGGTGTCTACCTGGCGGTCAAGAAGTTGAAGCATTATTTCCAGGAGCATCCCATGACGGTGGTGTGCGAAGCTCCAATCTCGGAGATCATCGGGTGCAAAGATGCAACTGGCCGAGTTGCCAAATGGGCGATTGAGGTGTCTCCATATGCACCACATTATGAGAGAAGAGATGCAATTAAATCCCAGGCGTTGCCGGACTTCTTTTGTGATTGGGCCGAGATGCAGTATGAGCCACCCAGGCCGGACTATAATTATTGGAAAATGCATTTTGATGGGTCCAAGACAAAGATCGGGCTGGGGGCTGGAATAGTCCTCACCTCGCCAAGCGAGATCAGCTGAAATACGTGCTGCAGATTCATTTCTCAGCATCAAACAATGTGGCGGAGTATGAGGCCTTAATCCATGGCCTCAAGTGGCAAGGAGATCGGTATCCGGCGTGTAGAGTGCTTCGGCGATTCCGACCTGGTGGTGCAACAATCTTCTGGAACTTGGGATGCTCTGGATGCCAACATGGCGTTATATCGGTTCCATGTGCAAAAGATATCCGGGTTCTTTGAAGGGTGTGAGTACAGGCATATACCTCGGGCAGAAAATGATGCTGCCGACGTGTTGTCAAAGCTCGGTTCATCGAAAGAGGCAGTACCACCAGGGGTAGCCCTGAATCACTTGAGAACTCCTTCAATCAAACCTTCTCCTGAATCCGAATCTATTTTCATCCCGGCGGAGCAAGAGCCCGGACCTGTTCCAATGGAGGTAGACGTCGGGTGCGTTTGGTCGGACCCGGGGACTGCGTGGCAGAGCTCGGGGACTGCGCACCAACCTCGGGGATGCTCATCAGACCGGGGACTGCGTGGCATACCTCGGGGATGCTCATCAGACTCGGGGACTGGTCGCAGGATGGTGGAGGAAATAATGGAGGAGATTATGGTGGCCGAACCAATGGAGGTGGACGAGGAACTTTTTCCTTTGCACCCAGTGCCGGAGTGGGCGGAGCAAATCATGAAGTTCATAACGGAGGGAAGCATGCCAAGTGACACAACCGAGGCTAGGAGATCCAAAGGAGGGCAAAGGCGTACACCATCATCAACAAGGAGCTCTATAAAAGAAGCGTAACCGAGGTGTTGCAACGGTGTGTCGAGCCAGCTGAAGGCAAGGAGATGCTTTTGGAGATCCACCAAGGAGAGTGTGGTCATCATTGCAGCACAAGAGCTCTGGTGGCCAAGGTGTTCAGGCATGGGTTCTATTGGCCCACTGCTCTTTCTGATGCAGAGGCCATAGTTCGGAGATGTGAAGGATGCCAAAGGTTTGCCAAGCAAACGCATATGCCAGCCTCGGCGCTCAAAACAATTCCTATCACTTGGCCGTTTGCGGTATGGTGTTTGGATATGGTGGGAGAGTTCAAACCAGCCCGAGGTAACATGACGCAGTGAAACCAATCCGGAAGTTGGATGGTCATTCAGCTGTAACTTTTTTGAAGGAGATCATTCTGCGATATGGATACCCCCATAGCATTATCTCGGACAACGGCACGAACTTTGCTGTTGGAGAATTTGCTCGGTTTTGCATGAACAAGGGAATCCGGCTGGACATAGCCTCAGTGGCACACCCGGAGTCTAATGGACAAGTGGAAAGATCAAATAATCTAGTGTTGGCCGGCATCAAGGCTCGGCTCATTGAGCCACTGCTGAAAACTCCGGGGTGTTGGATATATGAGATACCAGCAGTACTGTGGGGTCTAAGGACCACGCCAAATCGATCAACTGGTTATACGCCATTTTTTATGGTCTATGGGGCAGAAGCTATGCTATCCACTGACATCGAATATGATGCGCCCAGAGTGGCAATGTACACTGAAGCCGAGGCAAGAGAGGCTCGGGAGGATGCAGTAGATCTGCTTGAGGAGGCTAGAGAATTGGCCTCATCTCGGTCAGCAATATACCAGCAAGGTCTCCGGCGTTATCATAGCCAGAGTGTCAACCCTCGTGTGTTTCACGAGGGAGATTTGGTGCTGAGGTTGGTGCAGCGCAAGAAAGGCCGGCACAAGTTGTCACCTCCATGGGAGGGACCGTTCATTGTGAGCCGAGCTCTGCTCAATGATTCCTACTATCTAATAGATGCGCAGGAACCAAGGGAAGATGGGCTGGACAACCCCGGATCAGAGGTCAGGCGACCATGGAATATAGCTCTACTCCGACCTTTCTACTCATGAAAGGCGCAATGTATGTACCTCGGCTAATCCTTAATGAAATGTCGGCACTCCGAGGTTGAAGCTCGGGGACTGCCTCGCTCGTGTGCTTGTGTTTTATTTCTGTTTGTCAGTTTTGTTCATATGCCGAACTATTTTGAACCTCGTCCCAAACTTCAAGTAATGTGTGCTATGTGACTAATCTTGTGACTCGACTGGCATCTGCCTAAAAGGTAGTCAAGAGCAAAGATGAAAAAACGTGGGAGACATGAAAATGGACTCGGGGACCGGTCCAAAAATATAGTTCGGCATGTGTCGTTTACTAACCCCTGTCTTTACCTTTTGTTTATGTCGGATGGTTTTGGAAACACACTTCGAGATTTGCTAAGTACTGTATGCTATAACACAACAATCTTGTGACTCGACTGTCGAACGCCTAAATGGTAGACAAGAGCAAAGAATGCCAGATATAGTAAACATGAAAGTGAACTCGGGGACTCGTTCCAAAAGGGTTCGGCATAAAGTTTTAGAAAAGCATGGTTCGGATAGCAAGTTAATAGTACTGGTAGCAAAGCAAACTACTTAAGGTCTGTTACATCTGCACCCGGCATACCGGGGATTTAATATTTTGTTCGAGACAAGTTCAGGCCTCGGAAGAAGGAGCCTCGGGCGCAGGAACAACCTCGGGCGCAGGAGCCTCGGGCGCAGGAACAACCTCGGGCGCAGGAACCACCTCGGTCGCGGAGGCAACCTCGGTTGTTGGAGTGGATGCCGGGTGTCCGTCACGTCGGAGGAGATCACCTCGGTAGCTACGGCTTTGCCGGACTTGCCCTTGGAATTCGGAGGTTCGTCGAAGCTGAAGTCATCATCTGAGCCTTCAGCTATCTCGGGTGTGTGGCCGGCCTTGCCCTTGGAGCTCTCAGGCTCGTCAAAGTCAATTTCCTCGCCATCAGAACCTTCTTCACCGGACTCTGCTTCCTCGTCCGAGCTCTCTTCGTCGTCAGAGTAGAGGCGCCCTTCATTGAAGATCCGGGTGTTTGCATAACTACCAAAAAGGTCGGCGGCTGCTTGGCGTTTTTCGATGCCATCAGGAAGGGTATTCCAAGGAGAGCCCTTGCGCAAGGAGGTAACAGTATGGATTTCAACATCTTCATACCAGGACAGCACGAACACCAGGGCCTTGTCCGCTCCAGCCCGAGCTGACGAGCATCTCCACTCCCGAAGTCTAGCCTCGGCTCCTTTCAGCTTTGTGGCGAGCTCGTCGATGCAAGTGGGGGTCTTAACCTTGGGCCAGAGGGCACGGTGGACCTCGATGGCAGCATCAACAAGTTTGGTTCCAATGGCTCGGAGTGGCCTGATCCGAGCATTAAGGGCGACAAGGTGGTCCTGGATATCCCAGCTTTCGCTGAGGGTTTCTGACTCAGCCCTCTTTGCCCGAGCTGCTTGAACTTCTCGGATAGCTTTGTCCTTGGAGTGCTCGAAGTGCGCTGAAGAAGACAAAAAGGCTGTCGCTGAATTAAACCATATTGTGGCACGGGGCGTAGGTCGGCGGAAAATAAGGAAAAGAGGAGAAAGGAAACTTACTATCCATTTGATGATTAATCCGAGTGAGCTCGGACAACCAGCTCTTCGATATAGCTCGGAGGGCGATAAGCTCGGCTTCGGCCGAGGTGGCGCGGCTCTCCAGGGTCTTGGCAAACTCTAGCTGCTGTTCGGCGGCCTGGTCTTTGGCCTTCATAGCGTCCTCCACAGTGGTTTTGGCTTCATTAGCCCGGTTCAGCTCTTGCTGCAGCCGAGCTATTTCATCTTCGGCTGTCTTCAGCCTGGAGGCGTAGTCTTTGTCGCTCTGCTCCTTTGCGGATAGAAGAGTCCGGTGAGACTTCTTCAGTCTGTTGTGATCCAGCAGGAGGTTCTTGAAGACCTTTGTCCGAGCATTGTTGCACTCCTGAAAAAATAGAGAGATCAGTTCGAAGAGATCCAAGCTCTTTTTAGCACCCGAGGTCTGGGGACTTGGCATTGGCCTCGGAGACTCAACATGGGAAAAATGACAAGTTTTTGAGATTCAAGCCGAGCAATTTTAACTCGGTGGAGTGTCAATTGCTCAACCCGAATCTCGGGGACTGGGAATAGTGTATGTACTTACCGAGGCCTTCTTGCTGCAATCAAGGACCGCAGTCTGCATGTTGTAGATGGACTGGAGCACGGCGCTAGGTCCGACTGGATGCTCAGAGCTCGGATTAGAGGAGACCTCGGCAGTGTCAGCCGAGTTCTAGTCTATGTCATAGTGCTTCTCCGAGCCTAAGCTGTTCCCGCTCTTGGTCCGGAGTTGCCCGACCTCCCAGCTGCTGATGTCCGGCTGAGTGGTAGCAGCAAAAAGAGCTCGGGAGGTGGCGACCTGAGAGCTTGAGGGCGCAATCTAGGTGGAGGTGGACTTCGGCGCAGGAACGTGCGGCACCAGTTGGGTGCTCGCAGCCTTGGGTCCCGGTGGCGGTGGCGGTATCGGAGTTTGCTGTGGCTGTTTGGGGGGCTCAACGTCTTGAGCTGAATCTTTCTGCTGCTGCTGGAGCTTTTGCTTCTGCTGTTGTTGTTGTCGTTTCTTCTTTTGCTGCTGTTGCTGCTGGTTGCGCGCAGCCTGAGACTTGGGGGAGAGCCGAGACTCCTGCACGGTCTTAGCCGGAGTCTTGGCGCGATCTGTCTCCGCATCCTTCTGAGGAGGCGGAGGAGTCTGATCTCGGCGGGGAGCAGAGTGCCCCAGGCTGCTCCCCGCCCGGAGTCAGAGCTCGGCGGTGGAACTTCGGCGGAGGAGACGCGCGCCGGGGAGGAGATGGTCTTCTCCGGGCTGGTGAGGTCAATGGACCGTTCTGGAGGAGAGGCTCTGGCAGGGCTGTCGAGGTTAACCTCGACCTCGGTTGTCTGAGCTTCAACCACCGGAGGTAGTGGTGAGTGTATCGAGTTATGGCTCTGCTTGATCTGCCGAGCCGGGCTAGACGAAGGAGAAAGATTAAGTTAGAGTGTAAAAAACTTAACCTCAGAGCAGCGTGAGAAGTAAGGAGGAGCAAGGTGACTTACGCATCTTCCTCCACGGGGCCTCGTTTCTTGCGCCTCGCCGAGGTCTTCTTGGCACGCTTGGCTTTGGGCGCCGCAGTCTCCGAGGTCTTGGAAGCCTCGGCATCCGAGGTACCAGGTCCTGAGCGCTTCCGGGAAGCTGCAGGCGCTGGATGAAAGTTCTTATATGTGGGAGGAGCATATGAGATGGGAATAACGTTGACAGGTTCCAGAATTTGGCAATCGTCATTGTCATCATCGTCGTCAGACCAGTCTCTGATGGAAGTGGGAACTTGTTTCTTACCCGGGTTGGAGGAGCTAGTCTTTGGGGTGGACCTCGGAACGGCCTTAGGGATCGGCAGGTGATCCTCATTGTCCGGGTCTTCAGTCTCTGGACCTTCCAGGGCGAGGCGGGCAGGCGCCCAGTTCGACGGCTCCGGGCCGTCCTCGATTAGCTGCCGGGCGAACCGCTGCAGGAGTGGCAAAAAAGAATTAAGTTAAGAAGCAACCGAGGTGTGCAAGACCGGAGTGTAAGCTCGGAAAGTTAGTAAGTACTCACTTGCTCCGGAAGATTTTCTCTGTGGTGAGGCTCCACGCCCCATGTCCACTCCTCGTCCATCTCAGTCTGAGCAATGGCTTTGACCCGGCGCCAAACTGAGGCCTTGGAGAGCGCCTTGCTGCTGATCCGAGTAGGATCGAGTAGACCTTCCATATGGCAGATCTTATGGGCTCGTTGTTGGAGGGGGCTGACTCTTCGATCCACAAAAGTCCGGAGGATGTCATCGGAACCCCACCCTCTTTTCTTGAGATCCAGCATGTATTCATGGATCTCTTGAACCTCGGCGTAGGCGTCCTCCGGGTTGAAATCCCAATTGAGTTGTGCAATGGGAGGGCCGAGCTGGAAGTCCGGGAGGTTGATGAGGTCGACAGTACCGGGGTTCCTCACATAGAAAAAGGATCGCTGCCACTTCTTGCAGCTCTCCAGGCCTTTGATCCATGGGAACTCGGAGCCCAGCCGGGGTGAGATAGAGGCCGCACCACAGGCAGTCATATCCTTGTTCACAACCTCCTTGTTGGGGATGCTTTGTTTCTTCAGCTGGAAATACTTGGCCCAGCCCTCAACGCTCGGCCAGAGGCCGAGGTATCCTTCAGAGAAAGCTGCATAGCACGACAGCTGTAGCATGGAGTTAGCGGGGAGATGGTGCGGCTGCAAGCCGAAGAACTTCAGAAATTCCCGAAAGAACTTGCTGGCCGGAAGTCCGAATCCGCGCTCGAAGTGAGAGACAAACACCACTTTCTCGCCGGGGTTGGTGATCGGTTCGCCGTCCCCAGTGTGAAGTCGATGTAGCAGTTCGGCTGGGATTCGATGAGTTTCTTTGAGCCATTTGATATCATCGTCGGTGACGTCCGAGCCATCCCATCCACCTCTCTCACTGGCGGAAACCTCGGCTTGGTTTGACGTAGCAATTGCCGACATGTTGGCACTTTCCTGCAGAAGAGGGAGGTTCAACCGAGGTAAGTACCTCAGATAGTTCAGGATAGCCGGGGTAAAATACCTCAGATCAGTCAAAACAGCCGAGCTAAAGGATTTAGGCGGGAAACATGTTTTTACCGTGGCGAGATGCTACCAAAGATCTACCGGTGAGCTAAAAAGGGAAATAAAATCGAGTTCATCCAGGGGCAAAACTAAAAGGATAGTGCTACGGATGCGTCTGGTGCAAATCTAAGCGAGATCTAAAATGTGCTAAAAGGGCTCGAGGGGATCATCTAGTTCATCAAAATCTTAGGGTTCATCAGGATCCTCGAGTTCATCGGAGGATGAACTCATCCACGGCAATGAAGGGGAAGCAAGGAACTCACCGTGGAGGAACGCGAGGGATCGGCAGCGAGTCGATGGCACCAGGCATAGCGCGCGTGCTCCGGTGCGACGAGGCGCTTGACGACGGTGCGGAACGGTGTTGCAGAACGGCGGCGCGTACTCCGGTGCGGCGAGGCGCTCGACGGCGGCGCTGGAGGCAGAGGGCACGAAGCGGTGAAGTGGGGAAGAGGAAGACGATGAAGTTACCCCTGGGCCCCTATTTATACGCCGCGTGCGGTTACGGCGTGCATTAACGGCGCACTACCGCGCGGTTATCGGGAAGGCGCGGGATCGTGTGCGGGTGAGCGCACGGTTGCGCGGTTGGTGGCCGCACGATCGGCCACATCGTGGGCCGCGGAGTGGCAACCGCCAGCCTCGGATTCCCTGTGCTGGTCAGCGCGAGAATCAAGGAGTCGTGGGCGGTCAAGTTGGTCTCGCACTTGAGTGCGCAGGTGCGCTGTTTGGTGGGTTCGGCTGACGAGGGCGGCGTGTTGTCAGGACCTGTCTTTCAGAGGTCCGGGGTTCGAGGTCCGGGCAGAGATTCTTCGCCACGTGCCTCGGAAGATCTCGGGGCAAGATTGTGCTGAGTCAAACAGCTCGGAAAGTTCCGATTGCAGATCAACCTCGGATTAAATTATGGTATGTGGGAAGTACCTCGGCGGGGTAATTTTTAAGGTCGGTTTTAGAGGTGGTGCCTTGCTTGTTTTAAACCTGCCACGGCCCTCCATCCGAGGTCGTAGGACCGCACCAGCTTCGGGGACTAATGTCGGGGGGCTACCCCCGGGTAGGGTCAAGGCTTGGCATAAAGATGAGTTTAAAGATATGCCGAGGTACGGAAAGGGCCGACCTGTTTGGGCCTGGGAGTGTCCGAGCATCATCTTGACCTGGAGGATACAAAGGCCGACCTATCTTGGCCCAGAGGGATCCGAGGTATCCCGTCAGCCTGGGCCGAGGTTCACTGTCCGAGCTATGGTCAGCCGACCTAATACCTCGGTGCTATGGTTTATATGGTGAGTACCAGAGAAGCTGTGTGAAGGAAGTTATACCCGAGGTGGTCGGATCTTAAAGTACAAGACCCAAGGTAAGGAACGGGAGCAAGACCCGAGCTAACCAAGGCAGGAGGCCTTAGGTCGGGTAGAAGTCAATGCTCCTGTCACTTCTAGCCGGGTACAAGAGCGCCTGACGCGGGAGCGTCTGTCACGGAGCCTGGCAGAGGCGTGCCCCGGGTTCGGCGGGGCTGCACGTCTCTGACCGCTGACCACGCGGGGTCTGGGAAAGGCTATGAGGTAGCCCTGCCAGGCCACGTCCTGTCCCTGTCAGAGGAGACATGCTAGTTCTGCCGTTAGGCAGCAGGAGATGGGCAGGCCACGTCTTGTACCTGACAGGAGTACAATGATGACCAGCGCAGAGGCATGGCTACAGTGTTCAGCGAGGGGCACAACGGTAACCCGGTTGGCCTATATAGAGGGCTTCACCCCCCTCCTGCTTGAAACCCCGTGGGAGAGATCGATCAACAGAGAGAAAGAGAGAAAGGAACCTCGGAACACCCCGGAAACACCTCGGATCTAGCTCGGAGTGCATTCTTCCTCCCGCGTAGTTCCATCTTTTACCTCAAGTTCTCACCATTGTATCATCATACAGCTCGAGGAGCAGCTTGTACTTGTCACTTTGAGCTATACACTGAGTAGGATAGTGCTGCAGTAGGGGTGTTACCTCCGCAAGAGGGCGCCGAAGCAGGGTACATCGTGGCGTGCTTTGTGTTCTTGGTTTCTTGGTTTCTCGTTCGTGTTCTTGTGTGTTCTTGCGTGTGCACTTCTTGAGTGCATAAACCCTCCCCGGATTCCCCCGACGACCATTCGGCCCGATCTTAGCCATACCTATGGCATCTGCCGTGATCCCACCACGACAGATATGGTTTACTGAACATGCTCGCCGATGTGAGCAGGGTTTCTCATGGTAAACTCTCTGATTGCTCCATCTGGATTGAAATGGTACCTACCATGTAGTTCCAGCTGAGCAGGCTAAGATATTGCAATTTAAACAGACGAAATTCCTCAGAAGCTAGTCAACTAGTCGTATTGAGATTTTCAATAGCATCGCTACCCTTGAAATTCGGGAGTTTTTCAACGGACGAGCAATGTAGGAATATTAGTTGGGCCTTCTTGATACCCTTAGTGTCTCCGCAGTTATGGTTCAGTTTATAGTAAGCTAATTAAAGAGAGTTGTGTTGCTGCTGCATTACGCCCTTGTAGTAGCTGAAACAAGCTTCCCCAGTGAAATGCCCGCACCTGGGTGTCTTTATTCTTATTTACTTATTCTTTTCTTAACAGATTTACTTCATGTCTCAGGTGGTAAAATGCTTACGCAAGTCATCATACATTAGTTGAATGGAAGCAGGGAGTATTTATTTAGCAAATGAGGATGAGTGACTGATAACACAGGACAGTAGATTTTACCGAGATGCTTATACTCTGCAGCAAAAAAAGTGTAGAAAAAGGGAGCTTCTGCTCACCACCAAATAGAGTGAAGCTGGAGAATTTTGTTATGGAGTTATTCTCCACAATTTGTCTTACCAACCATGATTGAATGGATGCAATTTATTTAGGTTTTAATTAAGCAATTGTTTCATGGGAATTAACTAGTTGTGGTTGGCTGAAAGAATAACTTATCGTAATTTTTGTTTTTGTGACTCCAAAATATTTGACTATTTTAGAAATACCGTTGATCTGTAGTGCCTTAATGTTCAACGTGAAACATCCAGCGTGTGGTCGGCTTCTACATTTTGGTCCGAATTGTTTCCCTAGCCATTTCGGCTGATTGATTCTGTGTGGCGTGGGCTGGAGTGGAAGACAAGAGGGTGGCCACGACTCACCATGAGGCTACCCTGCCAATTTGCATGTTCTTTAAAGCAATTAAACCAAAACAAAATTAGGCACAAGCCCGACGATATCTACGTGTGACATTATACATGTCCAGTCCTGTCGGGACCGGCCGACCAAGACCAGCTAGCCTTGCATTATGGCACGTATATATTACTGAAGACAGATATCTCTAAATTTGCAAAGAGTTTTTCGTGCTATTTACATTGTGGGTTTGTATGTTTCACATGTGAAATTACGAAAAAAATTCAGTCGAAAAAAATCCTGGGTATGCCATTGGCATGTATCCATAAATCAGAATCTCAATTCGATTTCCAATGTACACAAGATTATATTGCCCAATGCCCATAATCAGAGCTCAGTTTGATTTCCAATCCACACAAAATCAGAGCTACACTTGATTTCCAATTCAAACATTGTGCTACAAAACTGTCAAGAATGGATGTGGGCATAGGGCCTTGTCAGTCTGAAAGATGAGCTCATCATATTCACAATTTTTTTAGCTGAACTTGTAGTGTATAGCAGGAAACGCATATTTTGTTGTCTGGTCAAGTTAAGAAACCTATGCCGAGACTAGTCATTTTTGCAACATCCAACTTAGCATGACACCAATCTTGTGTTGAGGACAACAAAGCAAAGAGCAACACAAAACGAGCAACACAAAACGAGCAACAGCACTTGCACAGCAAAATCCCTCAGACTGAAACTGAATTCAACTGTCCACCAACGCCCAGCATGGCACTACTAGATAATAATACATTATGCATCTAGAGAAAGAAAATGACACATGGTGCAAGGATGATTCGATTCGAGTTATTAAGACGATGATCCATTGAAGAAAAAGAAGCAAGGAAAAGAAGCTACTGGGAGCGGGCGGCAAAGCGCTCGACGTTGGGATCGGACAGGTTGATGCCCACCATGGCCTCCCCGAGCCCGGCGCTGACATCGGCCAGGATCTCTGGGTCGCTGTAGTGCGTCACGGCCTGGACGATGGCGCGGGCGCGGCGTGCCGGGTCGCCACTCTTGAAGATGCCGGAGCCAACGAAGACGCCGTCGCAGCCGAGCTGCATCATGAGGGCGGCGTCCGCAGGGGTGGCGACGCCGCCGGCAGCGAACTGGACGACGGGTAGGCGGCCGAGCTGCTTGGTCTGCATCACCAGGTCGTACGGGGCGGCGATCTGCTTGGCGTAGCTGAAGACCTCGTCGTCGTCCATGTTGCGCAGGGCGCGGACGGCGCCCATGACGGAGCGGACGTGGCGGACGGCCTCGACGACGTTGCCCGTGCCTGCCTCGCCCTTGGTGCGGATCATGGCGGCTCCCTCGCGGATGCGGCGGAGCGCCTCGCCGAGGTCGCGGCAGCCGCACACGAAGGGGACGCGAAAGTTGTGCTTGTTGATGTGGTGGGCGTCGTCGGCGAGGGTGAGCACCTCGCTCTCGTCGACGTAGTCCACGCCGATGGCCTCCAGGATCTGGGCCTCCACGAAGTGCCCGATGCGGGCCTTGGCCATGACCGGGATGGTGACGGCGCGCTTGATGTCGCGGATGAGGGCCGGGTCCGACATGCGGGCCACGCCGCCCTGGGCGCGGATGTCCGCGGGGACGCGCTCCAGGGCCATCACGGCGCAGGCGCCGGCCTCCTCCGCCAGCCGCGCCTGCTCCGCGGTGACCACGTCCATGATGACGCCGCCGCGCAGCATCTGGGCGAGGCCCACCTTGACGGAGAAGGTGGCGGCGGCTGGCTTGGAGGACGGCTCCACCACCGCGTTGTTGTTGTTGCCGTACAGAGCCACCACGCCGTCGGAAGCCATTGATTCTTTCTCACCTCCGATCCGCCGCCGATTCTCTTCTAGGACCTTCCTGGCAGTTGGGGTTTGGGTGGGGGATGAATGAGCTAGATGTGGCTATCCTCTACACGAGTGGAGTGGTAGTGGCCAAGTAAAATTGGACTTGACTTGCAACCTGGCACGGAGACAGAGAGTGAGAATTGGGCTAATGGGCCACTCCTTACCTCCTTGCATTCTGCCCTATACCAGTCCAATTTTTTTTTTTTTTGAAAAGACACCCGAAACCATTTTATATCTGTTATTTATCAAGAAAACCAACAACTGTTACAAAGGAGATACAACTCGACTCAACACTACGGCTATTAAAGGATAAAAATAATTGAAAATCATATTGCTCGTCTTCTTCCTTCGATTGTTCGACGGTTGTCGGAGTTTGAAACATACACTGAACAAGCAGCAAGAAAACCGAGACACCTGCAAACGCCCTCGCCAACCAAGCCTTTGAAGAACGCAATAACCACTCGCTGCGAACAATGAGATCGAATAAACGTGAAATAATATCGGTTGGGAACACAACCCCAGTAGCACAGGCTTGCAATTTTTCACCACCAATCCAGAGGGCTGGAGAAACTGAACCTACCCTCACTGGCCCTTCGTCGAAGCGAAAATGTTGAGGAGGTAGGGAGAGGCCAGAGAGCACTTATTTCATTACATCATTGTCGCCACCACCTCGTGATGCCGTTAGGAGACCAAAACCAAACTCTACCTTTAGGAACCTTGCAACAGCGCCGAGCGCAGGTCTGAGGTCCCCACCCCCTCTTTCCGCCAAAGCGGCAAACAAAGGAGACAGGGACCCATCAATTCGCGGTCGAAGACGGAGGAGACGGGGCCCCTAGGTCACCGCCTCTCTAGAAAAGGAAGCCCCTAGTCCGATTTGTTCCTAAGCAAAAAAGAGAGAAAGCAATCCAACTGTTCCAAAATATTTGACAAAAGGCCACACATTACTCTAACCTTTAAGCTGGGCTAGCAGGGAGCCTTCTCAAAGCATCTGCCGATTTGTGAGTCCGACGTGTGGGCCAATGCCGTAGTATCGGGATCGCATGACTGAAGTAGGGAGACATATGTCGACGGTAGAAGGTGGGGAAGTACGTAGGTGGCTCTGGTGACGGGATTGCACACAAGGGTTTACGCAGCTTTGGATCTCACAACGGCGGCAAGAGCCTACATGTTGCTATAATTCACTAGATGTGAATATGTGTACATGTTACAATAAAGTTGTGAAAGCGTAGCCCTAAGGCTTCCTGGAGGCCGGCTTATATAGACATCGTGCCTCCGGCTTACAAGGAAAGTCCTAACAGATCTACAGTTGGAGTCCTAGACTAACATGGTCAGATCCATGACTTGCTCCCTAAGACGGTCGCCTTATGGACTTCTTGTACTCTTCTAAGCCAGATTGGGCCTTGCCTTGCGCTTCAGCCTACTGGGTCGCCCGGTAAGTCGGTTGGCTTCACCACCCATGGGCCACCCTGGTAGGCCGGTATTTCTCCATGTCGTAGGTATACGTATTCGGCATATCCCGGACATTAGTCCCCGGAAAGCTTCAGGTTCTCCAGCTGCCGTCTTTTTGATGATGTCGAACTACTTTTGTCTTTGTCTTGAATGACCTACTGCAGAGCTTGGAACATTCCCGAAGAAGAAGATGATTATCCGCATAATTTTCCACTCCTTTTTTAAATCATCTTGTGGTTGGTTTAGATTTTAGTTGGTTCTGTTTACCGCCTAGAGATAGGTCTGGGAGCATGCTAATAGGGGTAAACACTACTACTCTTCAGGTGAAAAATGTTGATGTGAGCGATTTTTGTGTTAAACTTTTTTAAAATCTAAAAGTGATGGATTTGAGTGGGTTTTGGTGTCAGTCTATGGTGCAGCCCAAGATAAACAAAAACCACAGTTCTTATCAGAGTTCGTTCGATTATGTGAAAATGAACCACTACCAATGATGGTGGGTAGGGATTTTAATATAATACGGAAACCTGAAGAAAAGAACAATGATAATTATAACCCAAGATGGCCAATTATGTTCAATGTTATCATTGAGAGTTTAGAATTGAAAGAACTTGAACTATCGGGTAGACAATATACTTGGGCCAATAGAAGGGAGAATCCTACTTTTCAAACGTTGGATAGAGTTCTGGCTACGGTGGAATGGGAACAAAAATTTCCATTGGTCACTTTTCAGGCCTTAACACGCACGGTTCAGATCATACTCCTTTATTAGTTGATTCAGGGGTACGTGCTCATCTAGGAAACAAAGCACGCTTCTTGTTTGAACTTTCATGGCTTAGATTGGAAGGTTTTTATGAGATGGCAGCAGCCAAATGGGCTATTTTTGCTAAAGGGGACACACCTATTGAGGTGTGGCAAAATAAAATAAGACATTTACGGCGTTTAAAAAAAGGATGGGCTAAGAATCAAAGTGGAAAGTATAAGAAGGAAAAAGAAAGATTGCTAAAAATTATAGACGAGCTGGATATTAAAGCCGAACCACTCCTCTCTCTGTATCCGAGCGGCATACTATGAGAGAAGCAAATGATCGAATTTGCTATCTCCGACGTGATGAGGAGACAAAATGGGCACAAAGGGAAAAAGTAAAATATATTCAGGAAGGTGGAAATAATACGAAGTATTTCCATCTTATAGCCAATGGAAAGCATAGAAAAAGGAAATTTTTCCAGCTTGAGCAAGACGAAGGAACCATCGTAGGTGAGGAGAATTTAAAGACTTATATTTCCGAATACTATAAAAAAATATTTGGGGATTCGACTCCTAATAATATTACAATGGATGAATGGGTCACCCAAGATATCCTGCAATTAAATCAGGAGGAAAATGTATGATTCTATTTCTCAGATGGAGCTAAACAAGGCGCCAAGACTAGATGGGTTCCCTACGGAGTTATATAAGACCTTTTGGGATGTTATTAGAGATGATTTAATGGCTATGTTCTTTCAACTACAACAAGGAAACTTGCCCTTGTTTAAGCTGAATTTTGGAGTCATTACGTTGCTCCCCAAAAAAGAAAATGTGCTCCAAATTCAGCAATATAGACCGATCTGCCTTCTCAATGGCAGTTTTTTTTACGAAAGTAGGTACTAATCGTTTAACCGAAATTGCTCAGAGCATAATTAGGCCGACTCAGTGGGCTTTTATGCCTGGGAGGCACATTTTGGAGGGTGGGGTCGTCCTTCATGAAACCATTCATGAGCTTCAGAGGAAGAAAATGGATTGTGTTATCTTTAAAATTAACTTTGAGAAAGCACATGATAAAGTTAAATGGCCCTTCCTCCAACAAGCATTGCGTATGAAAGGTTTTGCACAACAATGGTGCAATTGGATTATGCAATTTGTTCAGGGAGGAAGTGTTGGTATACATGTAAATGATGACATTGATCATTATTTCCAAACAAAAAAAAAGGTCTAAGACAGGGAGATCCTTTATCTCCTAAGTTTCTAATATTGTAGCAGATTTGTTAGCCATTCTTATCACAAGGGCGAAGGAAGATGGTCAAATAGGAGGTCTCATTCCTCATTCAGGGTGGCCTATCTATACTACAATATGCGGATGACACTATTTTATTCATGGAACATGACTTAGCAAAAGCGATTAATATGAAGCTCATTCTCTGCATCTTTGAACAACTCTCGGGCCTCAAAATAAATTTCGTAAGAGTGAAATATTCTGTTTTAGAAAGACAAAAGAGGTGGAAGAACAGTACAAACAGATTTTGGTTGTGAATCTGGTTATCTACCTTTTAAATATCTTGGAGTTCTGATTCACTATAGGAAACTTTGGAACTCCAAATGTTGTCCTCTGGGGGATCACCTTGTCCTTGTGAATGCGGTTTTAACAAGTTTATCGATGTTTATGTTGTCATTTCTGGAAATACCTAAGGGGGTAAGAAAAAGTCTTGACTTCTATAGACCACGGTTCTTTTGGCAGAGTGATGAGAATAAACAAAAATATAGATTAACTAAATGGAACATCATTTGTCGACTGAAAGATCAGGGCGGTTTAGGGGTTGAGGTGCTTGAACTAAAAAATAAATGTTTACTCAGCAAGTGGTTGTTTAACCTTTTAAATGAAGAAGGAGTTTGGTAGGAATTACTGCAGAACAAATACTTTAATAACAAAATTGTAGCTCAAGTGGAAGCACAAACAACTGACTCTCCATTCTGGAAAGGGCTCATGAGAGTCAAAGATGACTTCTTTGCTGGAGGCTTTTTTAAAATTGGCAACGGGGAAACAACGAGGTTTTGGGAGGACACTTGGTTGGGTAATTCTCCGTTGAAAAATCAATATCCATTACTATATAACATTGTGCAGCACAAAGATGTGTCTGTTCATGATGTGTTTCATAATGCGCCCCCTCTGAATATGAGTTTTAGGAGGGCACTTATCGAGAATAAATGGACATGTGGTCACATTTATGCCTTACACTGATGGATATTGCGTTGACTGATTCTCCGGATTCGTTTCATTGGAAACTTACTCAGAACGGTCTTTTTGTAGTAAAATCTATGTATGAGCATTTAAAGAATGGTCATACTAGATATCTACGAAGTTACCTATGGAAATTAAAAATACCGCTTAAAATAAAAATATTCATGTGGTTTCTTAATAGAAAGGTCTTTCTTACAAAAGATAACAAGGAAAAATTGGCAAGGTAACACTAATTGTCCCTTCTGTGGGTGTTCTGAAACTATAGAGCATTTGTTTCTCTCTTGCCCATTTGCAAAACTTGTCTGGCGTGTTGTGTTTTGTACTTATAATATCCCTCCCCCTATGTCGTGGTGGGAACACGCAGATGCCTAGGGGTAGGCTTATTCTGGGGCCGAACGTACGCTTGAGGATTCGGGGAGGGATTGCGCGATGGCGTCGCACACGAAGAACACTGCAAACACAAAGATCTACCCTGCTTCGGGCCCTCGTGAGGAGGTAAAACCCCTACTGCAGCACTATCCTATTCTGTGTATTTTCCTCTGTATATGCGGTCTGTACAAACGCTCCTCGAGCTGTGAGGAGCTCACCATGGAGAGGAGCTCTAGGAGGAGGAGGAAGAAGAAGAAGCTAAGGCCAAGGGGGAAAATGAGACAGCGTGGGTGTCCGGCCGTCCGTCCCCGTCTCTTGCCTCTCCCCCTGGTGCTCTTTATATAGGGAGAGCCCAGGGGACAAGGAGGGGACAAGGAGACCAAAAGTACTATGCACTGTACACTGTAGCAGAGGTGACTAATGGGGTCTTGTCACACTGTTCACGCGTCACTGTAGTTGTACTGTTGTCACATCAGTGGCACTGTAGCCACGCTGCCTGTGTACTCTAGTCACAACAGGAGCACTGTAGCCACGCTGGCTGTGTCAGCGTCTTTGTCCTCTAGCGTCTGTCTCCTGGATATTGGGGATCATGGCAGAGGTATCTCGTACTTGACGAGGTAGAGGTGCCGGAGGTGGAAGCATCGTCGATGTGTAGACGTCTCGGTCTAGCCGAACTTGGAGGAAAGCTGAGGTCCCGCCGAGTTGAGGTCCCTCCGAGCTGGAGGTGAGCCTCGGTCCATCAGCGCTTGGAGGAGAGCTCGGTCCTGCCGAGTTGAGTAAAACCTTGGCCTGCTCCCGAGGCGCGGCTGGAGCTACGTCTCGGCCAGCCTCGACGCTGGAGCAATGCCCCGGCCTGCTGGAGACGACGAGCACGTCCCAACCGAGATAGCGAGCTCGGTCCAGCCGGGATAAGATGAATCGGCCCAGCCGAAGTAACTGATCTCGGCCCGCCCGAGTTGGATCAACCGAAGCTGTGCGCCTCGGCCCATCCGAGACTGGAAGCAGTCGGTCTGCCAAGTAGAGGCCCGTCCGAGGTGTTGGCCTGCTCCGGGGTGGTGGCAACTCGGTCAAACCGAGGTTCGACACACCTCGGCCCAAAACCGGGGTGATGTTATGCTGGCCCATCCGAGGTGTTTAGAATTCGGCCCACCCGAGATTGGTGCACCTCGGCCTGCCGGTGATCATCCGAGGCGCAGGATCGCTGGCTCACTGGCGGAACTTGGTCTCCACCGAAGCAACGAGGCTACGGCCTGCTCCGAGACTGGAATCTTGGCCCATCCTGTACTCTTTTGCCTTTTCGTCATCTTTTACTCATTAAACTCTATTTCTATCTCTTTTACTAACACAACCACCACATAACTTTGGGGTACCCGGGGTCACATCCCCGACATTAGTCCCCGAGGCTGCGGGGGACTCGCAGAATCGCGTGCAGACTTACAAAAATAAATGCCATCATCGAAACCTCCATGTACACGACCTCCTGCGCGTATGGGCGCCATAGTATGTCGGTTTTTAGCCATGCCTTTCATGCCAATTGCGTCATCCGGTTGACCGAGCTCACCCGAATCAACAACGAGATGGACAGTTTGCACTGGAAATGTGCTGCCTGCATGGTCACCATTATATGTTGGTTTTTAGCCCTCCTAGCCTTTACCGAACTTGGATGCCGCCAGCGTCGGTTAGCCCTCCTGGCTTTTACCGAATTGAGATGCCGCCAGCGTCGGTTAGCCCTCCTGGCTTTTACCGAATTGAGATGCCGCCAACGTCGGTTAGCCCTCCTGGCTTTTACCGAATTGAGATGCTGCCAGCGTTGGTTAGCCCTCCTGGCTTTTACCGAATTGAGATGCTACCAGCGTCGGTTAGCCCTCCTGGCTTTTACCGAATTGAGATGCTGCCAGCGTCGGTTAGCCCTCCTGGCTTTTACCGAACTGAGATGCCGCCAGCGTCGGTTAGCCCTCCTGGCTTTTACCGAACTGAGATGCTGATTGAGATGCTGCCAGCGTCGGTTAGCCCTCCTGCTTTTACCGAACTGAGATGCCGCCAGCTTAAACTGGACCGACATAAACCTGCAAGTATGTATCTCATATGTCTCGGTATCTCGGCCCCTCTGGGCATATCACACATGTCTCGGTACCTCGGCCACTCTGGGCATATCACCCATGTCTCGGTACCTCGGCCACTCTGGGCATATCACACATGTCTCGGTACCTCGGCCACTCTGGGCATATCACACATGTCTCGGTACCTCGGATGTCTGGCAGCCACACTGGGCGCTTACCGACATAGATGTCTCCAGCCATTGCTGGTTTGACATATAACCTGCAAAAACAGATCTCAAAGGTTGCCTCTGATTAACCAACATAGACACTGATCTGGTACACAGGTAATGCCATGATACATTGGCAAACAGAATAAACAGTGATCTGGTAAACAGATGATGCCATGATACGCTGGCAAATAGAATGAACAGGGATCTGGTACGTGGAAAGATGCCATGATGTTGTGACAAACCGAAATAAACAGTGATTAGGGATATGAAATGATGCCGGGATACTATGGCAAACCGAAAACGGCGATCTAGAGAATACTGATAATGCCAGGGTGCCTTGAGTAACTTGAGATAATCAATATAACCATGATACCTCGGATTTCCATTATACCTCAGAATTCAGTTATAACCCGGATTTCCATTATGACCCGGATTTCCAATATGACCCGGATTTCCAATATACCTCGGATTACCAATATACCTCGGAATTCAAATATGACCCGGATTTCCAATATGACCCGGATTTCCAATATACCTCGGATTACCAATATGACCCGGATTTCTGGAATACCGCAGATTTCCAGGATACCTCAGTAACGAACATTCTCAACAAAAATCGATGTCACCTTTCAACGTTAGTCCAACATACATATCATGAAGAATAATTGACGGAAACAACCATTATACTAACCGAGGCAAACTAGCTATAGCACTCAACAGAAAACGAATCTAACAGCAGATACTATGCTCAAAAAACTAGACTCGGTTTCAACCGAGTCCCCGAGTTACTTTTCTTATCTAGGAGAAGGTATAAAACAGACTGTCCCCGGGTCAAGACATCTTGTCCCGGGTAGAACAACTAATCAAAGCAAGGTAGAAACAAGGGGCCAGTCCCCGAGCACAGTTTGAGACTATCTAGAAGCATGGGCATACATATAAATGATACTTACACGGTCAGGTTGTAGGAGAAGTCTTAACTCGGATTCAGAACAGCTCGGATTCCAAAACACCTCGGATTCCAGAATCAGCTCGGATTCCAGAACACCTCGGATTCCAGAATCAACTCGGATTCCAGAACACCTCGGATTCCAGAATCAGCTCGGATTCCAGAATCAGCTCGGATTCCAGAATCAGCTCGGATTCGCACTGTAGCCAACTCGAAAAACGAGTCAACACACGGGGACGATGTCGAAGTTGAGTCCCCGAGTTGATGATGAAGGTCCCATCCGAATTAATCCAGCAAGCGCCACTATCAGCCCCATGGTGGGCGCCAACTGTCGTGGTGGGAACACGCAGATGCCTAGGGGTAGGCTTATTCTGGGGCCAAACGTACGCTTGAGGATTCGGGGAGGGATTGCGCGATGGCGTCGCACACAAAGAACACTGCAAACACAAAGATCTACCCTGCTTCGGGGCCCTCGTGAGGAGGTAAAACCCCTACTGCAGCACTATCCTATTCTGTGTATTTTCCTCTGTATATGCGGTCTGTACAAACGCTCCTCGAGCTGTGAGGAGCTCACCATGGAGAGGAGCTCTAGGAGGAGGAGGAAGAAGAAGCTAAGGCCAAGGGGAAAATGAGACAGCGTGGGTGTCCGGCCGTCCGTCCCCGTCTCTTGCCTCTCCCCTGGTGCTCTTTATATAGGGAGAGCCCAGGGGACAAGGAGGGACAAGGAGACTAAAAGTACTATGCACTGTACATTGTAGCAGAGGTGACTACTGGGGTCTTGTCACACTGTTCACGCGTCACTGTAGTTGTACTGTTGTCACATCAGTGGCACTGTAGCCACGCTGCCTGTGTACTCTAGTCACACCAGGAGCACTGTAGCCACGCTGGCTGTGTCAGCGTCTTTGTCCTCTAGCGTCTGTCTCCTGGATCTTGGGGATCATGGCAGAGGTATCTCGTACTTGACGAGGTAGAGGTGCCGGAGGTGGAAGCATCGTCGATGTGTAGACGTCTCGGTCTAGCCGAACTTGGAGGAAAGCTGAGGTCCCGCCGAGTTGAGGCCCCGCCGAGCTGGAGGTGAGCCTCGGTCCATCAGCACTTGGAGGAGAGCTCGGTCCTGCCGAGTTGAGTAAAACCTTGGCCTGCTCTCGAGGCGCGGCTGGAGCTACGTCTCGGCCAGCCTCGACGCTGGAGCAACGCCTCGGCCTGCTGGAGATGACGAGCACGGCCCAACCGAGATAGCGAGCTCGGTCCAGCCGGGATAAGATGAATCGGCCCAGCCGAAGTAACTGATCTCGGCCCGCCTGAGTTGGATCAACCGAAGCTGTGCGCCTCGGCCCATCCGAGACTGGAAGCGGCCGGTCTGCCAAGCAGAGGCCCGTCCGAGGTGTTGGCCTGCTCCAGGGTGGTGGCAACTCGGTCAAACCGAGGTTCGACACACCTCGGCCCAAAACCGGGTGATGTTATGCTGGCCCATCCGAGGTGTTTAGAATTCGGCCCACCCGAGATTGGTGCACCTCGGCCTGCCGGTGATCATCCGAGGCGCGGGATCGTTGGCTCACTGGCGGAACTCGGTCTCCACCGAAGCAACGAGGCTACGGCCTGCTCCGAGACTGGAATCTCGGCCCATCCTGTACTCTTTTGCCTTTTCGTCATCTTTTACTCATTAAACTCTATTTCTATCTCTTTTACTAACACAACCACCACATAACTTCGGGGTACCCGGGTCACATCCCCGACACCCTACCAATGTTCTAATATGTTTGGGAATTGGTTAAATGAGGTTGATAAAAAGACCAAGGCTATGATTCGTATTGGCGTTTCAGCTATTTGTTGGTCTATTTGGAATTGTAGGAATAATCTTGTTTCTAACCGGAAAGAAACTTTTCATGTCTTACAGGTTATCCATATGTCGGTGCACTGGATCCAGCTGTGGGTTTTCCTGCTTCCTTTGGACCAGCGGGATCTTATGATTTCTGGATGCACAAGACTCATGTGGGTGGCACAAGATTTTTTTTCTCCTGACATACGTGGCAGCATATTAGTAGACTTTCGTAGTTGCTTATAGATTTGTTATTGTCGGTTGAGGCCTGTCTCAACTTCTTCGTGATTGCTGAGATGTAAAACTATATACTCGATGCAGAGGCTGGGGTTCTCCCATTTCGAAAAAAATAGATCATCTAGTTCTATTGAAATTGACACAATTGACACGTTTTGTGTCATTGGCATGTGTGTGTCACTTTATCAAAATCCTCTTTTCCCCCATAAAACGAACAAGACTACCAAAATTTACCCTCTGAAAAGACGTCCTAGACTTTGGCCTCGAGATAGTATATTTGGTCTAATTAATCCCTAAAGTTGTCAGAATCGTTTTGTCTTTCGGCTGTTGAACTGTGTTGTGCGGTGTCTATTTTATAATCTTTTGTAGGAATTTAATCGGATAGATAGGTAAAATCGAGTCAAACAAACACCAAAAGAGATAAAAATATATTGAGGCGGTTAATGCTCTGGAGGCTCGGTGTTGAGGGTGAAAGTGGATTCCTTTCACATCTCAAGAAGCAAAACTAGAGGGATACTGATGAGTACAATCAAATCCACGGTAACACTTGTAGTGTCATGATCCAAACATGTAGCTACATAAATCATGCATGTTCAATTCACACTAGGAAAGGAAGAGCAAAACAAATCTTTGAGGCCAATATACATTCATGATCCCTCAACTCAGGTCAGCACACAGCTCAATTCAAGTCAAAATGTTCATTATTGGTTCTATGATGTGATGAATCCTTCAAAATAAGCCAACATCCTATCATGTTCTTCCATCAGATGAACAACAAAGCGACTGACGGTCATCAGCACACGATATCATTCATATAGAAACAATGCTGCTGCTAGATCTGAGATATATCTTGGTGACTCGTTCATTCCCATGATATCTTCCTGTGGAAGGTCCACTTGGATGGGTTTAGGGTGGATAGGCCGCTGGAGGAGACAAGATCGTAGGGTGAATCCTCTCCAAACTCGGTCGGCATCGCCTTCCAGTGTAGGCATGGATCCCAGTCTGCTTCCTTGAGGATCGTCAGGATCTCTTCCACAACTATATTGCTCCCCTCTTCTGATAAATGCAGCCCATCCCTGCAAATTCAGGTATTTCTTACTTCGTTTACACACGTTCCTCTTCAGATACTTGTAATATATAATAACAAGAGAGAATTTACAAGCTAGAGATGGATTATAACTCACGTAAAGCATGTGGTCGCCCAGTCATCGCGTTTCTGTATGGCGTTCCAAAGATCAACCACCTTGATATCCATCTCTTTAGATACAGATATGCAGGCTTCAGAGTAGAGACGGCAGGTTTCATTGGTCCTTACGATCTCACTTAGCGCAGTGCTCGTTGATTTTCGGAGCAGCTCCTCATTGAGCGGTGGGCAGCTTAGGAAGATCACGCGAGTCTTGTTGGACAGACTCTTGAGGTGCTCACCTATCTTCCTCATGTTGTCTATGTACTCCTCAAGTGGCACATGAGGTCCAAGCCCAGAAGGGTGGGGAGCAATCGAATCATTTCCACCAAGGTAAACTATTACCAAGCTAGGTTGCACTGCTGAATCCTAATTAACAAAGAGGAGTTGCAACCAGTCAATAACTTGTCAGAAAAAAAGAGTCCACTGCATAAGTTTAAATTACCAGATTGGCAGAGAGGACTGAAACAAAAATTATAAGATTAGGTTGTTGGTCTAAGGAGACCATGGGATAACCTTGGGGAAAACTTTGTCAATGACTTGAAGGGCCCGCCTTGAGTTCCACCCAATATACCCTCTGAGAACAATATCAGCCTGAATGAGTTGAATATAGACACACATTAGTCAAGTAAGACAATACTGCTGTTACCATTGGCTCATTGCAATGTCCTAAAGAGCTGCTGTTTTTCGTTTCTAGCCTATGTTCCTGCTTCTGTTCTGTTTTCGGAAGTGCTCGAACAGTTTTCAGAAGTGTTCTTTAAAGACAGAGAAATATAAGTATTTATTTCTTTTAAATGTTTCTTGCATTTTTCTGATATAGTTTTAATCTATACATTCGACAATACTAGGCAGTCTGTTGAATATATCCCAAAGTATTCAGTAAAACGTGGACACCATAGATGTAAATAACTGGAATTGTTTTCATTTGCTGCGTCATTTTCATATATAATCTAAATGCTCTGACTACCCAATTTCTTGAAGAGAGAAATACTCTTACAGTTACAGCTGCAGGCCTACATCGTCAGACAACAAAATATTTAACAGGGCCAACTTTATTCTAGTAATGACTGCTTTTTAAAAGATATCATATAACCTAGCTTATACCGAGCTCGGCTCGATTCCATGCAAGTGTGTTGTGTGAAAAGGAAGCATGGAAATATTCTGTTAAAATGAAACAACGAAAGCATCCCAAAATGTGTAATCAGAACAGCAGGTGAACGAAATGTTACTTGCTCTCTCTACCCAAAATATATGCATTTTGGATGCTGCCACCGACATGTGTTATTAGAACCTCAGTTATTTGTTTTACATCAATTGATTGATATGTTTATAAATAAATCCATGAAACTGTTAGTACAGTACACTCCATTAATCTATATATAAACAAAAAGTGTAATTCAGGGAACCACATTAATCATATAATCTAGCAATTCTCATATGAACCGAGAGAAAAAGATCTACAAAAAACAGCAAATCCAACCGCGCAAATTGTGTGGTGGCACTATGCGGAAAAATGTTTTGGTCGTCAGAATTAGGGGAATTGGCATGCTTAATTTACTTTATGTCGGCCGGTAGGATGTGAAGTGAGCCGCAATCGCGGGCGTAGATGTCGAAGGTACCTTGCGGGCGTAGATGTCGGCGAGGGTGGCTCCCCATCCGCCGTTGCTGAAGCTGTACTGCACGATGGATGAGCCGAAGAGCACGAACACCGGCCGAGAATTCATCGCCGTAACCTGTTGGGCAGGCTTGCCTGGCGGCGCGCAACTGCCGATTCGATCTGCCCTAGCCTTGGTTGCTGCCGGCAAAGGACGGCCGGAAAGAAACAATCTTGAGGCTCTCCCTCTCCCACTGGACCTGCCGCTGGCGTTAGTGGAGTACTGCTTGTCTTCTAGTAATAGTTGTGGCGCACTGGAGAAGTGGAGAGTGAGTGTAGTGGTGTAGCACGGTACCAGTATTAAAGCAAGAACGGAAAGGAGCTAGTGCATGAAACAACAGTGAGCTGAGAATTGTAGGTGGCTTTGTACTCTACTGGTTGGAGTTGCATCTTGCATCCACATCACATCCACCAGGCTTTAACAACAAAATAATTGTGATTCGATCGTATCGAATAATCCCATGAAGACAATGACCACTGCAGTGCCTAACTCCTGCTGCTAATCCAAAATCTCAACGTTGTCGATCCATCACAATGCCATGCATGATTTCGATCAGTTTGCAACGGAAAATTAAAGAAAAATAATTGCACAGTAGTACGAGCATCGATCATTCAATTCGTCGCCTCCGCCTCTCCAACCACCTCCATCGGCCATGCATCTACGTTTGGTCAGTCAGCAGCCCATCGCTTGAGCGCCACATTGAATTCCAAGACATCACCAGCAGCTGCAGCTGCAAGATCATTTACTCGCCTGCCTCCTCCCACCATCCTCTTCATACATTAATTGATCAAATCATTTATTGGAGGGACGCATCTGCATCTAGGGACTACTACAACTTTATGTGTTTGCTACTCCACTGCAATTTAGGATTACTCAAAATGGCACCGAACCAACGGCAGTACTGTTGCTACTATTTCTCACATGGAACATGGATAGGTTTGAAAAGAAAAATGGGAAAATGGAGTGATTCGACATTTTGTAGCAAGGTACTAGTAGTACAACCCCTCTGGCTTCCAAAAAATCACATGGATATTATCTTATAAATTCACTCTGACACCAAAATTTCGCGGATACATCTTCACATTATATGTGTTGTTGATCATCAAGAGCAACAGAGGACGCATCAATTAGAAGTTGTCTCAATTCTTGCAATGACAGGCAAAGAGAAGTTGGCATCCAGACTATCCATGGATCCTTCCAGAACAGGACTGATTTCCTAGATACAATTTGACATTTGGAAATTTCTTTGAATATATGAGACAGTTTTACCACATCTTTCCACCAAAAAGATCCACAAATATCATAAGCATGTGGAATTTTATTCATATAGCATGAATTCCAAATCAAGTTGACCCAAGGGTATGTTCAGCTTTATTACATAATTTATCAAAAACTTCAGCCCGGGAGCTTCATTGTGTATTTTGAGCTTGAGCACACATGTGCCTTCTTTTTTCTTAGGTCTGCACACCATATCCCAAGCAATCAAAGGATTCTCGTGATCTCCATTCTCAGCGCTTTCTTATTCCTCAAGCAGTGTCTCCCAATTTTATCAATATGCTCTAAAATCTTGAATTTATGAATGTCACTCTCCCACCATATGTCATCATCGTGAAATTTGCAGTAAGTTTCCTCTCGATTCTACCAACCAGGGGTATCAGGTCTCGAACATATGGCTTTGTTGTTCCTAATGGAAATCCAAGGTAAGTAAATGGCATCTTGCCAATGTCAAATCCAAGAAGAGTAGCAAGAGTAGTTGATGTAGTCATGTAGAACCAGAGAAGTTTATCAGAATCACGACATATTTGTGGTAATTAATGTGCAGACGAGTGGATTAAGCATAACTGTCCAATATCTCTTTTATAACCAATATCAGAGCAGGGCAAGCATACATAATGATAGTGTCGTTAGCATATTGTACCATTGGATAGTGCCAAAGTCACGAGAGAAATTAGCCTGAACGGTATTATCGCTAAATGCTTAGTTGATGGCAGATTGAAAAAGGTCAGCAGCCAAAGCAAAGATTAATGGGGACGCGGGATCACCTTGCCTGGCCCCTCTCTTACAACGAAATTGTTTTCTAGGCACACCATTGAGGCAAATGGAGGAAATTCCAGTCCCAAAGATAACAGAAATCCATTGCAACCACTTGTCATCAAAGCCCATTTGCTTCATAATTCTAAGCATGGCATTATGGTCAATAGTGTCAAAGTCCTTGAAAAAATCAAGCTTGAGAAGAATAATCTCTCTCTCAGATGAATTCAAAAGCCCAAACGATGCAGTCTTGTATAGTACGTCCTCCCTTTAAAAAAATACTCATTCTTATGAACAATTTTCAAAATTACGTTTAGTAATATGTTTGCCAGTAATGTTGTAACCAGTTTGAGGCAGCAATTTAGAAGAGTAATAGGCATGTACTCATTAATTGTCTCAGATGCACTATTTTTTTAGCAAAGGTAATATACCCCATATTTATGCTCTCCAGGCTCAGGTTACCAGCATGAAACTCATTGCAAAGTTGATAAATATATTCCTTAATTATGTGCGAGCACGAGGCATTTGCTTGACAACAAAATCAATCTTCTCGGTGCTAAATGGGGTAGAGAGGCCAACAAGACCCTCAATTGGCTGGATTAGGGTTCGCAAATCAAATCCCGTTGGTGGATTGCAACTGGTGTCCAATCTGACTTTAATAGCCTAAAGCATTACCTTTTCTTTTTCAGCATGAGAATTAGCTTGACACACACACAAACACACAAACACACACAAACACACACACACACACACACACACACACACACAGAGTAAGAGAGGGAGATATGTGGGCGCTATGTTGGTGGGGAAGCCAAGAAGATCACACTCAAACATCAAAACCCTTCAAAGTCACGTCGTGCGAGATTCTGAACTCGACAGTGCAATTTATGATTGGTGATCATAATTATATTTCTGCCCAAGATATTGACTAGTGGAAAGTGTCAGGTGTGAAATCCAATTGGGTTAGTGGCATGCATTTGTGGGGGGGGGGGGGGGGATTGTTTTTGTTGTCGTGCTAGACCCTTTGCATAAAGTTAGTATCTTTTGACCAAAGATCATAGATATGTGAGGCTACGGTAACCCGTGGGGAGGCAAGGAGACAATGGTCTAGGTATAAGCATAGATGATGACGTGGAACAACACGTTCGCTGGGAGACCCCAAGTCTAAGGTTTGATGTAATTTAGCAGCAAGTTTTCCCTTGATTACAAAACCAAGGTTATCAATCCAGTAGGATTTGGAGAAGGCTTCGAAAAGGTGTCAAAGGCGCCGTTTACGATAATTGACATGGACCTGCGCACAGCCGAACAAACTACTTTGCCCCAACGAAACAGAGAGGTTGTCAATCTCTCTGGCTTGCTGAACACAAAGAATTAAATATATGTGTGTAAAATATTATGAGAGCAAAAATGACCAGCGAGCAAAATGACTTAGAAAGGCTATTAGAACGGTTGTAAACAATATAGGAAAATAGGACCGGGGTCCACAGTTCACTAGTGGCGTCTCTCCAAAAGATAAACATGTTGGGTAAAGAAATTACAGCGAGGCAATTGACAAACATGGGCGCAACACAATACTATCATGACACAAAGTTCACCGTTTCATTTAATATGGGCATTACGACAAAATATAGACCGTTATCCAACTGCATCTATGACTAATAATCCACCCCGGGATCGCTATCCAGCCTGTCACCCGAAATATTAAGTTGCAAGCAACAGATAATTGCAATAAGCATGGTGCGTAATGTAAGCAATGTAAACAACATAAAGCAATAAACACCGCTGTTTTATCCCTAGTAGCAACAACACATCTCAAGTCTTAATCGTTTCTGTCAACTCGAGCTCAGACAAGAGAGGCATGAACCCACTATCTAGCATAAATACCCTCTCTAAGATACTAGCAATTACTTCGGCCAAAGCATCCACAAGCATCGGAGAGCATGCAAGATCATAAATAAAACATATGATAAACAATCTGAACAATAATGTCATGACTCCATAATTCATCGGATCCCCGCAAACACAACATGTAGCATTACATAAAGATGATCTTAATCATGTAGGCTCATAAGATCTAAACAATGGAGCACAAAGGAGAAGAGACAACCATCTAGCTACTGCCATGGACCCGTAGTCCCATGGTGGACTACTCACGCATCACTCCGGAGGCAGGCATGGTGGTGTAGATGCCTCCGGTGACGATCTCCCCCTCCGGCAGGGTGCCGGGAAGAGCTTCAGACCCTCCCGATCTAGGGTTGGCGACGGCGGTGGCCTCGGAATTTTCTGGAAAATATGATCGGGTATCGAGGGTTTTCGGGACGAAGGCAATTTATAGGCGAAAGGGCAACTCGGGGAGACGCCCGAGGCGCCAGGTGGGCCCAGGGCGGTCAACCCTTTGACCGCACCTGGGTGGCGTCTGGGGGCTGTGGGGCCCCCTGCAGCTCCCCTCCTGGCTCCGTCTTCGTTTCTTCGTAAAAATAATTCCATTAAATTTTCAGCCAATTCGAGAAAATTCCCGACTAGCTTTTCTGAAACAAAAAGACAGCAGAAAACAGGAACTGGCACTGGGCATCTTGTCAATAGGTTAGTTCCATAAAATATGCCAAAATGATATAAAAACATGTGGCAATGTTATATAACAAGCATGGAACAATCAAAAATTATAGATACGTTTGAGACGTATCAGCATCCCCAAGCTTAATTCCTGCTCGTCCTCGAGTAGGTAAATGATTATGTGGTGACATGCTTCTAACACAATCTTGATCAAATAATATGTAAAGCACATGAACTGAATGAAAGTGATCCAAGACAATGGTCTATAGTTTGAAATGAAGTAAACAATGATTAACCATGTATAACATCTAAGCAAGAACTTTTCATGGATAGTACTTTGGAGACTTGAAAATTATAAAACTCGTCATGCTTGATAGCTCACAAAGCAATATACTTTGAAAAAGGTGTTCAACCAACACAGAGGAAGATTTAAGTTTTCAGCAAAAGCTTCAACTTGTAACATACTTATCACTGGATAATGTCAATACAAAAGTTTTCACAGTTAAACGTAAAGATAAAATGTAGTAAACTTGCACCAAAATTGATACTATGCGTTTGCTTGAGAGATAAAGATTGGAAAGGAAAACTGACTCAACATAAAAGTAAAAGAAAGGCCCTTCGCAGAGGGAAGCAGAGATTAATCGTGTGCTAGAGCTTTTTGGTTTTTGAAAGCATATAGAGACATAAAAATATTTCTTTTTTAGAGTGGTGCATACTATGGTCAACGAATGGTAATAGAGTTCTTGATATCTTCCATACCAAACAAATTTTAAGAGCGGCTCCCATGAGGAACGTTATTTCTGCAGCAAGCAGATCATTCCTCTATCTCCTTTGTTTACACATGCAGATGTTTTACTGAATTCTCAGGAACAAAATGTGAGGAGAGTTTTTTGGTGAAAGTTGTAATTTATCTTTTATGGGCTGGGCACCCCGCTGCCAGCTCTTTTTGCAAAATTAATGGACAAGTAGATGAAGCATACAAGTCCTTGGATAACTTATTTAGCATGGAAGATATCAAACCCAACTACTACGTCCTCATGAGCTTGGAAGCAGTGGCACAAAAAGGAGTAATAACATTTTGAAATTTTAAAGGTAGCACACGAAAAATTTACTTGGAGTGGCTAGGAAATACCACATGTAGGTAGGTATGGTGGACACAAATGGCATGGATATTTGGCTCAAGGATTTGGATGCACGAGAAGCATTCCCTCTCAGTACAGAGTTTTTGGCTTAGCAAGGTATCAAGCAAACACATATCATCAACCCAATACACGAATGACCACAAGATATACATTAAGCATAACCATTAGACCTCATACCGTCTTCCTTGTCAACCAAACATGCTTTTACAAAAAGAATATCTAGACTTTGAGAAAATACCAATCAAAACAAGTGTCATAATTTAAGCTTTACGGTATTTCTCCACTACTCCATTCTTAAGTAAATGATCCACAAGTTTAAACATTTAATCTAATTCATCTCTCAAGACAATTGACAAGCATCAAATTATTCAAGACAATGACCTACAAGATTATGTAAACTTCTTTCTTTTACCACTTCCTACATGATAGTTTCCCTTTCAACCAAACACCAATCAACTTATTTGAACAAAACTCTCTAAGCAAATACGCATGAAACACAAGAGAGTACTTCCTAACTACAAGAAACTAATAGCTCTGAACAAGAGATACATGAAAAACAAGAGCTAGAAGCTAAAATAATAAAAGCTAAACACTCTACACATATAAGTGAAGAACATGAGTGTTTATGAAAAAGCGGAGCGTGTCTCTCTCCCACACAAGAATGCAAGGATCCATTATTGAAAATGACCAGCAAACAAAACAAAACAAAACTGAAAGCAAAACACAAATGACGCTCCAAGAACAGCACATATTATGTAAAGGAATAAAAATATAGTTTCATGGGATCGACCTGATTAATTGTCGATGAAGAAGGGGATGCCTTGGGCATCCCCAAGCTTAGACGCTTGAGACTTCTTGAATATTTAGTGGAGGTCCAGGGGAGCCTCCCCAAGCTTGAACTTTAATCCCTTCTTGATCTTCTTTCATCACCTCGTTCTCTCAACACTTGAAAACTTCTTCACACAAAACTTCTCACAAACTGATTAGAGGGGTTAGTTCTCGAACAAAATAATCCACCTTCAGTTCTCATTTGGACATTGCATAAACTTGTTCCTAAACATTGGCTACTGCCACAAAGGTTTAAGTGATGTTCCGTGGATAAAAGAACTCCACTTTGCTCGTAAAAGAAGCAATGCAAAAACGAAGACATAATCTGTCAAAAACAGAACAGAACGTAAAGATGATTTTTTTGGGCTACTAGGACACCTCAATCAGAAAACTTAAAACTAATGAAAGTTAGAAAAAACCCAGATGCTTGCTGTCAAAAATTCAGCTACATATCACGTTCTGTGATTTTTAGAATTTCATACGGTGACGGACAGAAATCTGTTTCTGGACAGCAACTCAAAATTTTTACTTTCCTCCCATTAGAGGCTATTCTTGGCACAAAAACCAAAACAAAAAGGATACAAGGAGTTGCTACAGAGGCAAAAACACCCAAAACTCAACAAAACAAAAACAAACTGAAGGTAAAAATAATGGGTTGCCTCCCATAAGCGCTTTTCTTTAACGCCTTTTAGCTAGGCACAATGGCAAAAGTCAAGTATTATCAATATTAGCATTCAAATCATCACTTGACTTAACAAAAGACCCAAAATATGGCCTCATTCTCTTCCTAGGGAAATGTTCCATCCCTTTCTTAAGTGGAAAATGAAATTTAATATTTCCTTCTTTCATATCAATGATAGCACCAACGGTTCTAAGAAAAGTCTTCCCAAAACAATAGGACAAAAAGTTTGCATTCAATATCCATAAAATAAAATCAACAGGGAAATATTACCAAATAAGAACATCATCTATTTTTCCCACGGGTTTATTCAAAGTAGAATCAAGATAATAAACACTCAAAGGAGAATCTTCCAGTGGTTCCAAATCAAGAATGTCATACAATTTTTTAGGCATAATGGAAACACTAGCACCAAGATCACACATAGCATTGCACTCAAAATTATTAACTTTCATTTTAATAGTTGGTTCCCAAGCATCTCCTAATTTTCTAGGGATAGAAAATTCACACTTGATCTTTTCTTCACTAACTTTAATCAAAGCATTTGTAATATGTTGGGTAAAAGCAAGGTTCAACTTACTAGCATTAGGATTTTTTGCAAGATTTTGTAAAACTTAATGACTTCAGTAAGATTACAATTATCAAAATCGAGATCATTGTCATAAAAAATAACAGAGCATTATCTCTACAAGAATCATTATCATCAGGATTAATTTCAACACTTCTTTCAGAGACAGTTTTAGCACTATTGGAGAGCTTTTCATTTTTAATAGGTGCAATAGATTAATTTCAACACTTCTTTCTTTTATTGTTGTTGTAGGAATTACCATAAGAATTGTCAAAAGAATTACTACCACTTGGAGGATATGGCTTATAATTATTATTACCAACGTTATTCCTATAAGCATTGTTGTTGAAATTATTTCTAATGAAATTTACATCAACTTGCTCTTCTTGAGCAACCAAAGAAGCCAAGGGAACATTATTAGGATCAATAGGAACTTGTTTACTTGCAAGCATAGACATAATCATATCAACCTTATCACTCAAAGAGGAGATTTCTTCAACATAATTTACCTTCTTACCACTAGGAGTTCTCTCGTGTGCCATTGCGAATAATTTGCCATCATATCATCCAAGAGCTTTGTTGCTGCACCCAATGTGGTGGACATGAAGGTACCTCCAGCGGCCGAATCCAATAAATTCCTTGAAGAAAAATTTAAGCCTACATAAAAAGTTTGGATGACCATCAAAATAGTCAGTCCATGAGTGGGACAATTTTTAACCATAGATTTCATTCTTTCCCAAGCTTGAGCAACATGTTCATTATCAAATTGTTTAAAGTTCATAATGTTACTCCTCAATTTTATAATTATTGCAGGTGGATAATACTTCCCAATAAAAGCATCTTTGCATTTAGTCCAAGAATCAATACTATTTCTAGGCAAAGATAATAACAATTCTTTAGCACGTCCTCTCAAGGAGAAAGGAAAAAAGTTTCAGTTTTATAATGTTGCCCCCTACTTCTTTATATTTTTGCATATCACATAACTCAACAAAGTTATTTAAATGAGCGGCGGCATCATCAAAACAAGCACCAGAAAATTGCTCTTTCATCACTAGATTTAGTAAAGCATGTTTTATCTCATAGAACTCGGCTTGGGCAGCCGGTGGAGCAATTGGTGTGCATATAAAATCATTATTGTTCGTGCTAGTGAAGTCACACAACTTAGTATTCTCAGCTGAACCGATTTTAGCAAGATAAAAATAAAATAATAAGCAAAACGAAAAGAAACTACTTGCTGGAATTTTTATTTTTATTGTGTTTTTGAGTTTTAAAACAAACGAAAAGCAAAACAAGACTAACAAAAAATATACTAAGCAATACAATTACAAAATAGAGTGTAAGGACATGCGAAACTCCCCTCGCCGAAGCTTCCAAATCCCCGGCAACGGCGCCAGAAAACTTGCTTGATGACGTGGAACAACACGTTCGCTGGGAGACCCCAAGTGTAAGGTTTGATGTAGTTTAGCAGCAAATTTTCCCTTGATTACAAAACCAAGGTTATCAATCCAGTAGGATTTGGAGAAGGCTTCGGAAAGGTGTCAACGACACCGTTTACGATAATTGACGTGGACCTGCGCACAGCCGAACAAACTACTTTGCCCCAACGAAACACAGAGGTTGTCAATCTCTCCGGCTTGCTGAACACAAAGAATTAAATGTATGTGTGTAAAATAATATGAGAGCAAAAATGACCAGCGAGCAAAATGACTTAGAAAGGCTATTAGAACGGTTGTAAACAATATAGGAAAATAGGACCGGGGTCCACAGTTCACTAGTGACGTCTCTCCAAAAGATAAACATGTTAGGTTAAGAAATTATAGCGAGGCAATTGACAAACATGGGCGCAACACAATACTCTCATGACACAAAGTTCACCGTTTCATTTAATATGGGCATTACGACAAAATACATAGACCGTTATCCAACTACATCTATGACTAATAATCCACCCCAGGATCGCTATCCAGCCTGTCACCTGGAAGTATTAAGTTGCAAGCAACAGATAATTACAATAAGCATGGTACGTAATGTAAGCAATGTAAACAACATAAAGCAATAAACACCGCTGTTTTATCCCTAGTAGCAGCAGCACATCTCAAGTCTTAATCGTTTCTGTCAACTCGAGTTCAAACAAGAGAGGCATGAACCCACTATCTAGCATAAATACCCTCTCTAAGATACTAGCAATTACTTCGGCCAAAGCATCCACAAGCATCGGAGAGCATGCAAGATCATAAATAAAACATATGATAAACAATCTGAACAATAATGTCATGACTCCATAATTCATCGGATCCCCGCAAACACAACATATAGCATTACATAAAGATGATCTTAATCATGTAGGCAACTCATAATATCTAAACAATGGAGCACAAAGGAGAAGAGATAACCATCTAGCTACTGCCATGGACCCGTAGTCCCGTGGTGGACTACTCACGCGTCACTCCGGAGGCAGGCATGGTGGTGTAGATGTCTCCGGTGACGATCTCCCCCTCCGGCAGGGTGCCGGAAAGAGCTTCAGGACCCTCCCCGATCTAGGGTTGGCCACGGCGGTGGCCTCGGATGTTTTCTGGAAAATATGATCGGGTATCGAGGGTTTTCAGGACGAAGGCAATTTATAGGCGAAAGGGCAACTCGAGGAGACGCCCGAGGGCGCCAGGTGGGCCCCAGACGCGGTCAACCCGTTGACCGTGCCTGGGTGGCGTCAGGGGCTGTGGGGCCCCCTGCAGCTCCCCACCTGGTTCTGTCTTCTTTCTTCGTAAAAATAGTTCCATTAAATTTTCAGCCAATTCCGAGAAAATTCCCCGACTAGCTTTTCTGAAACAAAAAGACAGCAGAAAACAGGAAGTGGGAATCTTGTCAATAGGTTAGTTCCATAAAATATGCCAAAATGATATAAAAACATTATAAACACATGTGGCAATGTTATATAACAAGCATGGAACAATCAAAAATTATAGATACGTTTAAGACGTATCAGTAGACTAGACATTGACGTCCATTATCGTCTCTTGACCTTGGCCATGGTCCCCGCAAGTAGGTCCCACTCGTCGTGGAACTAGAACCACACAAAGGTTACCGAGAAGGTCTCGCCGCTCCATGGTACCTGCTCTCTTGTTGCCGGAGATCACCCTTGGGAGAGGTGAAATCCCTTCTCTCCCTAAGGAATGTTTTATCAACGGGTGAAGGATATTCCTCATGTTAGCCTGCTTTTCATGTAAATTTGACACAAGGGTGAATCTAGGTAAATTTTTATTGTTTCCTTGCATGTACTTTTTCCATATCCGACATGGAGTCCAACTCTTTTTATCGTTAAATAATCTTTAGGGCTGGTGTTTTCTCCATGCTTCCTTCTATTCTTGCACCTTCTCCGGCGATGGCTCTTGTGGATCTGTCGCCGAACAAGGAGCATGTCCATGTTCCTTGGAACCGCGAGGCAAATGACGTCCAATTGGGATTTTCCTCTTCTTCCTACACGATACTGTAGCATCTCTTCATGCTTCCCTCTTTGTTCTTCGATAGGATCCTAGGACTGTGACTGAGGAAAAGGTAGCCGAAATAACGGGCAAGACCTTCTACGACAAAAAAAAAAACTTCAATGACTCTTGAATGCGATCGCCTTCGATACGCCCTAGCAGTTGAGGGGGACGAGTTCGATTCCTTCGGTATACCCTAGTAGCTATACAACCGCTACTTGTCCATTCTGGCTGTGGGGGTGGCCAAAGCTGGTAGACCGGGGGCGGGGGTGGCTGGATTAGATGGTGGGGTGATCGGAGCTTGATGGGACGCGATGGTGGAGGGGAGAAGAAGAGGCGGAGAAGACGGGAAATGAGTTTATGGGATCACGGATATTCGCCCCTCAATCGCCTACATATACCGCTCCACGGGGTGCATTTGGGGTTTTCAGAAGAAAAAAAATGTGGGTTAGACCGTTTTGCGGGGTCTACTAGAGTTAATGGTGGCCATCAGACCCAGTTTTTTGGCCAACCGAAGGCCCAGGAAAAAAGCCTGACCCAAAGTACAACTGTGCCGGGCCGGCATGACAGGTACCGTTGGCTAGAATCGATTTTTGGGTCGAAACCATATGTCGGCCCAATTTTTGCGGTTCGGGCCGCGCGTGGTGGACTGGTGGGCTCCGCCGTCGAACCCCGCGACCGCGCCGCCGTCTTCCTCCTCTGGGGCTGCTTCCGCCGCCTCTCGTGGTACTCGTCCGGGGGCCTTGAGTCCCGTGCCGCCATGTTCAACCTCGTCCCCGACGATTGGCTCCTCGCCCACCACAGAGGTGTTGTCCTCGACGAAGACGCCGCCCTCGCGCTCTTCCTCCTCCGCCTCGACAGGTGCCCCTTTCTGGCTTTCCCACATTCACTCCACCTCCTCGCACCCTCCCGAAGGTCTGCTTCTCTTGTGGAGATTATTTCTCTGGTTTCTTCTTGTTTCCGGCCAATAAAAAAATTAACTAGCAAAACTCGTGTTAGATTAGATGATTTGAGCAGAAGAGATTCTGATTCGGACAATCCTTGTGATCCTAACTTAGATTGTTAGGCTCCTCAATTTCGCTGTAGGGTGTTTAGGACGCTTTTCTTCCTTCCTGGAAGAGAACAACGTTGATCACAGACCAGGACAGAACATTGAATTTTGTACATAACAGATTTTACAGCACCTGGAACTGCTGGCCAGGAACTGCAGGTCATTGGTTTTGCTCAAGATCAGTGACTGCGATGTTCCTCAGTTAGCTTGCAAATGTACTGTTTAAGGGTCTTAATTTTCACCAAGGGGCAACATTCCCAGTACTGAATAGCATGCCACCAATTCAGGCAGGGATCACTTTTATGTTACAGCAAGTATGATGCTTCTGTTTATTCAGTACATAATACACATGATACTAGAGAATCCCAGTCAAACGGTCATGATCACATGTTTTTGTAGTAGCCTCTTGTTTAACACAAGTTAGGAATGTGTTCTTAGTGTCAGCCTGTCATAAAATGTCCGATACACGTTAGCTGCCTTATAGAACACCAGTGTTTTCCCTTATTGGGATGAAAATGAGGAGGGACAGAGCTTTCTCTGATTCTCAAAATCATGTGACATGCCCACATATACAATTCCATTTATCCTTAAAAGGAAAAAAATATTTGGAGAGTAAAAGCTAAATCATGTGTACAATATCTTGTCAATCAAATGCAAAAAAGCAGAGGAGAATGTTTGGCCAAAGGAGCCAAGCTAAAGCACACCGAGTAAATCGTTACGATTTGAAGTTCCACATTTGTTTTCATAATTGGATTATAGCAGATTAGCCGATTACTCTTGTTGTAATCAACATCTGGGAAGATCTTCGGGTGGTGGAATTAGAGTCTCACTAGGTCTTTTCCCATTGTCCACCACAAAGACCATCTTGAGTCCCCACGACGTGTGTACCTCGAAATGGCAATGCATAAACCAAACACCTGAAATATAACAACAAATCAAGCAGCTCACGTTAGGAAACATAAGGGTATTACTATCTTAAGAAGTGCGGCATTGAAATCTATACCTGGGTTATCTGCCCTGAATCTGATTGCTGTCCAGCCTCCATTAGGAACTCCAATGGTGTTTCTCTCAACGGGGTCGATGAGGTTAAATGTGGAAGGGGATGTCTTGGGGTTGTAATTACCGACACCCCTCCCAACCACAAAAAAGTTAAAGCCATGCAGATGGATTGGGTGGCTTTCCGTTGATATGATCCCCGTATCCTGGAGTAGGACCTGCACTGAAGCATTGTATGGCAGCCTATAAACCCTTGTTCCATTCATGGTTTGAAGGTTTTTGGGGCCGCTTCCTGTGTAGTTGAATTTGTGTGGTGGTGTTGCTGGGAAGTCTTCTGTGAACACCCCTGGAATGTTGTAATAATTGGCTTGGAGAATTGGGGTGGATGGCATAACGAATGTCAGATTGTTCATTGTGCCCACCACTCTTGTCTCATTAATGCAGCTCGGGCATGGATTGACACCCACACCAATGGTTAAGAAAAGTGAGTGGTCTACTGCCTGTGGCACATTAGCTGGGTATTCCTTGGAGTTGAGGCTTCGGAGCGACTCAACAAATTTAGACGCAATAGGCGTGTCATTTTGCGGTGGTGACTTGAACAGAGTGAGGCTTGCTGTGGCCGAGACGGTGTTGGCATAGTGCAAGATAGCAGTGCCTGTTTTGTTGTCAACCTGTAAGGGAGCATCCATGAAGGGAGAGACTGAGAGAAGGTAACGGCCAGCACTTTGGTCAGCAGTAACGAGGACGTTGGTGGTCTGGCCTGGAGTGATCAGCAGGATATCGGTTTTATATGGCTTGGTATAGACTGCATCAACCTCAACCACAGTTAGTTTGTGCCCAGCAATCTTGAAGAATAGGTCGTCATTAAGGGCCGCGTTGATGATCCTTAGCATATATGTCTTGCCATTTTCGACATTGAGCTTGAATCCATCTGCCCAGAACATTCATCAGGAAAGCATTTTTTTACTCTGTAGTAGAAAATTGTAGTATTTTAAAATAACCGTATGTAGTAGCACTTTTATTCCTACCTTGTGCGGAGGCACAATCAGACATCGGACCAGGGTGGCCGTTGATGGTGTGTGAATCAGAAATATTGGGTCCCACACCTAGCTGCATGGCCTGGTTGATTACAGTTTCCGTGTCTGCTTTCCACCATTCCCCTGCAGCACAGCATCAAGTCATTTAAGTGCTAAATGTGTTATTCTCGGTTAATAACAATAATGAGGATCAATTATACATATACCTAGTACAACAACTGCCTCCTTGTGAGGAGCAGGAAAGGGGTAGGGCACTCCAAGCTTGGGGAGGATGACAATAGCACCATGGACAGTAGCCCTCAGCCAGGTTATATGTGCATGCCAGAGGAGCGTACCCCGTTGGCCGGTAACGGTGAAATTATATAGAAAGCTGCTCCCTGGCTGGATTGGGCACTGTGTAATATAGGCTGGTCCATCATACCACCCTGTTTTGATCTGCTTTATCCCGTGCCTGATTATTACTTAGTTAGAAGGATATGTATGTATGCATGCATGTTGCATAAATATGATCTTTATTTTGCTTATGTTTGCCTGTCAAAGGAAATGATGTGTGGTTTCTTTGATCGAATCCAGGTGTATAATTCTGTTATTTTAACGTTTCACTGACGTAACTTCTTCTTTCGCAGCAAATTACTTTGTAAATTGGCATAAGTCCTCACAAGTAAACAACATGCCAGAAAGATTGAGGTTGTCTTATGTGCGAGCGCGTGCACTAGCCACTTTGAGGTGGTACATTTCTGCTATATATTGCAGTTGAAGGGAGTGGCAATGGTGTACTTACCAGTGGATGGTAACGTTGTAAGGTACATGATTGACGACCTTGATAAGAACATTATCGCCTTCTCTTGCATAGAGGACTGGCCCGGGAAACTTCCCGTTAACAGTGAGGATGGGCTTGGTTGAGCAAAGCCGTGTCATGTTCCTCATAACCACCTGCACAAGTCAAACCATAGTAAATCAGTATGGTAGCTTGAGTCCTGTAACCGCCTCAGGGTGCAATGGTGATTTTTATTGCCATGGCTAATTGCTACAACAGGAGGGGCATGTAGTGAGCCCCAGCAAACCATGCATGGTTGTTATTGTTATATTGCACCAGAAAGGAAAATGCCATTGCGAAATGCCGGCAAACAATGCACTGTATACTTTGTATCTGGTTGTAGAAAGAGTGATGCAATGCTGCTATGCTATTCAACCCTGGCTACATGCATAAAAGAGTGAAATGTGAATGGTCATTAGCTAGGCATTGCTACTCCAGTATGTATATTTTTCCTTTTGATGAATGCATATGCTTGTATTAAGATTCTCACATTGAATTTGTAGTGCCGGGTGATGGCGTGGATGCTGAGAGCCTGAAGCAGGAAGCAGCTGACTACGAGAAGGAGGAGCTGACTAAGACGACAAGGCGTGGCGGCCATGCTACCTTCCAGAGCTAGCTAGGTAACTGATCGCAGACGAGGACGACAATGCTCTGAGCTGAGATAGTATGCTTACTTGCGTTGCATGGAATGACCGGGGCAACCCATGGTTTTAATGGCCCAGGCAAGGGCTCGATTTTGGGCGGCTATTGGGTTTGTAGCTGACATGTCGTTTTTAAATTTAGGTGAGAAATCCTTGCTTGACAAGGCAGCTGTGCTAGAAATCATGCAGGTAATTTTTTCTTCAGTTTTACCTACAAATATGCAAAGGTAGTTCCCAGTTGCACTTAGCTAACTTTGTTCCATAGAAATTAGGTAATATTGCCGTCGATGTGGATGTCGCCAGTTGCAGGCCTTCTAATGTATCTATCTTTTCCAGATTTGGAGTTTGGTTCCCTGTACCTGTCCTGTGCTCACTAAGAGCACTTGCTGTTAAACTAGCCTGCTAGCTAGCAGGAGTGTCACTTAGTAGGCATCAGTCTTTAAGTAACTTGCAGTACACATCCATGTTGGAGCACTACGTATGTTTTGTATGTACGTACATGCAATCGACAACCACATGCACTGAATCTTCTAGCCTAGCATAGAGCAGGCAAAATAAACACATAAGTTGTTGGTCAAAATCACATTAGCTGAATATGGAGCTAACTGAAAAGGTTAGTGGCGTGCAGAATCTCATGCCACTGTATCTGCAATTCTGCATCATATCACTAGCTAGATCTTATTAGTCTTGATGTGTCAATTAGATTGATAAACTAGCCAGTAGCCCGGTTGCAACCATATGCTGTTTGTGCAGAACAAATCGAGTAACGGGTTGATCGATACCTGTTGTCAGGTGTACGAGGGAGGGATGGATTTTAGCTAGGGGATGGAGATGGCAGTCGCTTTTGGTGATGGATCATGGATATCTTAGTAAGTGGTGCGTGTGCTTCAGCTTAAGCTTTTTTTTCTTCTCTTTTGATTTGTTTTTTGCTTGAGCTTAACTAAACCATGGATTGCAGATCGTTATGTAGTTGGGGGGTGCCTGTCTGTCTAGCTAGCCAGGGCATTTGTTTTTGGCCTTTTGCCTTCATGTATGACAATTTGTCTGAGTGCCATCTGCTTTCCTTCGATTGATTCAACGCCAAGCTAGAAGCTAGCTAGGCCATCTCCAACTCCACCTGGCTCTGGCTAGGTAGTCGGCAGGCAAAGTGTCGATCTTATGCAGCAGAATGAAAATGGAAGATCGATGGACTATGGCGTGAGAGTAAGTCCTGTGGTAAACTGCACCGTAGTTCTTCCGACCTGACAACCGAACAAACCACCAATATTCTTCTTCTTTCTCGACCACCGAGGAGATCAGGAGAGGATACGATAGACTTTTGATGTAGCAACACATGGCTTCCATTGCCGTCACTGTTACCGAACAACCTCGAATACCGATCGATCCCCATCTCCCCCTGTCGTGTCTGCCTGAGATTTTGTCATTTTTCAAACTGGCTGTCGATGAAGCTTAACTGACTTTCTCATGTAAGTTATTGCTGAATCCTGCGTTTATATTCATTCATTTCTAATGCAATCAAATAGAAGATGTACCTAATACATCACATGTAACTGTCAAATACGCAATCATGAAGAATTAATAAGAGCTGACAACTACTTGGGTAAAAGGATTTTTTTTGGAGGAAAACACATGAATGTAGGAACTTTCGCTAGAAGTTTTGAGGCAAAACCAAACATGAGGTCTCACTTCATGGAGATTTTTTCTCTTTAAAGTTCCAATGCACCTCGTGCCTTTTGGCTCCTTTCTCTCCTCTAATCAAGTAATACATAATCTAAAAATTCATGTTTTTCCCTTGCAAGTTGCAACATCCAATTGTTTATCTCACATTTCCAATAGTGAACATCCAACGTGGCATCCTCTGGCTCACCCGAACATGGTTCGATTTTAGTCAATTGAAAAAAAAGGTGTATGTTGCAAAGTGGAACTTGGGCCCAAAATAACAGGCAGCAAGTTCAGCCTCTAAAATCAGACCGAGGGTTTGTTGGCACCGGTTCAAAGAAAAGATGTTCGCCGGCGGGAGTACGTGTGCTCTGTTCGAGCGGCGTCTTCGATCCAGCGGAAGGAATAGGGTCCCCCTTCCTGTTTGTAGCAGTGAGTTGTTGGCTGTGGGCTCCCAGTTTTCTTCAGCGGTCACCGGGCCTAGTTCCTCATCGTCCCGCGGTTTCGTCTCGAGGGCCTGCTGCCCCTTCCTCTGTAGTTGTGTTTGGCGGCTTTCCTGCTGCTCTCAGGTTTTCAAAGGCGGTGACAACAAGGTCGGCTTGGTGTTCTCTCATGTCACGGTGGTCGTGCTCTGGGGCTGCTTCGGGTCTCGAGTCCAGCATCGTTCTGCTCTCAGGTGGGTTGTTCTCATGTTTGATGGTCCGGCGCCTTTCGAGCCAAGGCGAGAGGGTAGGGTCCCTCTCGGCATGAGAGCAGGAAGGTGTTGCTTTCTCCAGCCCAAGTTGTCTTCCTTGCTCATGACTTCCTTGGTCCATGTCAGTGCTTCGCGGCGCCTCTTCTATCGGTGGCCTTGCTCTTGAGTAGAGCGGTCTTCACTTCGGCAAGTAGTGTTTCACGTTAGTTTCTCTTTTGGGCATGATGTTTAGTGTGGAGTTGTAAGCTATTCAGGGTGTACGCATGTGTCGTTCGGCCCGTTGTGTTCTGTTCTGCTGGTTGTAATTGTGGCTTTGTGGTTGATGGCTTTCGTTAATTAAAAAAAGGCTCGTGTCGAGGCTACTGTCAAAAAAGAAAAGATGTCTCTACGCCGGCCACCGAGTCATCTACTTTGCTAGCTCGGATCCAAATGTGAATTTGTGAGCCGTGCTCTTCGGAAGCAGAAAAGAACCAAGAGTTCGAATTTGATTTCTCTTTAAACTGCAAGCGAGCGAGTGAAACCAAAAGAAAAAAAGGAAAGAAATCCTTGGATACGGTGCAAAGCAAAGGGTTGATGGAGAAAGCAAAGGAGCCAGATTTCGCACGTAGAGTGGCTACTCTCAGCGATTTGTCACGACAGACAGACGCTCTGCCCTGTCTGCTACTCCTACAATAGAATAGACTGAAGATACGCCTCCAAGTACGCACAGACAGTTTTGTCTTCTCTGCTTCCTTCTCGTGCAGGTCTTTCTTTTTCTTTCTGGCGATTCGATTAGGATTTACTTTAGTTTTTGCATCTCGGTATTTATTTGTGCGGTTTTGTGATGTGTCTGCTAGTCCCTAGCCTATGTATCCCCCCTGGCTCTTGTCAATGTGCATGCAAATGTTCTGAATTCTTATTATGAATCCAACAAACGTCTATCAGCTGGTTTATTTAAATGCTAAGATCAAGCTCAACGATAAGAAGCAATGGGACGAAATTGATGAACCGTAAAAAAATCACTATCTGTACGGAATCTGTGTTTTTTTAGGAACAGAAAATGACCACTTCCTTAGCTACCACTCCTTCACAAGCATGCATGCACGCATAGATCATGATACATACATCAGGGAACTAGGGAAGGGACGTGCACTTCCGGTTTTAGTTTAGGGCATATGCTCTCAGCTCAGAATTACATGTGCTAATCCCTACTTCAGCTAATTAGCCAACTAGTAAGCAAGGTGTTAACGTTCAGTTGAGGAGGAGGCACCAGCTAGTTAGCGCCTAAACATTAATTAACTCCAGGCGTGCATGACCGTTGGAGGATTAGAATAATAATCAGGGGCAAATCCAATCCATCACATGCTATGTGCTAGCTGGGTTTTTGCTATAGTATAATTAAAGTTTTGGTCGTTTGATGAGGGTGCTAGTCACCATTTTCGCACGGCATAGGGCGTGGTGTCGAGTAGAGATCCTACTCGATCTCGTGCTTGTTCCCTTTTTGTGGTTCCAATCATGTACTTTCGGTTTTGTTCGATTATCTCTTCTTTTCGGTAATATATATATATATATATATATATATATATCCCGCTTATAGTTGTTTTGCAACAACAACAACAAAATGTTTCATGTCAAATACTAGTAGTTTGGAATTCCTGATTTCTAAACGTGCATGAAAATACAAGGTTCCATGTTGTTTCTTCTTGTGAGGGGTTAATTTCTTGTGGTGTTGCTTTCAGATGGAAACTAATTGAAGACCCCATGGAGACCATGCATCCTGTGCTAACTTATATACAACAATGATGATGCTGAATAGCAAGGTGGAGTGGACAGCAGCATTAGCTAGCAGAAGCTGGTAGGTAGTACAATCCAAAGGCAAAGCATGTCGATGGATGGATCGATCGATCGTAAGAGAAAGTTAGCATGCATGCATGGATGGAAATTATCATTCATGATGCACTGCATTCTTGGGAATATTATCATTATATATCCTGGTCCATCCAGCTAATAATTTGCTATGGCGATGCATCAATTTCACCTACTACTCTTGAGCCGTGTTTATGATTCACTGGTCACTTGTGATTAGAGAGGTTAGTTAAGGTGCATGTTTTGTAATATCCCGAGTAATAACAGTATGGTTTCAGTTGAGATTTGATTGTCTGGTGGAAAAATAACTAGACATATTATGTGTGAAATCAAAAGTTTAAACAGTGAATGGAAACAAAAAAAATGAAAGAAATTGTAATGAGTTCTTGTAATTTTTTTTTTTGACTTTTTAATGAGTTCTTGTAGGGATTGAGCAACAAGAGTCCAAGATGGGGGAAAGGGTAAAGCAAAAGAGAGAGGGACAGGGGCAAGAAAGGAAAAGTGAAAAAAGAAAAGGAAAGGAAAGAGGTCACCATCACTGCCTCTGCCTGATGAGGTCTGTCTCTTTTGCCTGCTCAGCTCATCAGTTCTCTCAGCCCAGCAGCTCAAACAGCAGCACCAGAAGTAACACTACAGGAGGAGTAGGTTCTCAATAGATAGAATACAACAACACAAGAATCTTCCATTCCAATCCGTCTCATCTTGTCTTTCTCCCACATCACAAGATCTTCTTTGAGACAAAGAGAAGATCAATAAGATCAGTCTTCTTCTTCTTCTTAAGTAGGAATTCAGTTCAGCAATGGTGCTGCCTTGCCTACCTTGACAGATACTCCTTGATAGGTAGAGTGAAGTGGGGATGGATCAGCCGTTTCCCTCCATCTGCGGCCTCCACCCGGGCATCGCCGTCACCGGCTTTTGCTCCGCCTGCCTCCGCGAGCGCCTCGCCGGCCTCCACCCGAGCGACCCCGCCGAATCGTCCGAGCTCCGCCGCTGCAAGTCCTTCTCCTACGCCCGCTCCGCCGCCGCCTACTTCGAGCCGCAGCGCCGCTCCTGCGACGCCCGCGGCGCCGCCGCCGCCCTCTTCCAGCAAGACCGCCGTGCCTCCCGGGCGAGGATGAACATCTTCCACCAGCAACGGCGAGGCCAATGAAAGACCACATCAACCACGAGTCCTCCTCCAAGAAGACCGCCGGCACATTCGGGGGATTGGGCAAGAAGTGGCAGGAATGGCGCCGCAAGAGCAAGCCCAAGAAGCAGGACCAGGGGCCCACCACCGCCATGCCATGCCGCACGAGGATCCCCGGCACCGCAGCTTCCGCGAGACGCGCTCCGAGTTCGCCGTCGACGCGCTGGGCCGGCGCTCCGTCGATGTGGACACCACCCTTTTCTCGATGGACGCCGCCCGCATCTCGGTGGACGAACAGCCCCGGCCTTCCTGGGACGGCTACCACGGCGTACGGCCACGCCTGCCCCCAATGCTGTCCCTGGTCGAGGATGCACCCATCCCGCGCTCCGACGGTCAAATCCCTGTGGAGGAAGACGACGGCGCTGAGCCGGGCGGCTGCGCCCAGACAAGGGACTACTACCTGGACTCCTCCAGCTCCAGCAGGAGGCGCCGGAGCGTGGACCGCTCGTCCTTCTCAGCCGCAAGTCATTCTCTGATAACAGTGAGCTGCCAGGATGATGGCTGGTGCAAATGCCAATGCCAATGCCCGGGTTTCGCCAGCCATCGGCGCAGAGTTCTACCAGTACCACCATGCCCAGAGGCAGAATGTTTTTGACCCTAATCAGCACTGGGAGCAGGGACTGTATAATTCTCATTCTCTCCGGGACCGGGATGCTGATATGTCCGGGAGCCTTGATTCAGCGGCATTCCGGGCCGGCATTCCTCTGCCGGCGAAGAAGTCCAAGAAGGGGATCAAGGGGTGGAGCATCTGGGGTCTCATACATAAGAAGAGCAGCAGCAAGGAATCTGAAGCTGCCAGTCTAGCCAACAGATCATTCTCGGAGAATTGGCCAGAGCTCCGTGCAAGGGGGTACAATGGGCAGATGCTAAGGTGCAACAGCAGCGTAAGCGCGAGAAGCTCTTTCAGCAATGGCGGAGCAGCGATGGGCATGGCAAGCGGGAGGAGGAGCAATGTGGAAATGCATGTAAATGGCTTAGGGAGGATGAGGAAGGACGAGGTTTTACTCGAGAGGAATTTCAGTGCAAGGTATGCACCTTGCACGGTTGATAATGGCGTTATTCCTAATCCAATTGGAGGAGGTAGCCAATTCAGCCGGCGAAATCATAATGGTATGTCCGGGAAGGGAAGGCCTGCTCGTTCGTCAAATGCGTTGCCTCGGAGCGCGCTTGGAATGTACTGAGTTAGCAATTGATAGAGGCGGCAGGTTCATGTTATTCTTTTTCATCTTCTTATGTGCCTTGGCTACAATGTGCATAGCTATGGTAGCGTCATCAGGATCATACTTTTGTTAGGCTGATAAGAAAAGGGAACTGGTGATGTGTTGGATTATACCTTACTTAGGGTCTTATTTCCTACTGGGCTTGGGAGTGGGGTATAGCATTGTTAACTTTACACCCTTGTATAAGATATGCCATATGTATGTTTGCTTCTGTTAGTTGAATTCAAGGTAGCAATCTGGCAATGGTATGTGTTTACAACATCATGTAGGGGCTATGAATAGAATGCCATAATCTGGCTTGGTGCTGTGAGATGTTTTTTATCTAGTTTGAGATTGGCAGCAAGAAAATTGCAGGGTTCTTGTTACAGCCTAGCAGAATGTCAGGTTTTCTTCATCTGCTCCTTGCTACCATATTGCCCCAAGAAAATCCTAAAAATCTGTGGATTTTCCTTCTTACTTATAGAGTTGTAATCCATATGTTTTTGTATCAACAAGATTCACATCTACCTTTGTGAGTGGTGTGTTATTTGTTAAGTGATATGTTCTTCCTAAGGTGATTATTATAATCCCCACTGATACCAAATGTCCATTTGCAGCTGGGAGGAAGTTACAACTATTTAACATTCATTCATAACGATGCTGAAGCAACCAGATCAAAGGACCAGAAGCAGCCTTAACAACTCAAACCTTAAATTGATTCCAGGTCATAACAAACGAAATAATAGATCAACGGGAGCTCACAAGTCACAACCACAAGCTTCTGTCTCATACAGCAACACTCCATGTGTAAGCATGATGCGCGTTGCAAGGATTGCACCTAAGAACATCCATATAAAGCTCTCCAGGCCCTAGCAACACAGGAATACCACGGGAACAAATTGAGTACCCCTACCTAGGCCACCATGACGCGTACGCACCAATAGGATGTAATGTGGTTCCTATCATAGTTAATTAATGCTTGTTTATCTCTACTGTATACAGCACAAGTGATCAGAGCCGCAAACCTCGATGACCTATCACTAACACACAACTAATACAGCTGCATCTCAGGATCAGCAGTGAAGCAGCTGTGTCCACAGCCTGCTCTTCTCCGGGGAGGCCCTTGCCAGCACCTCCTTCAGGCGCCCCACCGACTGCAACCCCTCTTCAACCTTCCCTTTCACCACCGCATCTTGCTGCATTGCATCAGAAAGATGTCACGCCACTAGTTAGCTTGCCAAACGTCACAATGTAACATATGAAAGAAGAGGTTGCCTTGGATATCCACAGAATGTAGAGCGCTGCAAGCTCCGCCTGGACGCTTGTTTCGCCAAACTCATCACCGGGAGCACTCAGGCAGTCTGACAGGAGGTGTATCTCCTGGGCTAGGAAGAGGTCTGCCAGGGACTCCTTTGACGGGCAGGTCTTCTCACAGCTGAGCAACTGTTGTGACCAGCGCTGTGAGAGGAACCGACGATGGATCCACAATGACTGCACCAACACACATAATCTCAGCTAATCAGTAACACCAGTGTGGCAAACATAGCAGTACCATGTTTGATTCACCCAACGCACAAACCTCTCTTCCTTGGTAGCGTCTGATGAGCATCTCATTCCACCTCAGTTCCTCCTGTCAGGTCATATAGAAATCAAGTCTCGGGCAACATGGCCTAGGCAAACCAATGTCCTAAAACAAAAGCCAAATGCACTAGGTTTGTTTTCTGCTTTGTAAGTGTACACAACAATGAGATTGATTATCCTTTGATGAAATTCACCATACCTTCCAGATTAGATGAGCATCAGACTGCCAATTAAGGGAATCTTTTCCATTCTCTACACCATGGCTGTCCAGTAATGCAAGCAGCAGAGACTATAAAGAAGCAAACGAAACATCATGTTTGCATTAATGCAACTCAGTATGCATATAATGTCCTTCAAAATAGTGGCGTAGCCACGTTGTGACTGTGTAGTCAAGCGACTACACTCTACACAGGAACTTGGCAGGTCCAATACCGAGTGACAATTACTGAACGCTAAAATTCTAAAAATTAACCACACATGCCCACATGTCATCGTCTAACTTGGCTGGGTCAGATATCAAACGAAACAAAGGAAGCACTAGTAACTTCCTGATCCCCACGATTCGTCCTAGTCGACGTCTTTTCTTCCATTTCAGCTTCCTGTAATCCCGTGTAATCCTCAATTCATTCCCTTGTAAATCGATAAATCTTTAATTCTCTGAATCGATCCCGACTAGACACTCAGGGCTGAGGCCGCCCCGCCACCCGTAATTCGCCGGTTAGCCGGCCAGGCACGGCCACCTCCAGCGATCAGGCGCACGGACAGCACGGCAATTCACCTGTAAGCCCGTCAGTCACGGCCACCTCCGGTGATCACTAGGAAACATTGTTGTCTTGTCGTCAGTTCGTCCATCGTCAAATGTACATATACTGAAGTCTGCAGTTCAACAGCACGAGCCCAGGAGAAGGCCCTTCTGCCCTATGCCTCCCTCCCCTTGTATTTGTAAGCCGCCCCTTGTCCCCTTTATTTATACAAGTGTTGCTTTGAATCGCTTCTAATTTCAGAATATTAGTTTAGTTTAGTCCAGAATTATTGTTATATGTGAATGGACAAATTTGCCAAGAAACTGTTCATTTTCTTATAGCAATAGCTTTTTAATGTCAGGTTTTAAATTCTGTAAATGGACAAATTTGTCAAGAAGTGGCTGTCAGAGCCAAATGATGCAATTCTTGTCTCCATAGGTGTGCTCTCAAAAGAAAATGTTGTCACGTTAGTAAAGTTTGACATCACAGAGTTTGGATCCTGGCTCTGCCACTGCTTCAAAATAGTTAGTAGCAAACATGGTATGAGTGGAAATACAGAACACTGAAATGTCACAATAGAACCAAATCCAATAAACAACACACAGTTTTGCACATGGTGTCACTGAAAAGCTCCGCAAACTGATACAAAAACAAGTGTTTGATATGACAAATCATCCTGTGAGATACATATTTTCTATAAAGCAGTAATACAAAATAGTGCAAGCTACAGAAATAGGTAAGGGCCTAACCCTGCGGTAGTGAAAGCAGCAGTTGTCAGCCACATGCAACTCAGCCCATTTTGTTGACTTGTTCAACTCATCGAGGACCTTCAAATAGACAGGAATCAGTTGCTAGTGGTGATTGGAGCAGAAAGTCCAGCAAATAGCTACAGTCTTGTCGAAGATTTAAGCTATTCTCTTCATGAAATTGTTCGGAGGTCTGAATACAAGATTACGAATGAGAGAGAAGGCAAAGTTACAATCTCACCTGTTTTGGTTTCATGAAAGGAATAAGCCAGCATCGATGCCTCCAGGCACGGTAATTCATCTTTGATTTCTGCAAACGAGGTAAAGTAAAACAATACTGTTACGCACTGTTTTGCAGCTACTTGTGACAATGTGATTCGGTAAGAAAATATGGTTAGTTGGGCAGAGTGGATGTGAAAATTCTGAATAAGCAAAACCTCTGCTATCTGTTTTACTAGGAGAGAGTCGTTGTCTATAAGCTCTGACATATCCTGAAGGTGTTGTGCAAGCTTTGTGATGACCCATCTCCTGTTGTAGTGAAGTTGTTTATGGTTTATGTTATGCTAGTACTGAGTATAAACAAAGGAAACCAGCATGGATTTCCCGCAGCAGAAGGCTGGGTTGGAGTGGTTTGAACTGAAGGGAAAGAAATTGCAGGTATATACCTGTGGCTCCAGGTGCTCTCATTCTTCGGCGAGTAGGATAGGATCAAGGCACACAACTGCAGCTCATCTTTGAGTTGTTTGGGATCACAATTCGCTGATAGCACCCTCTTCCTGCAAAAAAAGAGATGAGCTGTTATAGATAAGAAAAATGGCATGTGTAATTGGCAGGCATTTTATACACACAGTTAATTAGAGTTACCTTGAGTTCCATGCGGTGAGCAAGTCAGGGCAGAGTATGAGCAGCGCCTTGCTGTGCGCCATGATCAAGGCAGCAGCGGAAGGTGATGGTGAGGGGAAACTGAGCGTTGCGTTGGAGTGTGCGTGGCGTGCGGCGCGGTAGAGGTCGGGTAGGATGTCGGTGGAGACGGCGAGCTTGTGGTCGCTGCACCAGAAGTGTTTGGATTTGTTGGTGCTGTCGATGAGCAGTGAGTGGAACTGCGTGGGATGCAGGAACCCAACCTCGTCTCTGCGATGGCCATGAATGAGTTGGAGATGGTGGGATGAAGTGGAGGGGTAGGCTGAAAAGAGAAGGCAATCAAGTAAGTAGGATTGGATCTCTCCTTACATGAGGGGGTCGTCGTGGAGGATTCGCTCAAAGTCGTCGAGAAGGTCCTCCCCTTTCGTGGCTGCTGCTTCCGATTCCATTCCGGCGGCTGGGCAGGCGGAGGGCGCGCGAGCGTCAGAGCTAGGAGAGGGCGGCCGCGCGAGGGAGTTAGAGGTGCAGGAGATTCGACTGGAGGAGCAAGCGCCGGCGTGGCTGGGCAGCGGGGCGGCGCAGGGCAGATGAGGAAGGAGAGAATCGAAGAGGTGGACGTACTGACTGGTGGTCTGGTCGAGTCGAGTCGATGTGGCTGGCCGGTCCGCCTTGGCGCCCGTCAGTGTGGCGCCACCAACACCCAGTCATCAGTAAACAAACTAGGAAAATTTCGCGCCGCGACACCGCCGCGCCCGTGTGGTAAAATTTAAATTTAGAAATGTCCTTATTCGTCGCGTCCATGTGGTAAAATTTAAATTTAGAAATGTCCTTATTTAAAAAGTGTGGAAATTTGAAATTATTGAAATGCAAAGAGAGGTTATGTTAAAAAATTGTTCAGATTTCAGAAAATGTTCAAATTGGGAAGTTTTCTAGATTTGATTTCTTTTTACGTTAGTAAAATGATTAGTCTTGAAAGGCATTCAAAATTTTGAAATATTCAGATTTGAAGGACATTTAAATTTTTGAAATATTCAAATTTGATTTTTGATTATATGTTATAGACAGTCAGCATTTATTTTTGTGGTAATTTGATATTTTTTATATTTTGCAGTTGGATATATTTTAATTTATTCATTTTGTAGCATTTAGTAATTTTCTGAATTTGTTTAATTAAGTTTGATATATTTTTTATATTTTTCCGGTGGTTATGTATGGAAATTTATGGAATTTTTTCCTTTTTTTGGGGGGGAAAAACTGCAGGTTTGAAAGTCATTTTAATTTTTTTGAAATATGTAGATTCGAAATTTGAGTTGGAATGCTAAAGTATATAGTTGTATTTTTACATAAAATTATACAAATGTTGGCCAATTTGAATTATTCATACATGATTGCATTTTGCCAAAAAAAAGTTTTTTTTAGCATTTTGATATATATTTTATATTTTTTCAGTGGTTATTTGTGGGAATTTTTTGCATTTTTTAAAAAAAAAATGTCAGGTGGGGTCCACCGTGACGTCAGGCTGACGTCTACGGTGGCCACGGCGAGCAGAGCGCACGGCAACGCCGCGTCCGTGCGATCTGGGACGCTCGCGTGCGCGCGGCGGAAGCGCGTGAACGCGGAGCGTCCGGGAGTGGCGGCGCCGCTGGGTTTAGGTCGCCGGAGTGGCGGCTGCGGCGTGCACACGCGGCGGAGGGAGCAGGGGCACGGCGGCCGTGTGGCGTTCCAGCACGCGGGTCTCAGCGAGGAGGGAGAGGGTGCAGCGGCGAAGGTCGGCGTGGCCTTCGATTTGAGCGGGGAGTGGCGGAGCGGCGAGGGCGCTCGTCGGCGGCGGCGGCGATGCCGGGGTCGCGCGGGAGAGAGGAAGGGGAAGGGGGGCTGTGGGGACGTTTTTGCAAGGAAGTCCCTGGATTTTCTAAAAAAATTAGATAGGTCCATCAGCGTGGGAAGTTTTGGGTTGCGGAGTAATTTCTGGAAAACACGATGGCTTTTATGCAAAAATGCATCGGGGACCGTCAGATACGTGATTGACGGCGCGGAGCCGACCACGCACTGTAGAAGTGCGTTACTGTAGCACTTCTACAGTGTCCGTGACGTGGGCGTGCGAGGGGAGGGCTAACTGGGTGAGCTTTGATATATTGATAGATATTCTGACAACGTGGACCTACTGTCTGAGTTTTAATAATTATCGAAATCATTTTTACAAAATAATAAAAGGTTTGCAAGTGGGCTCCTGATGGCGTCAGCTGCTGATATCAGCAATGGCCACGACGGTTATGTCGACGACCGCCGCGCCCGTTGTATCAGTACACCGCCGCAGCTGTTGTATTGGTATGTGTCGTAGTTTTGTAAAATCAGTTGTTAACTGAGTTTGTAGTTATACTTTGTACATGACAGGCAGGTAATAAAAATGCTACTCTGGGCTAGATTTAAAACACAAATTTCTGGATCCAAATACTCGGATTCAAAAAAATTAAATCTGTCAGAATTTATTTTTTTACACAGCCTAAATTATAACAAATTTGAAGATTGGAGAGAATTATATTTATGTCTGTGAAAACAAAAAGGTTAAAACATGAAAGTCGTTCGGAAGGATGATATTCATCTACTCGTGCAAGAAAAATTTGAACGGATAGGTGAGTGCGGCGAATTTGATAAAATTCGTCAAATATTTTTGCGTGCAAGGAAAATTTGAATGGATAGGTGAGTGCGGCGAATTTGACAAAATTCGTCAAATGTTTTTGCGAGTTTGGATCCAAAATTAAGAAGTTAGAGTAGACCAAACTCGAAACCGATGACGGGAATGTAACCTACTTGTCGGCGCGCATATATTTCGTGTACATATTATCGCGAAAAGTTATCGCGAAAAGGGCAGAAAAAAAATTATAGCGCGTAATGTAGCTGCTATAGTAGGCAAAATTCGTCAAATGTTTTTGCGAGTTTGGATCCAAAATTAAGGAGTTAGAGTCGACCAAACTTAAAACCGATGACGGGAATGGAACCTACTTGTCGGCGCGCATATATTTCGTGTACATATTATCGCGAAAAAGGCAAAAAAAAATAGCGCGTATTGTAGCTGCTATAGTAGGCGGCGCACTGTAGAAGTGCGCTACTGTAGCAGCTACACAAAAAGGTAAAGTCGTTCGGAAGGATGATATTCATCTACTCGTGCGAAAATTTGAATGGATAGGTGAGTGCGGCGAATTTGACAAAATTCGTCAAATGTTTTTGCGAGTTTGGATCCAAAATTAAGAAGTTAGAGCCGACCAAACTCGAAACCGATGACGGGAATGGAACCTACTTGTCGACGCGCATATATTTTGTGTACATATTATCGCGAAAAAAACAAAAAAAAATAGCGCGTACTGTAGCTGATATAGTAGGGGGGGCACTGTAGATGTGCGCTACTGTAGCAGCTACAGTAGCAGGCGACGTGGGTGCCTCCATCGCCGGCTGAGTACAGTGCGCTACTGTAGTAGCTACAATATCCGAGGCGACGTGGGTGCCTCCATCGCCGGCTGAGGAGGTCAGCCATTATATCTCTACAACATCTAAGCTCCCTAGGATTGGTGGCCTGTGGTTCATCCACGTTTTGGGCCCACATGTCAGTAACTCGTTTTGGTTAGCTCGTTTTCGTCTGTTGCGTATACCCCGTCGCTGCGCGTGGGCCAAGTTTGTTTGAACCCGCATGTCTGTGCGAGTGTGTGCGGGTGTGTGTGGGTGCGTTCGCTGTGCAGTTTGTTTGCGGATCTGATGGGTCTTGGGTGGGCCTGTGTAGTTGCACGTGGATTTCGAGCCTTCCAGTGCGTCCACCTCCTCGTTGATTTCGAGTCGGTTACTCTGACCGATTGCGCGTGCTCTGGGTCACTCTCTCCTCTCTGCGGTCAAATGCCGCCGCCGATCCAGCCTGCCTCCCGCTTTGCTGCTTAGCGGCGGCTCGCCCCAGCGCTGCACTCTGTCGACGGCGCCTCCTGGATCACCATGTTCTCTCCCTTGCTGTTCGTAGCGCTGCACCGGACGAGGGGTCGGCAGAAGCGGAGGATGTGCCGTCACGCCGATGGGGGAGGAGAAGCAGCCCCTCTACGCCTCTGTCAAGGGCTGCGTCGACAAGGGTTGGAACGTTTCAAGGCTCTTCCCTGACCCCTGCGGCCAGATTCCCATCCAGGTTAATTTTCCGTCGGAGCTCCTTTCTTTATTGCTTCACCGTCTGTGGCGGATCATCTCCGGCTGCCCGTCGTTCCAGCGCCACCGCTTGGTTTTGGCTGGTTTCTTCAGCGCCGCCTGCGCCTACTTGGTCTAAGGGGTGCGGTGGAGGAGCCTTTGTTCCGATCTGGTTCTTTCCTCTTCTTATTCTCTCTGGATTGTGCTTTCTTTGTTCTGTACGGTGGTGCCTTTGCCTGTGTATTCCACCGTTTGGTTTCTGTGGGGGCGTTTGCCTCCTAATTCTTGTCCTACGTGTGAATGATTGCTCTCTTAATGTGGGGATTAGAGGATGAGTACCTGGCGGTTGGTTTACTGTGGTGGCTTGGGCCCGGATTTGGTGTTTCGTTTCGTCAGTTCCTTTGTTTTCTTTGGTTTGCTATTGTGCTTGATTTTGCCTACATGCGTGCTGGCTTTGGGGATTTTGGGGGTGGATTCAGGTCTGATTTGGTTGGCTCCTTTGTTTTTTTGGTTTGGCATTCCCTCAGATTTGTTTTTGATTTGTGAATTCTTGTGGGCTGCATTTGCTTTTCGGTAGTCGAGGGAGTGCGGTCCGGCGCTGTGTGTTTGAGGTGGGCATGTCTATATTGTCAACGTGCTATAAAGACTGGTGGCATGGAGATTAAGCGAGGCAAACCGCATGTGAAGGTGATTTTTTTACTGCCACACCAATTTGGTCACACTTTTAGGTTTATTTTGCATTGTGAGAATACGAGGTGAATTTCAGGACATTATAAATTGGCACCATTGTAGTTTATAATTGAGCTCCAAGAAAGGTATCCAAACAGGACGGTGAAATCCTGCTGTTACAAATTTCTTCTTGTTTAGCTGTTGGGGAAGATTCTTAGACCCTGAAGTATGACCTCAGTTTGTTAATAAGTAAATACTTAGTTTCAGGTTTAAGCGAATTTATCCTTCTATAAGTGCATGATTTTTGTTGTTGTAACTCTTTTGAGGAGTTAAAATTGGTTCCAGACCATTTTCTTCTAATACAATGCATGTCCCTATACCTAAGATCAGCGTTCCCAGACAAAAATGGCCAAACCCGCTTTAAAATATTTTATACAGTTGTTGCAGATCCTTACCTTTTTTGTTTGTATTTAGATCCTTACCTTTTAGAAAGCATCAAATATTCATAACAGGAGGCGGCTAGGTCAAGAGCTGTGTTAGAATTCATACCTGATATTGTTCAGGCTTTTGTTTTTAAAACTGAAAGCCAGTTGTAGAGTGGAAGTATTTGCTTCTAATACATGCAAGACACCACCAAAATGACATCATGTTTTTTTGTGTTCCATTAACTATTTCTGTTCATTTAGGGAGTGCCTAAGTTTATAAAGAATGTCCATTAAATAGTCACCAGTTAAGTCCCTGCAGGACTACCAAAAGACCTTAACCATTGCTAAGCTCCCCTCTCCTAGGCCGCCCCACCTGAAGCTGCAGGCACAACACGCCTCTGCCTTGGTGAGCATACAGTTAATAAGAGTTGTCACCATGGATAAACACTACCACAGAAAGGGCTATCTGTGGCGCACCAAATTGCAATTCTGTGGCGCACCCCAGGTTTGCTGGGTGCGCCACAGAATTCTCGTCACAAAAATAAGGTGCGCCACAGAATTCACATTTCTGTGGCGCACCTGGCCTGGTGCGCCACAGAATTCTCAAAAATTTCAAAAAATATAAAAAGTTTCAAAAAAAATCAGAAAAATCAAAATATGAAATAATATGAAAAATCTTAATTATTGGAATTATTTTCAGATTTTTTTGAATTTTTTGAACTGATACCTTTCCGCTAGGTCACCCATCATGAAATTGCTCCAACCCTAACACGATTAACTTCTAAGTTCCACCTAGTAATCCGCTCCTGCGCGGGACGCCCTGAGCCTGAGCGCCGACGACCACGCGCGGGTGGACGCGCTCTCCGCCGCCGCCTCCGCGTCCCTGTCGCCGTCGTCGGAGCATCTCTCGCCGAGCTTCTTCGAGGGGTTCGCGCTGCGCGGGATCCGCGTCCTCCGCATCCGCCCGGGCTTCATCCACTGCTCCTACACCGTCCCTCCCAACCTCACCGTACGTTCACTTCCTTCACTCCATTGCTTTGATCCATCCCAGCTAAGCTGAACACACACATGCCTACCCACGCAGGACGCCACCACCGGCTGCCTCGCCGCCGGCGCGGTCGTGGCCCTGGTCGACGAGATCGGCTCCGCCGCCGCCATCTCCGACGCCCAGAACCTCAAGGTCTCCGTCGACATGTCCATCGCCTTCCCCGACCTCTCCCAGGCGCGCCCGGGCGACAACCTCAGCATCACGGCGAGGGCGCTCGGACACAAGGGCGCATACTCCGGCACGCACATCCTCCTCACCAACGCCCAAACCGGCAGTGTCGTCGCCGAGGGCAGGCACTCCCTCTTCGGCAACATGAAGAAATCACCGCCCAAGCAGACCACTGCTCACAGGAGCAACATGTGATTCACTCCTAGTTACTGTATCTGCAACTCTCTGTCTATGCTGCTACTAGCACTCGTTGCCTAGAAATAAAAACAAACGAGGATGAGAATCGTGTGTACTGAATCCATCCCAAGCTTACTGTATCACTATGTTTGCCGTCAATGTTTTTTTTTTTTGCGGGAATTACAAGAGCTTTTATTCAACAAAGGCCGTCCTGGGATCATCAGCCAACAGGCTAGTGACCAGGAAGCTAGGAGCAGAGTTCAGCCAAATGTCGGTCACCTGGAGCGAGCACGAATGTTTCGCACACAAATGAGCCGACAAATTAGCATCACGAAGTACATGTTGAAGTACAAAAGATTTAAAGGAACTAGCTAGCTCTCCAATCTCTAAGAGGATAGGGGCAATTACAGAACGAGTATTGCTCCTAGTGTTCCAGAGGTTAACTACCTCCAGGCAATCCGTCTCCATAATCACATGCTGGAAGTCGCGAAGTTTTGCAAAAATCACTCCCTCCCTCAGTGACAAAGTCTCAGTCACAAGAGGATCAGTAGTACCTGGCAACGGCTTGCTCCAAGCACCCAGCAATGAAGACGAAGAACGTGCCACACCACCTGCACCACCTGTGCCAGAACTAAACGAGATCGCACCATCACAATTGATTTTGACCCAATCAGCTTCAGGTGGTCTCCAACCATGCCCCGGTAGGATTTTTGCATGGTGCCGGGATAAATCTAGTAACGCCAGATCTTCACGTATTCGTCGAATCGAGAAGACCGGATCAGTATGCTCCTTATCATGTGTCAACCTGTTGCGTGAATGCCAGATTGCCCACATGACTGAGATTATCTTCGCCTTGTCATGGTCCGAGAAACGACTCTCACAGAGGATATCTCGGGCCCAAGTGTCAGGATGAAGCCGAGGTAGTCTGAAATCGAACAAAGACTGAGCTTCCTCCCAGAAGCGTTGGGCATGCGAGCAGTGTACAAGGGCATGCATCAAATCTTCATCCATTGCAAGACAGACCTCACAGTTTTTGATATGCCGCCTTTTCAAGGTGCATTCATCTGGTAAGATCTTCCTGATGACACGCCACCAGAATACTCTAATCTTTGGTTGAACCTTTATCTTCCAAAGGGAATTCCACATCTGTTCATCATTCTGTGAGGTTCCGGTACCCGTTCCTTCATCTAGAGCACGCTGCTCTTTGCGAATCATAAGCGAACGGTACGCTGATTTCACAGTGTAGATCCCTGAGTTTTCAAAGTTCCAAGCCAAAAAATCATCCCCACCCCCAGAACGCAAAGGAATGTTGAGAATCGCCTCTGCATCTGGTGATATGAAAGTTGATCGAACCAGTTCTCTCCGCCACATCCAGGAAACATCATCAATCAGCTCCCTGACCAGCATCAGATTTGTACCCACTGGTTTGAACTGCGGTTTAAGAGTACGGGAGTCCGGGATCCAATTATCAGACCATATGTTTATAGAAGACCCGTCTCCAACACGCTTGATCAGGCCAACCTCCAGTGCCTCTCTCCCAGCAATAATAGCCCTCCAAATTGGAGACGATGAGGTCGGCACAGTAGCCTGCATAAAGTCCACATCCGGGAAATATCTTGTCTTCATAACCCTGGCACATAAGGAATTAGGATTAGTCATGAAGCGCCATCCATGCTTTCCTAGCAGTGCCGTGTTGAAGGTTTCAAGTTCACGAAAGCCCATTCCGCCTTTCGCCTTTGGGGTAGCAAGTTTGTCCCAAGACAACCAATGCAAGGAACGCTTGTCAAGAGAGCTACTCCACCAATATCTCGCTGTACAGGAGGAAAAGGTTTTGCAAACCTTTTTTGTCAGACGGAAACAGCTCATGCTAAAGGTTGGTATCGCTTGGATGACTGATTTAATTATAGTATCCCTGCCAGCACAAGCTAGCAACCGTTCTGAACCTCCTTGAATCTTGCTTCTTGCCCTTTCTGCAATATGATCAAATGTACCGCTGGTAATTCTCCCCATTGCCGTGGGTAGCCCCAGGTACCTCTCACTGAAGGCTTCAACCGAAATACCCAACAGAGTTTTTATTTCATGCTTCGTAGTTGCCGGAGTATTGGAGCTGAAGAAAACAGAGCTCTTGTCTCGGTTCACAGCCTGGCCCGTTTGCCGTCAATGTTGACCACTGTGCTCCAAATAGCAACACATAGAAATCTACGAGACTACGACAATAAAATCTACTGTATGACAATGGGGGGCCATTCTTGTACCTACAACTTTGAGCATACTACCAAGAAAGCATTTCAGTTGTAACATTGCAAGAAAAGTGAAGACAACAGAGGGCATCACCGACAGGCGACAAGTAAAAGATCAAGCAAATGTACTGTGCCTTACTGGCTTATCATGACAAACCAGATCTACTACAGCTAATGTTCCTCCATCCAACACGGATTAAAAACCACATTGAGATCCCCTCACTACTTCAGAATTAGTTCAGGGTCCTGCCAAGACCCACCAAAATTTATTACAGTATCACACAGTTGAGGTGTCAAATTTCTCCATTGTTCCCCAATTCTCAAGGGTTAACTTCTTCTGTAGGAAAAATAAATGCACGCATCGTTGTTGTATACCACCCAGTGCAAAAGAATCATATCATCTCATCTTTAATTCGCAGGCTTCCTCACAAAGACCTTCTGGACCTGTACAGGTAGACAGAAAAAAGGTTAATGCAGTCGATAAAATATGCATTAATAGATGATAGTTACTACCTCCGTTCCAATGAATAAGGCCTATATTATTTTTGAAAAGTCAAACTATGTGAAGTTTGACCAAGTTTTTTGAAGGAATTATGAACATGTACAATACAAAATAAACATGGTTAGATGCATCATGAAATATATTTTCACATGATATCTATATAATATTATAGTTGTTGATAATTTTTTCAAAAAGTTTGGTCAAAGTTTACTTATCTTGACTTTTTCAAAAAAAAAAAAGCCTTATTCATTGGAATGGAGGGAGTATAATTCAGGCGCTTGGCTACCTGCTCCAGTGTCAAGAACATAATCACATTCCATGATCCCAGTCTAGCAAAGTTTGGAAGGAATCCTTTGTAAAACGCCAGAGGTCCCTGCACACAAAATCCTATCGATTAGAAACCTGCTTGGACTTTCTTTCATTGGATGCAACAAGCATATAAATCAGATCCTAGGAGCCTAGAACATATCCATAGTATTGGGTTTGCAGACATTACTAGGTGTAACCGTATAGCATTAACGGAACACAGTTTAGAAGATATTTAAGCAAGATTGGAAAGTGTACTCGGTACACAATAGAGAACACTAAAAACATATGATGCATTTCAGATTAAGCTAACCATGCCATTTTTTATCTAGATCAGAGTTGTTATGAGATGCAACAAAGATGGTTCCCACAATGGGTTATCATGAACAGGAAGTTGGATGGGTATATCCGTATATGATGTCATATAAACAATCCAGTTCGACTCTTTGTTTACCATGATGGCACGATCAAACTTCTATTTACATGATTGCTAGGAGATAAAACACAGTTGATCCGATGGTAGTGTTAACATTTAGGTACCACAATCACTATTTCATCATGACAACATTCACGTAAGCTAATTCCAAGAGAGGCTGCATAAGCAACCAATGAACTATCTATTCTAAATACATACTAGACTATACATAAATATCATTATAAAATGGGAGCATGTGCTTTGCCACGGGGTCCAGATGCAAGATTTGTTTGAAAGGACATGCTATAAATAAGTATCCTTCATCTAAATCCAACACAAAAGTCAAAATTCATGAACAGAGTAACAGAGTGGAACATACATCATTCTTCAAGGTCTTCACAAAACAATCAATAGTACTGTTGTAGGCTGAGTCACCCATCATTCTTGACTTAACCTGCAAGAAGGTGTGTTTTATCAGTCTAAAACATCTACAGCTACATATCTTAAGAAAGCAATTACTAATCAATACTCGGTATGAAAGACTTCTTTGATATGGCCACAAAAAGGAGAAGCTTCATAAATGTACAAAGAAACACCAACATCTGAGTTCCATAGAAGGGGAAAAAAGGAACAGTTTCCGTGCAGACAAAGTAGCATGACGACAATGTATGCACACATTAGAACAGAGGGTTAAATCTGCAGAAATATAATCTCACAAAGACCAGACTAAGAGAACAGCATCCGGAAAGACCATGAATATGTCATGAAACTGTAACTGAAATATCTTTATTTAGACCTGGAATAGCCGAATAGTGTATGACACTGTTATATACCACTATACATTCCAGTAATTTACACTAATTTGCTACCTAGTGGGTAAATACACCATGAACTCATCGCTCTCAATAACTAATTTGCAATAGTAGATCACTAGAGTAGGGACAATTGATCACTGAGCAAGGACCAAGGAGGAGATCTTACCACATCGACCGGAGAACCAACACAGACAGCAAAGAAGCCAGCGCCCAAACCAGACAAGATATGAGTGACCACATCATCTTTAAACCCAGGAAGCTTCAAAATGGACTGCGTGATGGATATCAAGTTAGCATCTACACGAGAATGAGAAGAAAATAAAAGATACAACATACAAGAAGCACACCTGCTTCACTTGATCATAACTGGCCAACTCGGCAGCGTTTATGATGGCGTTACGGGCAATGTTGGGACCGATGCCAGTCCACAAAGCACGAACCCCCTCCTGAAGATGATACAACAGATGTGAGGCAAGCAATTCAGGAAATATACAACGGTTCGCATATAGATGACCGTACAAGAGCAGAAGAAACTGACCTGCCTAACGATCGTGGAATAAGCATTCATTGCACCAGTATAGCGGCGCGGCACGCCAGGCGCAAGCTTCCCCTCGGACTGAAGCCTGACCTTGACAAGGTCAGTGGGGTTGGCCACAGCGATTGCAAGGGCCCCTGATGCACGTCACTCACACCAATTAAACTTCATATATCATTTCACTTGGAATGAAGAACTGAGTGAGGATCATATGAATAAGATGAGGCCATGAGGGTACCAGTGGTGAAGCCAGCAGCTATCTTCTTCAGCAAAGGCACATCCCCAACATGGTTTTCGCCAACATAGAAGGATTTGACCTGAAGGTGGTCAGGCACAAGAATCCAGTCAAGTTCACTGTTGCCCAACAAGGACTTGGACACGAAATGGAATACAACGCATCGAAAGGGGGTTAGTTAAAGAGGAAGCGTACGGGCTCATAGAGACCAATGCGAAGGCCGCCGTAGATGCACTGGCGGTGGAGGCCGGGGATGATGCCCTTCCAGAGCGCGGCGGCGCCTTCCTCCCTGGCGATGGTGGTGGCTGTGCCGAGCAGGCCACGGTACTTGGGCCCGGCGAGATCCCCGGCGAGGGCCTTCTTCTGCAGCTGCAGCCTGACCTTGGCCGTGTCCAGGGGGATCGTGGTGATCTGGCGAAGGGGAAAATTATTATCAGATTAAAAACTCAGGAGACAAAATCCATGATCCGGGACGTGCATTCGAAATCGAGCGATTCAGCAAGGAATACAAAAGGCAACCAGTGATCCCATCTCCCCATCCCGGGAAGAGGAAACTAGGAAGAGGGTTTGGGTGAAGAGATCCGTGGAGGGAGCGAGTGAAGTAAGAGGGGTTAGGGTTTAGTACTACCTCCGCGAAGCAGGCGGCGATGGCGCTGGCGGTGAAGCGGCCGGCGAAGGAGATGTCGACCTTGGAGCCGTGGTCCGGCGCCATGCTTCGCTGACGGAGGATGCCACCAGCAAGCAAGTGCCGTGCCGGTACTGTCACACACAAACACACGCAGAGGCAGAGGCAGATGCAGATGCAGAGCGAATAATGGAATTCGGGCCAATAAAAAGGGAGTTGGCGCCGCGACGGGGGGAAAGCAAAAGAAGAGCAGCTTTTGCCTCCTCCTCTCTGCTGTTTTTTCTTCTTTCTTGGTTTTCGAATGAACCCTCTGCCGTTTAATTTAGCTCCGTATTTGTCTCATCTTTTTTTTCAATTTGCCCTGCTTCTTTAATTAGCAGATCATTCGATTCGATTCTGATCTGATCTGATCTGATAATGGAGATGATCGATGACTCAGATGCGTATCACCTATTGCTAATCCCACTGGACAACTGACTAGACTAGTTGTCCTCGTTTCAATCCAGCAACTCGTTCATGCTTACGACTTTCTTTTTTTGCGATTATGCTTACGACTTTCTAACCATGCACATGCACTCCTGTTTCTTCGCTTCACGTCTGCTCCTTCTTCCCCGCGTCGAGTTTTGCTGCTGTTATTTCAAAAAAAAAAGTTTTGCTGCTGTACTCTTCAATGGCCAGACTACTATTTGCACAAGTTTTTTTTTTTGAACATAAAAGACGCTATATTAATATAAGGCAAGGGTTACACAGCGGTTTACAAAAGGACCCATAGTGAAAAGCAAATTACAGACTGGTCCCTAAACAATTGCAGGAAGGACCACTAATCCAAATTTGGGAACGCGAGCAGATCCTTCAGAAAGCTCGATGTCAACCTCGCCGTCGCCGGGGACGGAACCACTTGGGACGACAAGGGCGCCATGGCATGCAGCCACGACAGACGAGCACCAGGGCCTCCAGAACGGCATGATGCCTAGAGGTAGAAGAAAGTGGCCAGCACCGAGCTGAGCCACATCAGGCTGTCTTTCGGCCAGAACAGTCGCCGACACAGTAGGGACCGCCCATCCATCGCCAGCTTGTGGCAAGTGGCGTCGCTCCGCGTCAAAGGCCGACGAGATTGAGCTCAAGTATGGCCGTCCTTCAGCCAGCAGATGGGGAGACAACTTCCTCCCGAGATCAGCACAGCAACCGCAGGCAACTCCAGGTCCGTGCTTCTCCGCGACTCCGCAATCCTTCCCCTCGCCACCACGGCCGGCCGGAAGGAACATACCCGCAAAAAAAGAAGCAGAGGAAGAGGAAATCCCCTACCTTTAGGCGCTTATTGAAGAAGGCTGGCGCAGATGCAGCAGTTCCACCATCCGTCCACCTCGGAGGCATGAGGAAATTCATCTCCACGACTTGCTCTACCCTGCGGCCAAGAAGCAGAGCAAAAAACCTTCGCAAATCGACCTCATTTTCGGAGATCTCCGAGATCCACCCAATCGCCAGCTGCAGGAGCACCCCAGCGACGAAGCAGATCAACAACACACGCCGGATTTGGTCGAAGAAATCCGGAGCTCTACTACAAGACGGCATATAGCACCTCCTAGCTGAACTACAACTACTAGAGCAACTACTATCTACAGACCTAACACCGGCGCCGCTCTTAAGCCACTTCTGACCGGCATCGCCGACAAGAAGGGCGTCAGATTGGCCCGGAACTCTGAAGACGACTCTCAAGTTACTGTTTTTGCACAAGTTGACCGACCATTGAATAGGTTCCCTCGAATCCTTAATGCCTGAGGTTGGAATAACATCCAATTCCATGTTCCAACCATGTGGTTTGGTACCACTTATAGCTGAATAAAGGAGTTGAAAGATGAGAGAGGTTTTTTCTTTTTCCTCCCCTTACAATCCTACTCCCTATGTTCCAAATTATAAGATGTTTTAGAAATTTTAGTACGGACTACATAATTTGGATTGAAATGAGTGAATATACACATTAAAACGTGTCTAGCTACATCCAAATCAAAAATAACTAAACATCTTTTTTTTTTGGGACGAATGTAGTATCAATTTCTACCTCCCGCGCTGCACTGGCCTCTACATTTGCTGGCTGTTTTGCACTTATCAACACCAACATCATTTAGAGGAAGAATTAAATGCAAGAATTTACTTCGTTCTTTGCTTAGATTTATTTATAGCATATGCAATGTAGCCATGTGTGGTTGACCTGTTGACTTCATTTGTCGGCTTTGGAATGACAGTCTAGAATGGATGCCACAATTGCCTCCACTACCACTTCGCCTTGCCTTGATGTCGAGAAATTCTTATGGTTTCTAATCCTGCAAACAACCCAGACTATATGGGAAAATTTTGTAACAAATCGAATCATATGAAATTCATTTGAACAAAAGAGGCCCAAGACCGTGTCGTGCCCTTGGGAATCTATACATAAAGAGATAATAATTGCAAAAAAAAAATCAGCACGACCGGAGAAATATTATCAACACTTCAATTAAACAAATCCACTTTGCTGGGTCTTTGTCAACATCTCCCCAATTATGGTGGTTTTTGAAATTTATTTGTAAATAAAGCTCTTATTCTCCTTATGTTAGTTGGTAGAGCTCCTGCTGCCTTTTGAACATGAAAAAAAAAATCTCGAATCTCACTCCATCATACTCACCAGAGTTTTTTTTTCTACTATTTGAGTTGTACATTATATGTGGTTTTTTCCCCTGATTTAATCCCAATCAAAAGATAAAGTTTCAACCATTTTTAAAAGGTGTTAACACCGGAACATTGATGGACTAGTTAGTGTTGATGATACATGTGGGCTGGACCATTGATGGACTAGTTAGTGATGATGATACATGTGGGCTGGACCATTGATTCACTATCCAACACCATTCCTGTAGATAACAACATTATACTCCCCTGCTTTTTGTGAAGCGGTTTTGGACCATAAATATGCAGTTCAGGTCACTGAATATTTTGCTTTCTTAATCACATTTATCGGCGGCCGGAGCATGCCACCAATTCCTAATCTGTTTTGCTCACCACTTTGCTCATTCAGTGGCATATGTCCAGCGAAAACTAACCTTGGTCGTTCAACAATAGGGCGGTATGCGGTAACATCATATGTTTGAGGAATTCCGATATCTCCGAGATTCCATTTTCTCACCCCTCGAGGTACTGTATACTTCCCCGTACCAAATTAAGTGACATAGATTTAGTACAAAGTTATACTATTAATTTGGAACCGAGGGAGTATAAAACTTCTAGCCTTTATATTGACTAGCTAAGAGCATCTCTAGCCGAACCCTTAAAAGCCACAGAACTTTAAATTAACCGTCGTAAATGGTTTCAGAACTTTAAAAACGGCAATAGCAGAACCCTTAAAAGCTGCCAACCCGTAAACGATTTTGAGGGGCATGTGAATTCGGCCCGCAGAACAGTGAATACGATGTTTTCGCGGCCGAACCGAAGGGGGACTGTATACCGCGCGAGGCGTTGGCTGGCTGAACATTCCGCACCCGCCGGTGAGCTTCCGCCGGAATCTCACCGGAATCCCGCCAACTTCCGCCGCACCGCCCAGATTTCGGCGTGCGTGATAGGCGCAGTGAGCAGCGGCGCCGTCGGCCATCCGACGGTCGTTCTTCGTCCCCAGGTCGACATGGCGGCGGCCGGGAGCAAGGCCGGCGCGGGACGGGAGGCGCAGGCGAGAGACTCAGAGCAGGAGGCGCAGACGGGAGGCACGGGTGGGCGGGTGTGCGTGGCGGCCGGCTGATGCGGGCGGAGGGAGCAGGAGGCGGGGAGGCGCAGGCCCGCGTGGTCCGATGCGGGCGGAAGGAGCAGACCGCAGCGATGCTCAGCTACAGGGGCGGAGCCAGCGTATAACCATTGGGTGCACATGACACCAATGATTTTTGCTGATCACCTAGCATATATACCTACGCATGTGGCATGAACCCAACGAAAGGGAACGTATCGCTCTTTGCGAGACGTAACGTCCGACTCGCCCGCAGAGTCCCTCGCGCGACGAAAGCCCAATATACAAGAAAGCCCAGTTAGAAGCGACGCGTACATTCTCGTTCTGAGTCCCGTTCATTTTTTCGCCCATTGCCTTGTTCGTTCGGTGCTCGGTAGTTTCCTTCTGTGGTTCGTGTGTATACGCACGAATAAAGGAAATATGGTAACAGCCGGTAATTTATTTCACGCATTTCCTTTTTTCATACCATATTATTATATAAACAAAGCACTACTACAGAAATGTTTCCTTTTTTCCGTTTTCCATTCTTCTTCTTTTTTTTTTGCTTTATATTTTCTTTTTTCTCTGTTTCCTTTTTTGCTTCTTTTTTCTGTACTATTTTATTTTACTCATTTTCTTTCTTTTTATTTTTCTTTTTTTTGCATTTTAAATTTTTTGGTAACACATGAATAAAATCTTTTGGACCGCGGCCATTGAACATTTTTTCAACACATCCATCTATTTTTTGGTTCACTTCACCCAAATATTTGTTCCTTTTCGGTTCACCGGTATTTTTGGTTAAATCTTATTTTTGGTTGACCGATATTTTGGTTAAATTATTCCTTTTCATCCATCTGTCAATTTATTCGCTCGTTTGTTCGTTACCACTCGTTGGTGCATTACCACTCGTTTGTTTTTTCCTACTATACAAATGTTTTGCTGGAGATGTGTTATGAAAAGGAAAAAAAAGAAACTCGAGGAGAAATGAATTAAACTAGTTTAATTGCAGTGGACTAGTTTTTAAAATGAATCCCAAAAAAATCTCATAATTTAAAAATCACGTAAACTTATAATTTACCGTAAATGGACAGAAAAATAAATAATGTGAATCAAAATAAACAAAAAATTCGGGTGAACTAATTGGGTGAACCGTAACAATATTAAACAAAAATGGAATTAACAAAGTGAAAACGGAACAGGAAATCGGGTGAACCAAAAATAGTAGTGAAATGGTTCCCAAACTAAAATGGTTCCAATTTCGAATATGGTTTAGATTTAAAAAATGGTTCCAAATTTGAAAATGGTTCCAAATTTTAAAATGGTTCTGAAATTAAAATGGTTCCAATTTCAAAAATGGTTCCAAGGTTCCAAATTTGAAAATGCCTCAGATTTGAAAAATGGTTCCAAATTTGAAAATGGTTCCAAATTTTAAAATGGTTCTGAAATTAAAATGGTTCCAATTTCAAAAATGGTTCCAAGGTTCCAAATTTGAAAATGCTTCAGATTTGAAAAATGATTCCAAATTTGAAAATGGTTCCAAAATTAAAATGGTTCCAATTTTGAAAATGGTTCCAAATTTAAAAATGGTTCCAAAATTAAAATGGTTCCAATTTTGAAAAATGGTTCCAATTTCGAAAATGGTTCCAAATTTGAATATGGTTCCAAAATTAAAATGGTTCAGATTTTAAAATGGTTCCAAATTTTAAAATGGTTTCAAATTAAAAAATGGTTCCAATTTCGAAAATGGTTCCAAATTTGAAAAATGGTTCCAAATTCAAAAAATGGTTCAGCTATTAAAAAGTGTTCATTTTGAAAATGGTTCCAAAATTTGGTTCAGATTTAAAAAATGGTTCCAAATTTAAAAATGGTTCCAATTTCGAAAATGATTCCAAATTTTAAAATGGTTCCAAAATTAAAACGGTTCCAATTTCAAAAATGGTTCCAAGGTTCCACATTTGAAAATGGTACAGATTTGAAAAATGGTTCCAAACTTGAAATTGGTTCCAAAATTAAAATCGTTCCAATTTCGAAAATGGTTCCAAATTTGAAAAATGGTTCCAAAATTAAAATGGTTCCAAATTTGAAAATGGTTCCAAAATTAAAATGGTTCAGATTTTGAAAATGGTTCCAAATTTTAAAATGGTTCCAATTTCAAAAATAGTTCCAAATTTGAAATGGCTCCAAAATTTGGTTCAGATTTTAAAAATGGTTTCAAATTTGAAAAATGGTCCAAATTTAAAAATGGTTCAAAATTTAAAAATGTTTCCAATTTAAAAAATGGTTCGGATTTTAAAAATGGTTCTAAATTTGAAAAATGATTTCAAATTTAAAATGGTTCCAATTTTGAAAATTGTTTCAAATTTAAAAATATTTCCAATTAAAAAATGGTTCAGATTTTAAAAAGTGTTCATTTCCAAATTTTAAAATGGTTCTATTTTTTAAAGTGGTTCATTTATAGCTCAGAAAAAAACAAAAATGGTTCAGATTTTGAAAAATATGAAAAACGAATAATTTCAAAGAAAGAGAAAGAATACTAAAAATAAATAATGAAACGGAAAAAAGAAACAAGAAAGAAAGAAATAAAAAATAAAACAGAATAGAAAAAAGAAACTGGAATAGAAAAAAAAGGAAAACCGAGAACAGTAAACAAATAAATAGAACCATAAAGTAGTATTGACACAATTGTGAGCGTAGCACACTGGTCGTGCACGGTCTCAGCTAAGCTGGGCGTCTCAGGTTCGAATCCCACCGGTTGCAACGAAAAACAACGCTTGAACCCATTGACTCCCTAGTTGGGCCAATTGGAAGGGGTTTAGCCCATACAACCTGTTAAAAGTTGTATTAGTTCAGCTAATAGCCCACAACCCACAAGTAAAAACAATCAATCTAGATGTGTATGGCTATACAAGACGCAAGTAGCAGGTTTAGTTCTCGCTCGGCGCTTGACTTGTTCATGTACCACGGCGCCGCAACACCAAAATCTAAAACTGCTGCTCGTCTCTCTCCGTCACTCGTCGACTGGACGCCGGCGGCCGGCAGCCACAACGCGACAGGTACAAATTAAGAAAATCCTTTCCGTCTTGTGGTTTGTGCAAGTACTGATTCATCTAGGTCATGGAGCGGTATTTTGCAAAAAAAAAAGAAACTGATCGGAAGATTCAGCTAATGTTGAAGGCACTTCAACGCCAGCTCTTAGACGCAAGCAATCAGACGTTGATACAGCTAGTCTCCCAAAGCCCTCTAATCAGAGAGAAATTGATTTAGATGAATTGCCTTATGATCCGGTTGACAGAAAAGAAAACCGAGGCACCCCATACCTCTTCGCCCTCGCTCTCGCGACAGGCGACTAGGGTTTGCACGACTACGGCGGCGAGCGCTACGATCTCCGGCGAGAGGATCTCCAGTTCCCCACGATCTGAGCCTCCGTGTCTCCCTCTTCCCTCGTCCTACTCGGGCTGATCAAGGGGACGGCTAGTCTGTCTGCCCGACCTTGGTGGTTTCTTGGGATTAGGGCTTCGGACGTCAGATCGGTCGATCATGGCGGCGGCAAGCGAGAAGGGGGAAGCAAGCGCTGCTTCAGAGAGAGCTGTTGAACCATCGCTGGAAGAGCTGCTGTGTAGTCTGAACCTTAAGGGTGATGATATCGGAGGAGTTTTTGTCCGGAAGGATGAAGTTGAAAATTTGAAGGAGGGGACGAAGTGGATGGCTGTCATGCGTGTGCTTACGCCGAGGCCCTTCAGTGCGATCTCGATGAAGAAGACCATGAGGTTTGCGTGGGCACCGGCGCAAGAGGTGTTTTTTAGGGACTTGGAGGACAACAGGTTCATAGTTCATGCTAGCTGCCTCGGTGACTGGCAGAAAATAACGGAGCAGGGGCCATGGATCTTCAGGGAACAGGGCCTGCTGATCGAGAAATACAATGGGAGCAGCAAAGCTTCGGAGGTGGAGCTGAACCGTATACATGCTTGGATTCAGATACATGACATACCTGAACTATACCGCAAGAAGCATATCATCACATGCCTATCTGCCAATGTGGGAGAGGTGATCACTGTCGACATGAACCCCAGGTTCGATGGTGGTGACTTTGTTAGAGCTCGGGTCTGGCTGGACGTGAGGAAAGAGTTGACACGGTTTGTGTCAATCAAGCCGGAAGGGCTGCCTGCGGTGATCATGCGAGTGAAGTATGAAAAAGTGCCTCGCTTTTGTGCTGTTTGTGGTCTCCTTGGCCATGTAAAGGAGGAGTACGGCTCCGGTGTGCACTCCCCTGGCCAGGAGAAATTTGGAACATGGATGTTAGCTGACATGGCCTGGAATCGTGGTCGGCTCCATGGAAACGGTGATGACCCCCAGTTCCAGGGAAGGACACACAGTGGGGGGTATACCCCGGGAAGCCGTGGTGCTGGCCGTGCAGGACGCGGTGGAACTCAGTATGGCGGTCGAGATGGGGGACGTGGTGAAGGCCGAGGCCGTGGAGACGGTCGTGGCCGTGGAGATGGACGCATGAGTGGAAATAACTCACGCGGCCGTGGTATGGGCCGGGGCTTGGACCTGGCAGTGGCTGATACACGCAAGCGTACATCTGCTGATGCTAGTCTCACGGAGGTGAGCCCGGAAAAAGGCAGAAAAGAATGATACCTCGGCCCCATTGATGCTTCAGTGGAAGGAGCCGGGGGTTATTGAATCATCTAATGGAAAGGAGGTCGTCAAGAAGCTGGACTTTGAGAATGAGGTGGAGCCTGAGGGGAGAAGAAGAACTACCAGCCGCGCTCGGGTACCCCTCCTCCTCCACCATCGGCAAGAGAAAAGAAACGTCCCAAGACAAAGGCATCACCGCATAAGGCAAAGAACACAAGCACATCGGCGGGCTCCAGTGAGGAGTACCGCCGGGAGCAATGAGTACCTTGTTGTGGAACTGTCGTGGTCTTGGCAACGACGCGACAGTTCGAGAACTTCGCTATTTTGTGAAGGAATTTGCCCCATCCATTCTTTGCGTTGTGGAGACTCAAATACACAAGTCAAGAGTGGAATGCTTAGCGGGAACTTTAGGCTACGATAAGGTTTTCGCTGTTAGTAGTACAGGCCGCAGTGGTGGTCTGGCAATTTTTTGGAACAATGAAATAAAGATTGATCTTTTACCTTACTCTCAGTATCACATTGACGCTGTTGTTTCTCCTCCTGGGGAGGAACCGTGGAGGTTGACTTGTGTTTATGGAGAGGCTCAAGTTAGGCATAGGCATAAGACTTGGGATATGTTGAAATTTATCAAGGCATCATCGCCATTACCATGGCTTTGCATTGGTGATTTTAATGAGGTACTCCTGCGGGAGGAGCATATGGGTGTGAATGAACGCAGCAACACCCAGATTCAAGCTTTCCAAGATACCGTTGACATTTGCGAGCTGATGGATCTCGGATTTACTGGTACAACGTGGACTTTTGAGAAGAAGGTCGCTGGAGGGACATATTGCCGGGTGCGGCTCGACCGTGCGTTGGCCACGCCTAGCTGGAGTGAGCGGTTTCCGCTTGCCACGCTCCAGCATCTGACAGCTGCGGCATCAGATCACTCACCAATCATACTCCGTCAGGTGCCGACGGAGGAACATGCGCGGCTGCCGAGACTGTTCCGCTATGAGGCTATGTGGGAATCACATGCAGAATTCCAGCCGATGGTGGAGTCGGCATGGAATAATGAGTCATGCACGTCCATGCATGGTTTGCTGGGGAAGCTCGAGGGCCTCTCGCGATCCATGTCTTCGTGGGGGCGTGATACGTTCGGCAATGTACGCAAGGAGCTGAAGAACCTGAGGGCACAACTTGCGGATTTGCGTGCAGTACCTGATAGAGTCGGACCGAGCCACCAGGAGCTAAAAATCGTGGAGAGGCTGGTTGAACTCCAACATAGGGAGGAGGTAATGTGGAGACAACGATCACGTATCCAATGGTTGTCTGAAGGTGACCGTAACACACGTTTCTTCCACATGCGTGCCAGTGGGAGAAAGAAGAGGAATAGGATCAGTCGCTTGATCAGACCTGATGGTGTGGTGACTGAAGATCAGCATGAACTCGGTCACCTTACCCGAGACTTCTATAGTAACCTCTATACCTCGGAAGGTACGTCAGGGATTGGAGAGGTTCTAGCTACTGTTCCGGTCACAGTCTCGGCTGAGATGAATAGGAAACTAATTGCGCCGTTTGAGGATGGGGAAGTTAAAACATCGCTTTTTCAGATGTTCCCTTTGAAGGCACCGGGTCCTGATGGATTTCCAGCGCAGTTTTTCCAAAAGCATTGGAACCTCTGTGGCGAGGAGGTGACTAGGGCAGTCTTGCATATTTTACGTGGAGAAGACAGTCCAGATGGTATAAACAAAACCTTCATAGTACTAATTCCGAAGGTAGCTTCCCCGGAGGAGTTAGGGCAGTTCCGTCCCATCAGCTTGTGCAACGTCATATACAAGATTGCCTCTAAAGTATTGGCAAATAGGCTGAAGGTTATCTTACCGGAGATCATCTCTGAGGAGCAGTCCGCCTTTGTTCCAGGACGATTGATAACGGACAACATAATTACCGCATATGAGTGTCTTCATTTTATGAAGAGAAATGGCGCAAAGAAACATCGACATTGCGCTTTAAAGCTTGACATGCGGAAGGCGTATGACCGAGTTGAGTGGGATTACTTGCGAGCAATCATGCTACACATGGGCTTCCACCAACAATGGGTTAACCTAGTTATGAGTATGGTCTCATCAGTGTCCTTCTCGGTATTATTCAATGGGACACCTCTTGAGGAGTTTCGACCATCCCGTGGCCTACGTCAAGGTGATCCAATATCCCCCTACTTGTTTCTACTTGCAGCAGAGGGCCTTTCTGGTCTTTTAAAACATAGTCGTCATTCATCGCACCTCGAAGGGATTAAGGTGGCCCCCACAGCTCCTGCAGTGAACCATCTCCTTTTTGCCGATGATAGCCTGCTGTTTGTTAAAGCATGTGTAGAGGGAGCCGCATAAATCAATGACATATTGGAGAAATACTGTAATGCATCAGGACAGCGAGTTAATTTGGACAAGTCTTTTGTGTTCTTTAGCAAAGGCTGTCCAGAGGAGCTTCGGCAAGCTATCAAGGGTATACTTCATGTACCCAATGAGACATTAAACGAGAAGTACCTTGGCATGCCTTCTGATATTGGGCGATCCATGAATGGAGCGTTCAAGTACTTAAGGGATCGGATATGGAAGAGAATCCAAGGCTGGCTTGAGCAAACCTTGGCTTCGGGAGGAAAGGAGGTCTTGATTAAATCAGTTGCACAGGCGATCCCAACCTTCTCCATGTCCTGCTTCAAATTACCGAGAGGTTTATGCAAAGCTATTAATTCCATGCTTCGCAATTTTTGGTGGGGAAGTAAAGATGGAAATCGTAAACCCTGTTGGGTGTCATGGGAAACAATGTGCTCCCCAAAGTTTTCAGGAGGTTTGGGGTTCCGTGACATCGAGTTGTTTAACTTGGCGATGCAAGCTCGCCAAGCTTGGCGGAAGATGGCCTGAGCGCTAGGGTCTTGAAGGCAGTATACTTTCCAGACATGGATTTCCTAGAAGCTACCCTGGGTTCGTCTCCATCACATGTTTGGAGAGCGATCGTGGAAGGACGGGACACGATGAAGCAAGGACTAATCAGGCGCATTGGCACAGGGGAAAGCACTCACGCGTGGAACCAGAACTGGCTCCCACGGGATTTCATGTTGCGGCTGGTGGCAAATCGGAAGGCTGATCCACCGCCCTCTGTTGCGGCTTTTATTGACAGCACGTCCGCCTCATGGAGGACAGAACTGCTGGAGGAACACTTCCTCCCGATGGATGTGGAGATCATCCGCTCGATCCCCCTGAGCACTCGGCGAATGGAGGATCAGTGGGCTTGGCACTATGAAAAATCGGGTATCCTCTCTGTTCGCTCAGTCTATCGGCTTCTGGTTACCACAAAGAAACGCCGAGAGGACTGGCTAGAGGGGAGGGCAGCTAGCTCACATACGATGTCAGAAGGCAAAGCTTGGCAGCGACTGTGGAAGACGCAAGTTCCATCCAAGCTCCGAATCTTTCTTTGGCGACTAGCACAACAGTCGCTACCCACAGGGGATGTACGGTGCCACCGGCGCATGGCAGCAACGAGTGCTTGCTCGATCTGTGGCGCGGAGGATTCTTGGAGACACTCTTTACTCAGCTGCACGGTTGCAAGATCTGTGTAGGCTCTGGCGGATGAAGATATTACTGAACATGTGAGCATGTACGAGGCCGTCTCGGCGAAGCATTGGCTTTTTGCCATGATGGAGACATTGTCTCGGGACAATTTTGCTAGAGTGGCGGTCACACTTTGGGCCATTTGGTTTGCGCGAAGGAAGATCATCCACGAAGATGTTTACCAAAGCCCGCTCTCTACGCATCTATTCATCGAGAGCTACCTGCGGGATCTCTCAATCGCTGTTCCGGCGAGGCCGGCGGGCGGACGGGGACCTGTTCCTGCCCACCCGAAGTGGATACCTCCGGTTACGGGCTGTGCCAAACTCAATGTCAACGCAACTATGGCAAAGTCAAGACCTGGAGGAGCGGTAGGGGTGATATGCCGCAGCGAAACAGGAGCGTTTTTGGGCGCATCAGCCCTGACAGTGAGTGGAGTCACTGATCCGACAGTGATGGAGGCCCTGGCGTGCAGGGAGGCTCTGGCACTGGCGCAAGACCTGCAGCTGCAGAAGATCACGGTCGCGACTGATTGCCTGGCGATCGTGAACGACATGGCGAGACCATATTCTGGGAGCTACAGCATGGTGCTTAGCGAAATCATGGCAACAGCACATCTGATGGTCGCGGCGTCGTTTAGGCACGAGAATCGTGCTTCGAACGCGGAGGCACATAGACTCGCAAAATCTGCAACATCTAGTAGTATTGGACGTCAGGTTTGGCTCTTACAGCCCCCTGATGGTCTTTGTATCCCAAACAATATATTAGTTCAATAAAGTCGTATGGTTGTTCTAAAAAAAAAAGATGTGTATGGCTATACAAGACGCAAGTAGCAGGTTTAGTTCTCGCTCGGCGCTTGACTTGTTCATGTACCACGGCGCCGCAACACCAAAATCTAAAACTGCTGCTCGTCTCTCTCCGTCACTCGTCGACTGGACGCCGGCGGCCGGCAGCCGCAACGCGACAGGTACAAATTAAGAAAATCCTTTCCGTCTTGTGGTTTGTGCAAGTACTGATTCATCTAGGTCATGGAGCGGTATTTTGCAAAAAAAAGAAACTGATCGGAAGATTCAGCTAATGTTGAAGGCACTTCAACGCCAGCTCTTAGACGCAAGCAATCAGACGTTGGTACAGCTAGTCTCCCAAAGCCCTCTAATCAGAGAGAAATTGATTTAGATGAATTGCCTTATGATCCGGTTGACAGAAGAGAATTTCTGAGTACACCCAAGATTCTAAGAAGCAAGATGAGATTAGGAGAAGATATTTAACCAGGGGACCATACAGGCCACCGCCTGATTTTGTTTATCCACATAGGCTCATTGGTGATGATGAACGAAGGTTTAATCCAGCATGGTTCAAGAAATATGGTGATTGGCTCGAGTACAGTGACAAGGTGGATAAGGTTGTTTGTGCTGCTACCTTTTCAGAGATTGCAATGAGGGACAAGCCGGGAATGATGCATTTGCAATTAAAGGCGTATTTATTCTATGAAGAACACCACATTCAGAATGCAAATATGGAGTGAACCCATTGCAATTAAAGGCGTATTTCATTTACCCGGTATGTCTCGTCCTTTACTTTCAACACAACGGCTATATATGTTATGATATTTTGGTAATTTATGTTGTCTTTGAGTGATATGGTCTTTTTTGAGACGGTGTACGCTTGTACAATACGTAGTTAGTTCATGACTTGATCGTGAGTGAACCCATTGACCAAAATTTCTAGATCCGCCCTTCCTGGCCGGCCTGGATCGATCCCACGTGGTCTAGCTAGCTAGCTCCCACGCGGGACTGGATCGATCGATTCTAGCTAGCTAGCTAGCTTTCTGGCTGATTTGAGCGGATCAACACGGCCACAGAGCGAGAGGAAGAAGACGAAGTGGGAGAAAAAGAAAACTGTGAATATTCCGTTTTACATGTCGGTTTTACGGTTTCTGCTATGGCGTGTCTCGTTTTGGACTAAAAACGCAAGCTTCGCGAACCATAAACTTGTTTTAAGGTTCCGCGATTTAAGATTTCTGCTAGAGATGCTCTAAATGATCCAGCGTTACTACGGATCTCTTATGGTGTGTTGCAACGACACCTCCTGAAAGGGAAAGGCGAGGTTGTTGGATCCAACCATCAAGACATGATCATGTGTTTTCGCCGAAGAGCAGTCGAACCAAACTCCACGCAATAAAGTAGACATGAGTATGCCGCATGAACAACGTTGTTGCATATTTCTTTTTATGTAGATTTCCATTTGTTTTGTAAGTATGCCGCATGAACAACGTTGTTCGGGCGCGGCGACGCGTGCATCTCTGTACAGTAACTCCTCAATTTCACAACATCTGGCCACCAAAGGGTTGCTTATTTTTCAGTACGGTTTTTTTTTTGTTATTGTTGTAGAAAACCCGCTGATGCTGAAACACTTTTTTAAAGGAATGATGCTGAAACACTTTATGGGCTAGTTTGTGCCGGCCATACAAATGGGCTGGACTATTATTCACACTCCCAAGCCCATTCATGTAGTAACATGTTTAGACGACCACCTCCTCCCCTGGGGATCCTATGTATCACCTTTAGCGGTCGAGCTCTACGTAGGACTCGTACGCGTACGGAATCATTTTTTAAATCAGAACATTTTCAAAAAAGGAAGTATTTTTTTAATCAGAACCATTTTCAAAAAAAGAACCATTTATAAATTGGAACCATTTTCAAAAAAAGGAATCATTTTTTAAATCGAAACCATTCTTTAAATCGGAACCATATTCAAAAAAAGAACCATTTTCAGAAAAGGAACCATTTGAAATCGGAACCATTTTTAAAATCGGAACCATTTTCAAAAAAGGAACCATTTTTAAATCGGAACCATTTTCAAAAAAGGAACCATTTTTTAATCAAAACATTTTCAAAAAAGAACCATTTTTTTTAACCGGAACCATTTTTAAATTGGAACCATTTTCAAAAAAGGAACCTTTTTTAAATCGGAACCAATTTCAAACAAGGAATCATTTTTTAAATCGGAACCATTTTCAGAAAAGAAACCATTTTTTAATCAAAACATTTTCAAAAAAGAACCATTTTTTTAACCGGAACCATTTTTAAATTGGAACCATTTTCAAAAAAGGAACCTTTTTTAAATCGGAACCAATTTCAAACAAGGAATCATTTTTTAAATCGGAACCATTTTCAGAAAAGAAACCATTTTTAAATCGGAACCATTTTCAGAAAAAGGAACTATTTTTTAAATCGGAACCATTTTAAAAAAAGAAGCATTTTTAAATCGGAACCATTTTCAAAAAATGAACCATTTTTTTAATTGAAACCATTTTCAAAAAAGGAACAATTTTTTAAATCGGAACGATTTTTTAAATCGAAACCGTTTTCAAATAAGGAACCATTTTCAGAAAAGGAACCATTTTTTAAATCGGAACCATTTTCAGAAAAAGGAGCCATTTTCAAAAAAGGAACATTTTTTAAAATCGGAACCATTTTAAAAAAAGGAAACATTTTTTTAATCGAAACATTTTTCAAAAAAGAATAATTTTTTAAATCGGAACCATTTTTAGAAAAAGAATCATTTTTTAAATCGAAACCATTTTCAAAAAAACCATTTCTTAAATCAGAACCATTTTCAATAAAGGAACCATTTTTTAAATCGGCACCATTTTAAATTTTTAAAATGGTTCCTTTTAAAAAATTGTTCCAAATTTGAAAATGGATCGAATTTTGAAAATTGTTCCATTTTTAAAAATGGTTCTGATTTTGAAAATGACTCTAAATTTCAAAATAATTCATTTTAAGAAATGATTCAGATTTTGCATTTGAAAAATGATTCCAATTTTAAAATAGTTCATTTTAAAAATGATTCAAATTTTGAAAATAGTTCAGAAAAAATAGAAACGAAAATGGTTGAGATTTTGAAAATATGAAAAAGGAAAATTTTTGAATAAAGGAAAATAAAACTAAACCAAAAAATAAAAAAGAAACAAAAAGAAAGAAATGAAAGAATAAAACGAGAAAAGAAAGAAACAGAAAAAGAGAAGAAAACCGAAAACCGAGAAAAAGGAAACAATAAAATGTCACATAATGATAAGTCAACATGATCTGTGGCTAGCCCAGTGGTGTGCGCTCGGTCCTTTACGTTGACGTCCTGGGTTCCAATCATACCGTCCCAACCTATTTTCTTCTCTCTTTTCGCTATTGAGAAAACTAATGGGCCGGCCCACTAAGGAACGTACGCGGGCGAGTCGGATGATACGACTCGCAGAAGACGATGAATAGGGTTTGCGCTCCCCTGCTTTCCCCTGCTCTTTGTAAAGCAAACGTGGACCATGAAAAATGCAGCTAGCGGCCTCGCGCCACCGAATATGAACACACGGAATTCTTATGAGAAAATCTAAAAAAAAAGGTATTCTTATGAGAGAATTTCTTATTTGGTCTTTCCTTAAAATCTTCTTCCCTATTTGGCCTTATATAAAAAATTCTTCCCAATTTGATATCTTAATTTCATTTCTTTTCTAATATGGTCCTCTAGTGCGTTTTGAACATTCAAAAGACTCTTTTAACCCTAAAAATTATGTGACAAAAAAGAGAGTTAGATTTCGTGTCGTTGCGTTGGTGCAGCTAGCTAAGGATGCGCTAGCTCGTGCCTTTGATTGCCATTTGCCTCGGTCGTGCGCGACTCCGGATGGCACCCGCCGGGTTCGGGTGCGGGTATGGCACCCCCATACCCGCACCCGCCCCTTCTCCCCGCCCCCGTCACCCGCCCCATACCCGCTCCCGGGTACAGATTTTTACCATACCCGCCACCCGCCGGGTTTTCTGTACCCGACGGGTACCCGCCAAGTTATTGCTGAAACAGCAATATGACAGCAATATACATCAACAAATCACAGCAATTTAACAACAATCTTTGCAATGAATCAAAGAATTAAAGAAGCAGGGGACGATCTTGGGGTGAAGGCGTGAAGCAGGGCAAGGAAATCGTGGTGCTTGTGGGCGTCGGTGCAGAGGTCGACGGGGACGATCTCGAAATCGAGGCCCATCTCGTTGAGCACCGCCGCCACGCGCACCACGTTCGGCGACAACGCCATCCCGTGCACCTCGATCTCCTCTCGCTTCTCGCCTCGCGAGGGCGGTGGCGCAGGGTGGCGGAGCAGGCGGGCTCGGAGGACTCCATGGCCGGAGCAGATCCTCGCCGGAGTCTTGCTGGGCGGCGGCGGCAGCGTAGGGCGCAGGGAGAAGGGCGAGCAGCGCCGGAGGAAGCCTTGGCGCCTGCACGGCGGCGAGCAAGCCGCTGCTCACACCCATCAACAAGGGCGCGGCGTCCACGGCCCTGTACACCGCACCGCTCTGCCTCCCGAGCAGCGGCGTGGGCATCTTCGGCGGAGTCCATGGCTCCCAGGGAGCGGTGGCGCCGGACAGCAGAAGAGCTAGGCGCGGGCGGCGGCGGCTCGGGGTCAGGGACTCAAGGTTAGGGTTAGGCGGCGGCGGCTCGGGGAGGAAATGAGACGAGGAGGGAGAGGAAATGAGGCGAGGAAATGAGTGGAGGACGGTGGGAGTGGGGTTGGCTGGGGTTAGTTAGGGTTTCGTTTGTAGAATGACAGGTGGGGCCGTGGGGCTGGATACAGATGCTCACTGACATGTGGGGTCAGTCGGGTATGCGGGTACACGGGTATGGGTTTGGCACCCCCATACCCGCCCCCGCTATACCCGATGGGTATGGAATTTCCCTGCTAACTATACCCGTGGGTTTTTTTCTATACCATACCCGCCCCATTTAAGGCGGGTACCCGTCGGGTATCGGGTTTGCGGGTACCCATTGCCATCCGGATGCGCGACAGAAGAGAAAAGAAAAAGGAAAGCCCAGGCGTGTGCGAGTGCGAGACGGCGTCGCGGTCGACGACAAATACGTTCAACATACAACTATAATCATACGCGTATGTATCCAACAAGCTAGCATACCGATGGATGAACATTGAACAGTGCCTACACTACGTGTCTATGGACCGATTGCGTAGGGATCCTGGCATCCTGCTCAGCGAAGCCAGCAGCAAAACGCGTACATGTAGACCTCTTACGTGCGCAAAAGCAAGGCGAGCAGTCCGCCGCCTAAGAACAACTTCCGACCGTTCTAAACATAGAATAACTCTTTTTTTTTGTCACATAATTTATCAGGGATAAAAGAGTCATTTTAATGCTCAAAATGCACTAGAGGCTCATATTAGGAAAGCAATAAAATTAAGATGTCAAATTGGAAAGAAATTATTTTCTACGGCCAAATAGGGAAGACGATTTTAAAGAAAGACCAAATAAGAAATTCTCTCAGTTCTTATCCCCCAAACCCCAATTTCCGCTCTATGTTTTTTTCTCACCACTCTGCTCGTCCAATGGCGTACGTGAAGCCAGAATCATGTTAGGCCATTCTGATTAAGAGCGCACTGTGGAATGATACTCTAGACTAGTAATCCGCTAGCTACTGTTGTCGCTAACACACAATAATTAATGTATAATCGCGAAATGGGCGTAAGGGATGCTTGCCAATGCGGCAATGCCACATCATGCAGCTAGGTGTCTCACTGAAGGGAAACTATCCGCCTAAGAGATGCAGCTGCAGCAGACAGCAGATCATTCAGATTCAGACATCGGCGAAGAGATGGTATGTTTTCGAGTCGACGGCGATGAGCCTGAGCGCGGCAACCGCGGCGGTGACGGCGAGGACGGTGAAGCCGATGACGTTGAGCCAGTGCTAGGACTTCTGGAGCGAGGAGAGGCGGTGCTTTTTGTGAAGCGGTTGTGGACAATAAATATGCAGTTCAAGTCACTGAATATTGATTCCTTAATCACATTTATCTGCGGTCAGAGCATGCCCCAATTCCTAATCTGTTTTTGCTCACCACTTTGCTCATCCAGCGAAAACTAAGTTCGGTCGTTCAGCAATAGCGCGGTATCCGGTAACATCGTCTGTTTGAGGAATTCCGGTACCTTTGAGATTTCATTTTCTTACCCCTCGAGGTACTATATACTTCCTCCGTTCCAAATTAAGTGAACAGACTTAGTACAAAGTTATACTACTAAATTTGCGTCACTTACTTTGAAACAGAGGGAGTTGAAAGCTTCTACTGCTTTTATATTGACTAGTTAAGTGACCCCGCGTTACTACGGATCTCCTATGGTGTGTTGCAACGACGCCTCCCGGAAGGGAAAGGCGACTGCGTTGGATCTAACCATCAAGACACGATCATGGTGTTTTCGCTGAAGAGCAGTCTAACCAAACCCCACGCAGTTAATTCGACAAGAGAATGCCACATGAAGGCCGTTGTTTCCAAGTTCCTTTCCCGTAGATTTCCAGTTAAATGTGTTCAAGCACGGCAACGCGCGCATCTCCGTTAAGTTTCTCAACATCTGGCCACCAAAGGGTTGCTTTTATTGAGAGAAACCTCGTTATAACAAGCTCTACGATATATGGTTTCTTTACCCTGTCTTACAAAATCGAAACATAATTTTCAGTACTGTTTTTTTTTTTTTTGTAAAACTCGCTGATGCTGAAACATTAATGGACTAGCTTGTGCTGGCCATACAAATGGGCTGGACTATTCTTCACTACCAAGCCCATTTATGTAGTAACATGTTTCGACTACCCTGCTTTTCCTTTTAAAAAAATTCCTCCCCAGCTTTTTGGAAAGGAAATGTGGACGTTAAAAATGCAGCTCGCTCCACCGAATATGAGCAAGTTGAGCACAATCCCCAACTCTCCAAGACCAGAAGTTCCACTCTATATATATGTCTTTGTCTCACCAATTTCTCGTCCAATGGCGTACGTCAAGGCAGAATCAAGCTAGGCCATTCTGATTCAGTAACAGCGCAGTGTCAGTGTAATAAATACGCTAGTAATCCGCTAGCTACTGTTGTCGCTAACACACAATAATTAATGTATAATCGCGAAATGGGCGTAAGGGATGCTTGCCAATGCCACATCATGCAGCTAGGTTTCTCACTGAAGGGAAACTATCCTCCTCAGAGATGCGGCTGCAGCAGAGAGCAGAGCATTCAGATTCAGACATCGGCGAAGAGATGGTATGTTTTGGAGTCGACGGCGATGAGCCTGAGCGCGGCGACCGCGGCGGTGACGGCGAGGACGGTGAAGCCGATGACGTTGAGCCAGTGCCATGACTTCTGCAGCGAGGAGAGGCGGTGCTTGTTGGCGACGAGGTACATGTGGTTGGCGAGCACGAAGGTGAGCGGGAAGGTGCTGAGCGCCCCCGTGAGGCTCATGAAGTCCCCCAGGGATGGCAGCATCGCCGCCACCAGCGTGTTCACCGCCAGGTACCCTCCCCTCACCCCGACCCTGAACATCACGTTGTGCACCGCGAAGGCCCCCCCCCCCCCCCCCCCCCGCTGCTCCCGAACCGTGTGTCCAGGTACTCGTACATCGGCGACGCGAAGATGTGCAGCGCAATGACGGTCTGGAGGAAGGCGGAGAGGTTGGCGACGGCCTTGATCCAGACGGGTCCATGGACGCTGTTGAGCAGGTAGCTGGAGGTGTCGTTGCCGTAGGCCCAGTAGCCGATGAATATCACCGCATACAGAGGCACGGAGCCGATGGTGAACTGGAACCACAGCGCCTTCTCCATGTTCTTCACCACGGGCGGCCGGATGGTGGCCTGGATCTCCGGCAGCATCCCGGTGTTGTACGCGAACACCAGCTCGCCGCGGCGCCGATGGTGCTGTACGCCCTGCTCGACGCGTCCCCGCGGATGCTGTAGTCCCGGGGCGGCGCGCGCATGCCGTCCCTGAGCGACAGCACGCACGCCGCCACGATGTAGATGAGGCTGAACACCGTGGAGAAGCCCAGCCAGATCCTCAGCGCCGACAGGTACGGGATGCCGAAGGCGAAGAGCGCGCACACGAACCCGGACACCGCGATGCAGTAGGGCAGCTTCATGGCGCCGTCGTCGTTGATCAGCAGGTACAGCGCCTTGAGCGCCTGTCCGGCGAGGATGATGAAGCCGGTGTTGATCATGAAGAGGTTGACGTACTGCAGCGCCCAGGTGAGTGTTGGAACCAATCTTGTTATTGGTGTTAGCATATAGGTTTAGTCTCATGTTTATTTCTGATTGCATGTTAGAGCTAGTTGTATGCATGTAAACATGGCAGAGAGGCATCGGCAAGAGAGCACAGCACGCAGCGATAGAGGGAGTGCAGTGCAGCGGCTAGACTGTCAGCCATTAGTCGAGTACTTGCATACACATGTTGCTAGAATTAGTCAGGAGCTAGGTTAGTGGTCAGCTCGGTTAGTATTGATCTGCATGCATGTATGTGTCTTGGAGTACCAGGAGTCAAGTCAGCGAGCAGTTGGACGTGGAGCTAGAAGTGGATCGATGCAGGTGTGGTGCCGTTGGACTAGTTCCTAATCTGCAGACTTGGTAGTGACTCAACGTGTACGTGTGTAGCTAGTAGTGGAGTAGAAATCGGATGAAGCCGTTGTGTGGCTTGGCCGGTGCGTTTGCTTCCCTTTAAAAGGACTTGTAATCAGTTTGGTTCGGTAAGAGAGTAATACAGAGAAAAGCACAAGTGTGCGGTGCTGCAACTCCCGTGTGTTACATCTTCTTCCTTGGGCAGGGACTTCAGTGAGGCTGTACATCTTGCGCCCGTAGATGTGGCCGGCGAGGTCCCTGTAGCGGATGTGGCGCTTGCCGCCGAGGAGGTGGAGGCGGGCGAGGAGCGCGTTGGCGTACATGGAGACCGCGGCGGCGAGGAGGAGGCCCACGGTGCCGCCCACCCAGCCCAGGGGCACCATCAGCGAGCCGGAGTAGCCCAGCACGTACGCGCTGTTCACCCCCGTCGTCAGCACGAACCCCACCTGGTACCATGGATCTGATCCGTCCATTAACGTGCAAATGTTAGTTAACTGAGGATGCAACAAAAAAGTGATCGAGTTTGCAGGTATATTCAGAGACTGTCTGAGATCCATCATGAAAGTGGAGATTGGGCATCTGTACCCAGAAGCAAACAGAGCTATGTGGAATCAAAGCAACAAGTGCGGGGTGGACCTCAAAATCTTTCGATGCAAATAGCAACTAAAAAGGGACGGAGGGAGTATATATCAACTGACCCCGTAAGTGCTAATCTGAACAAGGCTTCAGTACTGCAGTAGTGTTGTATAGGTGCACACTAACGACATAGATAGCTGATGTTGGCATTACATATGTACGCGTTGTCAGTATCCCCGATCCCTCGTAGTCGTAGCTAAAACGGACGCTGCGGTGATGCAATGGAACGCAAGCCTAGGAGGCATGGATGGTGTCCCCCGGCCGGCCCGATCATCGAATTAAGTCGAAATGATAGCAAAGGCTCTCGTCATACAGATAGACAGATCGATAGATAGATAGATAGATAAGTAGATAGATGGACCGTTATCATGGAGTAACTGGCTACAGGGATAGGATTGGAGCGGTGGAACCTAAGAACGATCGATCAAGGAGGAGAAAACAAGAAACAAGAACATGATCATCTTCCTCCTTTGGTCAAGAAACTCAAGGAAAGACTACTGACTGCAAGGATTCCGGAGGGATGAAAGGAAGATTAAAATAGCGTGCGTAGGTACGTACCGACGCTAATCTGGTGTGCGGTGCCATCGGCGACAGGCAGGTCATCCAGCTCGTCCCCCCGCCCGCCGTTCTTGGGGTCGGCGTCCACCACGATCACCTTCTCTGCCGGCGGCGTCGACATCTTTCTTCTCCACGCGTTTGATTTGAGTTGATATAAACAACAGAGGTCCGGGGAAATGGAAGGGGAGGGTGGGAGAACGAATGAACTGGAATGAATCACACAGCTAGCTAGCAGGACGGAGAGAGTCTTATAGAGGACTGGAGTCGTCGACTAGGACTGCTTTGGTCGCATCTCGTCGCCAATACTGGAGTATTATATTCCCATGTGTGCCTCGTCATCTAAGTAATTAACAACTCCGATCCTGGCTGGGTTTCCATCGCGTTTCCGTTCTCCACGCGCACACGTATGTGTGTGTATGTGCATGTTCAGCTAGGTGTGTTGTGTGCGGGGTAGCAAAATCATTTGACTCAATGAGAACCAACCTTTAGTCGGATGGTTAGGAGGTTGCTAGTACCCAGCCCAACAGAATTTAAAACTTAGGTTTGATCCGTAAATTTATGCCAAAATATTTTTTGGTGAGAAGTGACATTCCATCATCGATACTGAGGCATATGCGGTAACTTCATCAATTTCAAGATCCCACCCGACACTCGCCCGCTCAGTCTTTTAAATGTGCTTATAGGTGTGTATGTTATGTATGTGTTCATACATACGAGTGAGTGTATGTGCGTGGTTCTAAAAAACATTTGACTCGATTATGCAGACGATCCTAGATAGGATCAGCCTCGGATTGCGACGCCTGATTCCATTCGTGGACACGCGTTCTGCCAAGCAAACTGCAAGCCAAGACCAGCAAACAAACATACAAACCCAACTCTCCATCACCAACGAGGCAAGGAGAAGATGGAAAACAACGAAAGCTAGGAGAAAACGGAAAGGTCAAGCTTCGTGTGTACATGATTCAGCCGATCATCGATCCCATATTCTATCTTCCTACCTATATATAGGGCTATATGCGTGTGTACCGTGTACATGCACAGTGCTACACCTAGACAGGCTAGCACAAATTGTCTTGTGTGTCGCTTCTTATTTGGGTACTGCACAATATAATACTCCGTTAGGCCCCGTTTGTTTCTAGAGTTTTTGTGGAGATTGGTGAGGATAATCATCTAGTGGATTGGATGAAACCCCAAACTTCAAAACATCGTTTGTTTCTAGTGTATTGGACATGTTTTATCCTCACCTTTCCCCACAAATCACCAAACTCTAGTTCATTCCCCTAGGGGATTGGGTGAAGTTTGGGGTTTCACCCAATACACTAGAGAATTATCCCTATCAATCCCCACAAAAACTCTAGAAACAAACAGGGCCTATGGCAGTGGGGCTGGTTTAGACCAGCAGAACTCCCCAAAATTCATGCCCGGCCGTATCCATATGTCGATCCATTCATTCCCGCATGCGAAGTTAGAAAATGGCTCCCTGTAAGGGCTCTTTTACGGTACGGACAGACAAACAACAACCGTCCAAGCCTCGGGATACAATGGTTGAAGTTGATCAATACTTGTCGACCAACCTAGCAGTATTTTTCCACCCAATGCTAAAATAGGAAGATGAGAAAAACACGTCCCACAAAATAATTTCCATATCCAGTAGGGCTTTTTCACGAGATCGAAATTTGTCCACCCGGCGAGCTTTCTGCTGTCGACAGCGGCGCCAACGAACGCGACCGACGGCGAGGGCGACGAGCCTCGTGCAATAGGACTGATCTGTCCAGTAGACCACGACGCCAATGAATGCCAGCGACGGCGGCGGCGCGTGCGAGAGTGACGGGCTGTGTCCTGTCGACAACGGCAACGAACTCCAGGCTCTCCAGCTATGACGGGGCACGTGCAAGGGCGCTGGCGCTGGCGATCTGTCTCCAGTCGGCGACGACGCCAAGGAACGCCAGCGACGGCGGCGGCGCGTGCAAGAGCGACGACCTGTGTCCTGTCGACGACGGCAACAAACGCCAGCTATGACGGGGGAGCGTGCAAGGGCGACGGGTGGCGTGCGATAGCACCGGCAGTCTGTCTTCAGTCGACGAGGATGCCATGGAACGCCAGCGACGGTGGCAGCGCGTGCGTGAGCGATTGGTCTGTCCAGTCGACGATGGCGGCATCGAACGCCAGGTACGGCGGGCTGTGTGGAATAGCATTGCTATCTGTATCCAGTCGACGACGGCCAGGGACCTCACGACGGCGCCAAAGAAGGCCAGCTATGGCGACGGCGTGTCGAGAGCAACGGCCGGCCTCGGTTTCCTTTTTTTTTTTGACGTACCGGGCTTTGTTTCCTCTTAATCGCTGCGGCTGGAATGAATGGAGTACATTCTATTACCACCCCTACAATAATTAAAGTTAAAAAGAAACCCGAGTTGCCTAAACTACCCCAAAATAATCAACGGTGGATATGGCTAATTACTACTAGTCCAAAGGACTAGTAATTTGCACCGTAAAAGACCCCTGTAATGGAGATCTATCTCTCCATGGAGGAACGAAAGTACATAAAACAACAAAAGTAGTAGTAGTTAATTTTTTTTTGAAAAACAATAATGAAAGCATTGCAAATAACATCCCCAATTAACACTATACATGGAGCAAAATCTATATATGTAGATGCTCAACCCGTTAGTTTGCGGGTAACCGCTCCATAAAATTCATGGGCATAATTTGGACTCCATACGAGCGCCCTCAGCGGGATACCTGGATCCATGATTATTATTGTCACCCATGATAACTCCGTGCGTGCGGTGACTCGAAATCTCAACAGTCAGTTCACATGAATTTGCGTAAACATCCACGTACAACAAGGTCATGCCACTTTGGCATGCACCGCCTTCCTTACCGGCTTCTTCACTCATTGGTGAGGCTTACCTAATCTAGGGTGAGCAAGAAAGGCCACTTGTGATCGAGGATCGAGGAGCTATGGAGTGGAATATTAGCTTGTGGCTTTGGTGGCGTAGTACCGGTCGGGACCAACTCTCCTTTCATTCCCTTGCGCCCAGAAACTCGTATGCGGTATAATATACAATTTTCACACACGCAACAATTACATTTAAGGAACTCGCCGTCTTGTGAAAATTTAGTGCTTAAACAGGTCCCATGACGCTCCCTCGCGATATTAGTTCAGATCGGGACATTTAAATTACTCCCCTCCAATGGCACACACGAAACCACTAATCCGTGCGCGTATTTCACACTCTCCACATCTATGCGATGTAAAGACATCATACACGATTTAGAAAATGTAAGCATGTGTGAAATATCACACATGATTTATTACAGTGAAACACGTGCGATGTCTCACCCGGTTAAAAATGTATGATTTCCTTTTGTCGCGGTTAGCTGTAGTCAATCATGTAAGATGGACAGCCCTATCGCAAATGGGCGCGAGAACTTAACCGTATGTGTTCATTTTCCCATCAAGTCACACTCATAGGCTTCTTGGCTTGGGGATTAGATTCCGGTACACCAAGTTCACCTTCTTATTTATTGATGGCTATCTACTTTGAAAGTTGACATCTATCTCTTCGGGTTGGAACACATTCGGAGTGGCACTTGTGCAGTTTGTTATGAACATACCATATTACGTTCAATTTCTAGAATGTTTGCTTCTTATTATTTGAAGTGGAAATCATTTTAATCTTTTCATCTTCCTTTCAGTAGCCGAGCTGCCATGGCTCTCTGGTCGTAGTTTTTTCCTTTTTGTTGTTTGTTGCCTCTCCCCCACCCTTCCTGGTTTTTATTTTTATTTTTGTTTTGTTTTTGGTCGCTGTACTTAGGTCTTTTATGACTTGAACCTCCTCTTTCTTAATATATACATGCAGTTGTCGAGGGATCACCTCGGCAAATCCCAGGGTTGTGCACCCCGGGTTGATTGAGGGGGAGAGAGAGTGCGCGCTGGTAGTTCCGTCGGCTGACAAGCGAGGATTTACCTAGGTTCGGCCCCTCATGGTGAGGTAAAGACCTACATCCTGCTTGTCTGATCTTGTATTGATGGAGATATGAGATTACATGGTGGCCGCGAGGGCGATGGTACGAGACGTGGTCTCGCTAGGGCTATGCCTATCTGTGTGTCCCGTGGGGGATCTCCCTATGCGGGTGCCCCTGCCTGGCTTTATAAAGGGAGCCAGGTAGGGTTTACATGAATTTCTGTCTTGTACTCTAAGTTGTAGCTTGTTGGGCTTCATGGGCCTCCAGGTGCTGGGCTGCATCGGGTACGCCAACGGTCGGGTGCCCGGAGGGTACTCCCACGTCAGGAGCCCCCGAGTGTCTGGTTGATACGAAGAATCGGGCAGAGACTCCAAGCAGCATGTCGTGTAGGCGTAGTCGATGCGTCGGGGAAGTGCTCTTTCCTCCTGGGCACGCCATCTTGTTCCTGAAAACGATAGTTAAAGAAATTCGACTCCGGCCGTTGAGGGCTTACAGAGGATGCTTTAGTCGGTAATGTTTCGACTGAGTCTATCGGGAGCGCGAACAGTGCTCCCGATGGGAGTAGCCCCCGAGATTAAGCTGAATTGCTTGTAATTGAGGTTAATCTCAAAAACCTCTCTCAGTCGAAAGAAATTTCTGAAACCCTCCCGATGGGAGTAATTTTAGGAAATCATTGATAAATCAGAGTCCTTTTTCAGTCTGTTTGGCTTACTATGTGTTTGCACTTTTCGAGTGCTTGCTCAGCCTGACGGCTTACTCGTGTGACTCGAATGGGTTCGAGTGCTTGCTCAGCCTGACGGCTTACTCGTGTGACTCGAATGGGTTCGAGTGCTTGCTCAGCCCGACGGCCTACTTGTGGATCTCGAATGAGATTCGAGTGCTCATTCAGCCAATTGGCCTACTTTTGAGTAGTTCTCTCAGCCGTAAGCTTACTTGTAAAGGAACTCGAATAGAGCTGCATCTTTGATTCAGCCAAGCGGCCTACTTCGTAAAAAACCCAAGTGAGGTTGGAGTTTGTATTCAGTCGAATGACCTATTTTGTGGAACTCGAATGAGATTCGAGTGCTCATTCGGCCTGACGGCCTACTTGGTGGATTCGACAAACATGTCGAGTATTTGCTCAGCCGAACGGCCTACTGCGTTTTTGGACCTGTATGGCGCAGCCCCCGAGTGTTCGAGTGTGGCCTAGGTTTTCTTGTTGGACCTGTATGGCGCAGCCCTCGAGTGCGTCGGGTGACGGCCGAGGTTTGACTTAGACCTGTGCGGCGCAGCCCCCGAGTGCTTCGGGTGGTGGCCAAGGATTTTTCGAGTGGACCTGTATGGCGCAGCCCCCGAGTGGATCGAGTGGCGGCCTAGGTTTGACTTAGACCTGTGCGGCGCAGCCCCCGAGTGCTTTGGGTGGCGGCCAAGGATTTTTCGAGTTGTACCGTAGAGGCAGTCGACGCGGCGGACCGTAGTCGACGCGGCGGAGTGGTGCCGTAGAGGCAGTCGACGCGGCGGACCGGAGTCGACGCGGCGGAGTGGTGCCGTAGAGGCAGTCGACGCGGCGGATCGGAGTCGACGCGGCGGAGTGGTGCCGTAGAGGCAGTCGACGCGGCGGACCGGAGTCGGCGAAGGCGTGGTGGTGCCGTAGAGGCAGTCGACGCGGCGGAAGTAATCGACGCGGCGGACCGGAGTCGATGCGGCGGAGGTAGTCGACGCGGCGGAAGTAGTCGACGCGGCGGACCGGAGTCGATGCAGCGGAAGTAGTCGACGCAGCGGACCGGAGTCGACGCAGCGGAAGTAGTCGTCGCGGCGGACCGGAGTCAACGCGGCAGATGTAGTCGACGCGGCGGAAGTTGTCGTCGCGGCGGACCGAAGTCGACGCGGCAGATGTAGTCGACGCGGCGGAAGTAGTCGTCGCGGCGGACCGAAGTCGACGCGGCGGAAGTTGTCGACGCAGCGGACTGGAGTCGACGCGGCGGAGGTGATGAAGGTGAAGTGCCAGCCCCCGAGTGTCGGAGACGGGCTGATGAAGGCGAGACGCCAGCCCCCGAGTGTCGGAGACGGAGCCAGTGAAGGCGAAGTCGACGAAGGCGAGGCCGCCAGCCCCCGAGTGTTGGAGGCGGAGTCGACGAAGGCGAAGTCGACGAAGGCGAGGCCGCCAGCCCCCGAGTGTCGGAGACGGAGTCGACGAATGCGTGGCCACCAGCCCCCGAGTGTTGGAGGCGGAGTCGACGAAGGCGGGGCCGCCAGCCCCCGAGTGTTGGAGGCGGAGTCGACGAAGGCGGAGCAGCCAGTCCCCTAGTGTCAGAGACGGAGCCAGTGAAGGCGAGGCCGCCAACCCGCGAGTGTCGGAGACGGAGCCGACGAAGGCAAAGTCGACGAAGGCGAGGCCGCCAGCCGCCGAGTGTTGGAGGCGGAGTCGACGAAGGCGAAGTCGACGAAGGCGAGGCCGCCAGCCCCCGAGTGTCGGAGACGGAGTCGACGAATGCGTGGCCACCAGCCCCGAGTGTTGGAGGCGGAGTCGACGAAGGCGGGGCCGCCAGCCCCCGAGTGTTGGAGGCGGAGTCGACGAAGGCGGAGCAGCCAGTCCCCTAGTGTCAGAGACGGAGCCAGTGAAGGCGAGGCCGCCAACCCGCGAGTGTCGGAGACGGAGCCGACGAAGGCAAAGTCGACGAAGGCGAGGCCGCCAACCCGCGAGTGTCGGAGACGGAGCCGATGAAGGCAAAGTCGACGAAGGCGAGGCCGCCAGCCCCGAGTGTCGGAGACGGAGCCGACGAATGCGTGGCCACCAGCCCCCGAGTGTTGGAGGCGGAGTCGACGAAGGCGGAGTCGACGAAGGCGGGGCCGCCAGCCCCCGAGTGTTGGAGGCGGAGTCGACGAAGGCGAGGCCGCCAGCCCCCGAGTGTCGGAGACGGAGTCGACGAATGCGTGGCCAGCCCCCGAGTGTTGGAGGCGGAGTCGACGAAGGCGGGGCCGCCAGCCCCCGAGTGTTGGAGGCGGAGTCGACGAAGGCGAGGGCACCTGTCGGGTGCAGCGTTGAAAAATTTGTTGTTGTTGACGAAGCGCCAGCCCCCGGGTGTCGGGTGCACCGTAATAGTTTTGGGGCGCAACCCCGAGTATTAAGAGCGTCCTGCGTCGATGTTGAGGTTGGCGAGTGGCTGATGAAGATGTCTAGTGCTCGAGTTGCTGGTTAGACGTGTCCGCGCGGTCCGGCGGCCGCGACGTTGATCGCTGCCGTAGTAGTCGAGTCGTGGAAGATATCCGCAGTGGGTCAACGATGCTCGCGACTTCCGCGTAGTGTCGCTGGCGAGATGGACATGTGCCTGCTGAAGAAGCTGCGTCCTCATGAGCCATACGTGATTGAGGCAACATCGTTCTTCATAGTCTCGTAATGCAAATAGAGCTATTAGTACATGCAAGAAATATGTAAATGTACTCTAAATTTATAGTGAGAGAGATTAAAGTAGTAATTTGATTCATGCGTGTGCGCATGCTGCAATCCTGCCAGGTTCCTGGTTATCTGATATGCACGCGACCATGTGCAGGTGCCTCTTCCTGCATGTACTTGTCGATCTGGCCGATTTTGATCAGTCGCGCGCGTGAGGACAGTACTGATGCATGTGCTTGTCGACTCTGCTTCTTGCCTTCTACGTATGCATGTGCAATCGAGCCTTTAATCGATCGGGACATCCGAATCTTGTGTCGATCTCGGTTTGCCCGTCTGTCGACTGCGTGCCCTCGCTGCAGCGGCCGACAGATCGGATCATGCCGACGAACAAAACGCCGCCACTGCTGATGAAGTCGCTGGTCGTGACGCGGATTGGATCGCACGTGGCTTTGCATGCGCGGCGGCAAGGTTGACGTAGAGCCGCCGGGCGGCAGGCACAGGAGTTGGTGTAGACGACGCACGACGCACTCGCCAGCACGTCGGGAGCCGACCGCCGCGCCTTGTTGTTGATGAACTTGTACGTAGACTACCAGATGCGATCTGACCGCGGCATTGTTGATGATCAATTAGATTGCGCCGACACGGATGATCTTGCCAGATGCAATCTAGCCTTCGTTGTTGGTGGAGATTGGAGCCGCCGAAACCATGATTCCAGCGCGCGTTCTTCCCACAGACGGCGCCAATTGTCGAGGGATCACCTCGGCAAATCCCAGGGTTGTGCACCCCGGGTTGATTGAGGGGGAGAGAGAGTGCGCGCTGGTAGTTCCGTCGGCTGACAAGCGAGGATTTACCCAGGTTCGGCCCCTCATGGTGAGGTAAAGACCTACATCCTGCTTGTCTGATCTTGTATTGATGGAGATATGAGATTACATGGTGGCCGCGAGGGCGATGGTACGAGACGTGGTCTCGCTAGGGCTATGCCTATCTGTGTGTCCCGTGGGGGATCTCCCTATGCGGGTGCCCCTGCTTGGCTTTATAAAGGGAGACAGGTAGGATTTACATGAATTTATGTCTTGTACTCCAAGTTGTAGCTTGTTGGGCTTCATGGGCCTCCAGGTGCTGGGCTGCATCGGGTACGCCAACGGTCGGGTGCCCGGAGGGTACTCCCACGTCAGCAGTTCTCCTGCATGGTTCTAAAAATCTTTTCATCTTCCTAATCAATTATGGAACTCGGTCAAACTAACAAATGATTAAAAAAAATCCAGCTCCAAACCCGACCACTCGGCAAAACGAAAGCTGAGGACGAGATTGCCAAAGAAGACACAGGAGGCACGTCTCAAGCCTCCTGTTTAAAAAACAAATTCATTATGTTGCATTAATATATTATGTACACATCAGTTCATAATACTCTGTAAGACATCATCCATGAATCCATATTGCTTTTCATGCCATGTAGCTCGTGATTTTATTGGTTGATGAGTGTTCCTTCTGTCGGTAGCTCAATACCGTTATCTTCCATCATCCTGATCTAGAGTATTTTGTGGTGTTTGCATTCATCACTTCGAAACTTTGTTTTGCCCCCAAAGCTTAGTGCCACTATTAGCTTGATCAGAGTATTTGAAGCATGTTAATTTCTTTGATTCGGTGATCATATATACAGTGCATGCAATTTAAGTACAATAATAGTTCATGTAAAATCATATGTGATGCTAAATGATTACCAGCAGACATTCCAACTTAATTTTCGACCCGGGGCGAAAATTACATATAATTATACTGAACTTTTTTAATTTCTTAATTTTTATTCATATGGTAGTTTTAACAAATATAAGTGAAATTGTTAACCATACAATATTTTTTCTCAATTGTTTTCCATTATATAGTTAAAATGCATATCATTGAAATTATATCTAACATGAGGAGTAGTTTTTTCTTTTGTGATATATTACCGGTAACAAGATACAAAACTATTTTAAATGTGAAAGAAGGAAAAAAAATACATGGCTACTTATTTTGTTACAATTGATGGATATAATTCATATGTACATTATTGTGTGAATATCTTCTCTATTTTTAATATCAATAAATATATTAGTATAGATTTCGAAGCATGCAACCCAATAAATATCTTCATATAGGTGTGTAGTGTATGGTTACATAAGCAAATTAATATACAGAAAATTCTGGTGTATAATGAACAGTCGGTGTGATCATTTTTCCGTAGTCAAATGTATCTTGCACGTTACAGTGGATTTAATAGGCGAGTTAAAGAAAATATAATTATACCAAAAACTACTTTCTTAATTTTTTATTTATATGGTGATTTTTACAAATATTTGTTGAATTGTTAACCATACAATATTTGTTCTCGATTGTTTTCAGTTATATGGTTGAAATGCATATCATTGAAAATATATCTAACATGCAGAAGACGTTTTTTTTTCCTTTGTGAGATATTACCCTTAACAAGATACAAAACCATAAAGTGTGAAAGAAGGAAAAACACATATGCTCACCGCAGTGCTCCTGTGTATAACATGGTGTTATATATATACTTTAACATTGAACTAGAGGCGTACGATAGAAAGTGCAAAAGAATCACAAAAAATAACATTAATATATCCAAGTAGGAAAGTATGTATGACCCACAAAGGGTATTTTTACCCAACATGGGTGGCACCTTGATCTATGGATTTCCCCTCCATCGTCTGACATGATCTACAATTTCTTCATGTTTACAGATTTTTGCCTTTTATGTTTATGTTTTGGACCCGTGTCGGTTGTGTGCATCTTGGTTATGCAGAGACTGGGTGTAATTTCTTGAACCTTTTGAGTAGTAAAGCGTCCTATGTAAGAAAAAACTCAAATGATTAAGCGTGTGCGACGAATACACATGATTCATGCTGGGATAACCGTGTGCGAGGGTTCCGTAGGACACATTTTATTTATGGGGAATGTGTGTGATGACCGGCCTATTGCACACGGTTAATAAATCGTGTGCGATTGCTCACCCGTCCTCAAACCCCGCTTAAGTGGCGGTTTGATAAATTGTGTGATACACGACTTATAATGGGTGTGATGATCTGATTTGCACTAGTGCAAGGGTGACAACAATGTGGCTTTATCCCTAGCGTAGCCGTCACGCCCCCTTCAGATCTTGCTCTCATGGACTATTGTTGGTGGCCACTGCGAGCCAAAGTTGTGGAGATTGTGGTGTGACTGGATCATTTTCCCGATGTTTGGTGGGGTCTTGGGTGCATGGTCGGGTGTGGTGTTGGGCGAAAGCTTAAGTCGGCAGGGGTCTATGCTGGCGACCATGTCGATGTTGTGCTTAGTTTCTCTCTTGGGAGGCGTTACTGAAGTACTCACTCCATGTGGCGAACATGTTTAATTGGTGTAGAGGTCAGCTTGTGCGGACGATAGTGTTGTTGGCTTCAGGAGGGTGCGGGTGCTTCAAACAATCTGGCGAAGTAGGGTTGCCGGTGGCATTGCTATTTTGTTGGACGGTGTCTCTATTAGATGATAGTGATTCATTTGTTTGTCGGCTTTACTGGGTTGTCCTATAACCAACCACGCTTTATATGGAATTTGACCTAGTTTTCTCCATGAACAAACTCGACATCTCGCTTTCATTCTTGTGCATGGATATAGGAATTAATATTCGGTTTCACTTTTGTTCAAAAGTCGCACAAGAAAAGAAAACTTGTAGCACATCTCAAAAGAACCTTTACAGTGTCTCGTGTATGTGGACTTGTGTACACGCTAGTACTAATTTGAGTGGGAATCTGATCTAAAGCTTCCATAGAATTTCAAAAGGAGGGAAGAAAAGAGGGGAAGAGATGGATAAAACCAGTGGCCGCGCCAGGAAATGAACACTGGGTATTCCTCCCAAATTTTTTTTTGCTCTAAATGTACTATATGACACAAACAGCAAAACACTAGCAATGTATGGATGATTCATTTGTTTTCCTTGTTTTTGCAGTCTTTTCCCACAATGTGTGTATGCTACTACCAACAATACCACTCTTCTTCTTCTACAATACAAGAAAATAAGGAACAGAAATTAAAAATTGCATCTAGGAACTGAAGCTAGTACGAGCAAGCAAGGGAGCAAGCAAACAATCAAATCAAGATTGGGGCGAGCCGGAACCGGGCGGTACCTTAACTGCCCTCTGCGCTGCAGCAGGCAGGGGATGCTGGGGCGGAGCGGCGCGGACGGGAGGAGGGGCGCGGGTCCGCGGGGGGCAGGGCGCCGCCGCCGCGGCAGGTCCGTCGCCTGCTCCGGGCTGCATCGGCCGGCGGCGTTGCTGTTCTAGGTCGAGGGAAACAGACTGGAGGGAAGGGGAATTGGGGAAAGAGGCGTCTGCGTGCGTGCGACGACGCGAGACGGAGCGGAGCGACGCGAGATGGAGCGAGCTGGCCAGAAATACGACGCGAGATGGAACGAGACGTACGTGCGTGCGTGCGTGCGCCTAGGCTGTTTCTCTTTCTCTTTCTGCGTACGTGAGCTGCTGGGCTGAAATACGTATACATTTTTTTTCCACCCAAATCTTGGGTATTCCCGTGAAGACAGGGGCATACCCCTGGCGCCGCCCCTGGATAAAACTGGCATGACGGGCGGAATGCTCCAGCCCAGCTATATTTGACGCCGTCCATTTTCTTTTCTGGCAGGCGAATCATGTACCACTCCTCATCGCGTAATCTAATTTACTTGTTTCGAAATGGAGGCGAATCTGATTATAGACTAGATTCTCAAGGGAAGAAGAGAGGCGCACGCATGCAGAAGAAGAAAAGAGTAGCGAAATTAATCAAGCAATGCAGAGATCGATCGGCATCAATGGTCGAATATATATATATACAGAAAAAGAGAGAGAGAGATAGATATAGACCGAGAGCTAGAGATTTGGACGCACCGATGCTAATCTGGTGGGCCGTCTCATCGTCGATGGCGATCTGATCCTGCTCCTCCTCATCCGTGATCACGGGCGCCATCCGATCCACTGGTCGAGCTGGCTAGCTAGCTCCCTCTATATTTGACCTTTTTATTTTTTTAGAAGATCTTGGATCTTTGACGTTGGTGTCAACTCAAACGCCTCTCCCTGTTTAGGTTTTGGTTGAAGGCTGGAATGGATCAGTAATGGAGGCCGGGGAGAACGAGTCGTCTGGTGCTGGTGGAGTCCACACTCCACAGAATGAGGTCAGGACGGCTGATTGATCGGCCTATCACTCCGGTGGGACTATCGATCTATCTATATCAAGATCATATCATTGTTGAGACTCCGGTGGGGGGTGCGTTGAACGCCGCTACCACTCCACTCCAGAGTCCTAGTCCACAACTGGGGTGCCTTGATTCGTGGACTACCCAACCACCCAATTGCATGCTCATTTCAACTGTATATACACGTAGGGGAGGAGAAAATGCAGAAAATAAAGATATTAGTATAATATAAAACTTCTTTTCAGGAATGAAAGCTTTGTGTTTGTGCAAGTTACCAAGTGACAAACACATGTGTTTTCGCCTCTCTTTTCTGGGTCTCGAGGCAACAGCACTGCTTTTGCTGTCAATTTTGTCATCCGTCGAGATTTGAGAACCACTAGCTACCTTGCACCTGACCTGCAGAGAGTAAAGTGTCCTGCGACCAATGGGAAGAAACGTGTTAATAGCTTCAAGCCGAATGTTAATGCCCGATAACCACATCACTGGGGATCACAACGCAAACTCCATGTCGCGGTCAGCACGAACCCAGTTTTGATTTTTAGATCACTTCAGCACGAACCCAGTTGAGACAACAGCAACAACTAGTAGGCCCAACCCACTACATCCAAGCCCACCGCATCCCTCCATCTTTCTTCCACACTCGGCTGGGTGTCGTCTCGTCCCTCTCGCCCTTGTTGCACTCTCATTTCAAACTTAGCCCGAGAAATGTAGAACGACATTATCGCTTACAAAGCGAACTGTTACAACCCTTTTTTTTCTCAAGTTTTAAAGATCATGGAGAACAGTTTCCACCATTTCTTTTCGCGCTCGGGAGGTCGTGTTGCCTCGATCGGGTGCGCTAGATTTATCCACTTAAGGGGATCGAACGGCCTAGAAGTCGGCTGAGAAGTCGATGCCATCCCACTTCACGTGTTCTCATCTCGCTGTATCGCGGTCTAGCTATCATTGTGTGTTGTTCATATCCCTCTTCAGGATATAATCACAATATTTTTGCCGGCTCTACTTTCCAAATGTCATTGTTTGTACTTTTTCTGTGGACTATACTAGCTCGTTTTCATATTGAAATCTTACACACTTGTAGAATACATCTGTATGCAATACATATTTTTTGAAGTTTTAAAATACCTTTTTGAATTCTCAGAATGACGTGCCTCCCTAGAGCCCGAGCTCATTTTGGCTGAATGTGTTTACATTGGAAATACATTTGCTCGAAAACTCTCATAAAATTTGCACTTGATGCTTATGGCCAATTCATTCAACTATCTAGGACACATCGTTGATCCAGGACTATTTCACGTGCTGTTGATTATGAACTTTGCATTTTATCAGTCACTTTAACTCCCATAATAGTTTTCTCCTTAATTTAAACATGCTCACTATTGGTAGGTAATTCATTATTTTCCTATTGCACATTATCATTACTATGTTAGAAAATACAACACTAATGTTGGGGGTCAAAATTCACACTATCATCCATGATCTCTAGTTTTGATATTATTCCCTGCATCACGTAGGGTATCTAATAGCTGTTAAATGCCAACCTAAGTCTTAACTACTTCAACATCCTTGGGTGAGACTATGAGAGGAGATCTTTTAGATACACGAGAGGAGATTTTATGGGTATGATTCCTTATAATATGCCAATTGATGCTATGTCCTTTGCACTATGTTTTCCTCCCGAGCGCCCCACGCACACAGAGGGCTGCAATTGCCGCGCTATTTTCTCGCATGCCGTAGACCACACAGGGCAGTCGAGCGCAAAGCGCCACCACACGTCCGAATGACGAGCGTCCCCGCCCTGTGTCCCAAGGACAAGTGGCACCACCCTGCTTACCAGCCCAAGCCGACGTGGATCACTTCATTCATAACATGTGCTTTACAATACTATTTGATCAAGATTATGATGGTAGCATGTCACCTCAGAAATTATTTTGTTTTTATCGTTTTACCTACTCGAGGACGAGTAGAACTAAGCTTGGGGATGCTTGATACGTCTCAAACGTATCTATAATTTCTGATGTTCCATGCTTATATTATACCAATTGTCACATGTTTTATATACACGTTATATCATATTATGACATTTATTGGACTAACCTACTAATAGTTGTCAAAGTACACAATGTTTTTGTTTTACACTTTAATGTGTAGGAATTATCAAAATTGGGCAAAGGAAACCTTGTTGGAGTCGAATCGGGACCTTCTGAAATCTGCCTGAAAACGTTTTTCGGAGATTGTCGTACCGGACAGAAGACGACGTCAAACAGAAAAAGTCTAGTCGCGAAAGTTGCGGGGAATTTTCTGCCAATCGATCTGGACTTAAAATTCGCCTAATTCCGAGTTCGGACGCTTTAGATATCGCCGCTTTACCGAAACCCTAAAGGAGATGACGGGAATCCGAGAGCATATATAAGGAGAGGAAACCTAACTCGTGGAGAGCCCCCATACCACGAATTTTCCTCCTCCCAGGCAGCCGTCTTGGGGTGGAGAACCTCCTCCATACCAGCACCATCTCCAAGGGCCGCCGCCGCCTCCACGGGCTGCCGCCGCCGCCGCGCCGTGGCTGCCGCGGGCCGCCGTCTTCACTCCGGGCTGCACCTCTCCATCAAGCTCCTCGTCACCATGACCATGTGTGAGTAGTTCCCTCGGGGCTGAGGGCTCGTACGGTAGCTATGTGGTTTATCTCTCTCTCTCCCATGGTGTGATCTTTATGTGATCATGAGCTTTGTAATTTAGTTGAATCCATAGATGTTACTCTTCATTATCTTATATGCTACTTGAATGGTTTTATTAATGTAAACTCCGGAGTCACCTTTATCCCACGGTGCGAAGTTGACAGTGTGCGCACCGTGTGTGGCTCTTAGGCTAAAGATTACAGGAATACTTATCATGAGTTATTATTTGTGTTGGATGTCTATATGAAATTGTGGTGTTTGTCTAGTACTATTTTAGGGCGCTCAAGTTGACAGTGTGGGGTTCCTAGATGTGGAATGCGACTTTAAGGTGTGCTTTTATAGCCCTACGCAGTGGATTGGTGTTCGTTATCCAACGAGAGAATAATTCAGAGTAGCATAGTGAAGAGGAAATATTTATGTATTCAATTATATTATTATTGTTGAGAGTGTCCACTAGTGAAAGTATGATCCCTAGGCCTTATTTCCAAGCATTGAAACACCGTTTACTCTCATTTTGTCTCATGTTTGCTTGCTGCCATTTTTATTTCAGATTGCAATTACCACTTATAATCATCCATATCACTTGCATTTTAATATCTCTTCGCCGAACTAGTGCACCTATACACCTGACAAGTGTATTGGGTGTGTTGGGGACACAAGAGACTTCTTGTATCTTAATTGCAGGGTTGCTTGAGAGGGATATCTTTGACCTCTATCTCACTGAGTTCGATAAACCTTGGGTGATTCACTTAAGGGAAACTTGCTGCTGTCCTACAAACCTCTGCACTTGGAGGCCCAACACTGTCTACAAGAACAAAGCGTGCGTAGACATCAATGCTACACAACGCGCTGAAATGATTGTTAAGTTGCATGAATCTACTAAGGAAAACATTGAGCGTATGAATGCTAAGTATAAAATGTATGGGGATAAGGGAAGAAAGCATATTGTGTTTGCACCAGGAGATCTTGTTTGGTTGCATTTGCGCAAGGATCGTTTTCCTGATTTGCGCAAGTCTAAACTAATGCCACGAGCTGATGGTCCATTTAAAGTGTTGGAGAAAATAAATGATAATGCATATAAACTTGAGCTGCCTGCAGAGTTTGGCGTTAGTCCCGCATTTAACATTGCAGATTTAAAGCCATACTTGGGAGAAAATGATGAGATGGCGTCGAGGACGACTTCAATTCAAGAAGGGGAGCATGATGAGAACATCCCTACCATTGACGCAACCACAACTACTACACCACCTCAATTACAAGGACCGTTGACTAGGGCTCGTGCACGTCAACTACAACAGCAGGTACTTTCGTTTCTGCAAGCTACTCCTAATGTACATGAGAATATGATGCTGTCTAAAGTAGATGTGTTTGTTTCTCTTAGGAATGATGGACCAAGCATGGACGAGAGGGACAAGCTATGGAGCATGTACGTGGATGGAGATAGCCGCAGAAGTGGAAACAAGGGAGAGGATGATGCCACCGATGGAGACTGCCGCAACTTGAAGCCACCATGATGACATTTGAAGACTTGGACGAATTACTCAAGACTACAATTCATAATTTCGTCCATAGTCACGTATGGTGCTGCGTCACCTTTTATTTGTGGGCCAGGGCCCATGTAATTTTGGACTAGAAGTTTTAGTGTGTTTTTAGAGTCCGTATTAGGGAAGGAAAGTCCAACTAGGGTAGGATTCGGCCAACCCCCAAGGCTGGCCGAAAACCCCCTCCTTTCTCCTTATATACCTCGTCTAGGGTTACGTTTAGACTCGGATTTTGTTTAGTTAAAGAACTCAGCTATTTGCTAGTCTTCGCCATAGGCACGAGTGTCGGCTAGACCTCCTGTACTACGCACTTGCAAGATCCCACCTTCATCAATAAACTTCATCTTTTATCCGCAATTCTTGATTGCATTATTGGTTCTTACTTGTTCCTCGATCGTAGGTAGAACTAGACCTATTGGTCAGGCCGATCGTGCTTCTGCAAGGTTGGTAACCTCCGGAGATTGGTTTAGCGATTGCATTGGCGCTGCGTACGTGTGCGTAGTAGTCGGATCGCCAAGGTCGAACTCCACCAGAATCGACGTATCATCATCTCATCGAAAGATCGGACACCTTTGCCCTATCATGTGGATTGGCGGAGCTCCTACTGCCTTTTGAACATGAAAAAAAAACTTGAATCTCATTGCATCATTTACTCACCAAAGTGTAGTTTTTAGTTTTTGAGTTGTACATTACTCTGATGCAGCGGCTGGTGCTTTCTCACTCGAAAAAAAATTGAGTTGTACATTATATGTGGTTTCTTTGCCCTGAGTATATCCAAATCAAAAGATAAAGTTTCAACCTTTTTTAAATTGTGTTAACACTGGAACTTTGATGGACTAGATAGTGCTGATGATACATGTGGGCTGGACCATTGATGGACTAGTTAGTGCTGATGATACATGTGGGCTGGACCATTGGTTCACTATCCAACACCATTTCTGTTGATAATAACATTCTACTCCCCTGCTTTTTGTGAAGCGGTTGTGGACAATAAATATGCAGTTCAAGTCACTGAATATTGCTTCCTTAATCACATTTATCTGCGGTCGTAGCATGCCCCAATTCCTAATCTGTTTTTGCTCACCACTTTGCTCATCCAGCGAAAACTAAGTTCGGTCGTTCAGCAATAGCGCGGTATGTGGTAACATCGTCTGTTTGAGGGATTCCAGTACCTTTGAGATTTCATTTTCTTAGCCCTCGAGGTACTATATACTTCCTCCATTCCAAATTAAGTGAACAAAGTTAGTACAAAGTTATACTACTAAATTTGCGTCACTTACTTTGAAACGGAGGGAGTATAAAGCTTCTACTGCTTTTATATTGATTAGTTAAGTGACCCCGCGTTACTACGGATCTCCTATGGTGTGTTGCAACGACGCCTCCTGGAAGGGAAAGGCGACTGCGTTGGATCCAACCATGAAGACATGATCATGTGTTTTTGCTGAAGAGCAGTCTAACCAAACCCCACTCAGTTAATTCGACAAGAGAATGCCACATGAAGGCCGTTGTTTCCAAGTTCCTTTCCTGTAGATTTCCAGTTACTGTAAATGTGTTCAAGCATGGCAACGCGCGCATCTCCGTTAAATTTCTCAACATCTGGCCACCAAAGGGTTGCTTTTATTGAGAGAAACCTGGTTATAACAAGCTCTACGATATATGGTTTCTTTACCCTGCTCTTACAAAATCGAAACATAATTATTCAGTACTGTTTTTTTTTTTGTAAAACCCGCTGATGCTGAAACATTAATGGACTAGTTTGTGCTGGCCATACAAATGGGCTGGACTATTCTTCACTACCAAGCCCATTTATGTAGTAACATGTTTCGACACCCTGCTTTTCCTTTAAAAAAATTCCTCCCTGCTTTTTGAAAGGAAATGTGGACGTTAAAAATGCAGCTCGCTCCACCGAATATGAGCAAGTTGAGCACAATCCCCAACTCCCCAAGACCAGAAGTCCCACTCTATATATGTCTTTGTCTCACCAATTTCTCGTCCAATGGCGTACGTCAAGGCAGAATCAAGCTAGGCCATTCTGATTCAGTAACAGCGCAGTGCAGTGTGTAATAATACTCTAAGCTAGTAATCCGCTAGCTACTGTTGTCGCTAACACACAATAATTAATGTATAATCGCGAAATGGGCGTAAGGGATGCTTGCCAATGCCACATCATGCAGCTAGGTTTCTCACTGAAGGGAAACTATCCTCCTCAGAGATGCGGCTGCAGCAGAGAGCAGAGCATTCAGATTCAGACATCGGCGAAGAGATGGTATGTTTTGGAGTCGACGGCGATGAGCCTGAGCGCGGCGACCGCGGCGGTGACGGCGAGGACGGTGAAGCCGATGACGTTGAGCCAGTGCCATGACTTCTGCAGCGAGGAGAGGCGGTGCTTGTTGGCGACGAGGTACATGTGGTTGGCGAGCACGAAGGTGAGCGGGAAGGTGCTGAGCGCCCCCGTGAGGCTCATGAAGTCCCCCAGGAATGGCAGCATCGCCGCCACCAGCGTGTTCACCGCCAGGTACCCTCCCCTCACCCCGACCCTGAACATCACGTTGTGCACCGCGAAGGGCCCCCCCTCGCTGCTCCCGAACCGCGTGTCCAGGTACTCGTACATCGGCGACGCGAAGATGTGCAGCGCAATGACGGTCTGGAGGAAGGCGGAGAGGTTGGCGACGGCCTTGATCCAGACGGGTCCATGGACGCTGTTGAGCAGGTAGCTGGAGGTGTCGTTGCCGTATGCCCAGTAGCCGATGAAGATGACGGCGTAGAGGGGCACGGAGCCGATGGTGAACTGGAACCACAGCGCCTTCTCCATTCTTCACCACGGGCGGCCGGATGGTGGCCTGGATCTCCGGCAGCATCCCGGTGTTGTACGCGAACACCAGCTCGCCGCGGCGCCGATGGTGCTGTACGCCCTGCTCGACGCGTCCCCGCGGATGCTGTAGTCTCGGGGCGGCGAGCGCATGCCGTCTCTGAGCGACAGCACGCACGCCGCCACGATGTAGATGAGGCTGAACACCGTGGAGAAGCCCAGCCAGATCCTCAGCGCCGACAGGTACGGGATGCCGAAGGCGAAGAGTGCGCACACGAACCCGGACACCGCGATGCAGTAGGGCAGCTTCATGGCGCCGTCGTCGTTGATCAGCAGGTACAGCGCCTTGAGCGCCTGTCCGGCGAGGATGATGAAGCCGGTGTTGATCATGAAGAGGTTGACGTACTGCAGCGCCCAGGTGAGGCTGTACATCTTGCGCCCGTAGATGTGGCCGGCGAGGTCCCTGTAGCGGATGTGGCGCTTGCCGCCGAGGAGGTGGAGGCGGGCGAGGAGCGCGTTGGCGTACATGGAGACCGCGGCGGCGAGGAGGAGGCCCACGGTGCCGCCCACCCAGCCCAGGGGCACCATCAGCGAGCCGGAGTAGCCCAGCACGTACGCGCTGTTCACCCCCGTCGTCAGCACGAACCCCACCTGGTACCATGGATCTGACCACCATTAACGTGCAAATGTTAGTTAACTGAGGATGCAACAAAAAAGTGATCGAGTTTGCAGGTATATTCAGAGACTGTCTGAGATCCATCATGAAAGTGGAGATTGTGCATCCCCAACAGCAAACAGATCTGTGTGGAATCAAAGCAACAAGTGCGGGGTGGACCTCAAAATCTTTGGATGCAAATAGCAACTAAAAAGGTATATATCAACTGACCCCGTAAGTGCTAATCTGAAGTTCTGAACAAGGCTTCAGTACTGCAGTAGTGTTGTATAGGTGCACACTAACGACATAGATAGCTGATGTTGGCATTACATATGTATGCGTTGTCAGTATCCCCGATCCCTCGTAGTCGTAGCTAAAACGGACGCTGCGGTGATGCAATGGAACAAGCCTAGGAGGCATGGATGGTGTCCCCCGGCCGGCCCGATCATCGAATTAAGTCGAAATGATAGCAAAGGCTCTCGTCATACAGATAGATAGATCGATAGATGGACCGTTATCATGTAACTGGCTACAGGCATAGGATTGGAGCGGTGGAACCTAAGAACGATCGATCAAGGAGGAGAAAACAAGAAACAAGAACATGATCATCTTCCTCCTTTGGTCAAGAAAATCAAGGAAAGACTACTGACTGCAAGGATTCCGGAGGGATGAAAGAAAGATTAAAATAGCGTGCGTAGGTACGTACCGACGCTAATCTGGTGTGCGGTGCCATCGGCGACAGGCAGGTCATCCAGCTCGTCCCCCCGCCCGCCGTTCTTGGCGTCGGCGTCCACCACGATCACCTTCTCTGCCGGCGGCGTCGACATCTTTCTTCTCCACGCGTTTGATTTGAGTTGATATAAACAACAACAGAGGTCCGGGGAAATGGAAGGGGAGGGTGGGTGAACGAATGAACTGGAATGAATCACACAGCTAGCTAGCAGGACGGAGTCTTATAGAGAACTGGAGTCGTCGACTAGGACTGCTTTGGTCGCATCTCGTCACCAATACTGGAGTATTATATTCCCATGTGTGCCTCGTCATCTAATTAACAACTCCGATCCTGGCTGGGTTTCCATCACGTTTCCGTTCTCCACGCGCACACGTATGTGTGTGTATGTGCATGTTCAGCTAGGTGTGTTGTGTGCGGGGTAGCAAAATCATTTGACTCAATGAGAACCAACCTTTAGTCGGATGGTTAGGAGGTTGCTAGTACCCAGCCCAACATAATTTAAAACTTAGGTTTGTTCCGTAAATTTATGCCAAAATATTTTTTGGTGAGAGGCGACGTTCCATCGATAGTGAGGCATATGCGGTAACTTCGTCAATTTCAAGATCTCACTCAACACTCGCCCGCTCAGTCTTTTAAATGTGCTTATAGGTGTATGTTATGTAGGTGTTCATACATACGGGTGAGTGTATGTGCGTGCTTCTACAAAACATTTGACTCGATTATGCAGACGATCCTAGATAGGATCAGCCTCAGATTGCGACGCCTGATTCCATTCGTGGACACGCGTTCTGCCAAGCAAACTGCAAGCCAAGACCAGCAAACAAACATACAAACCCAACTCTCCATCACCAACGAGGCAAGGAGAAGATGGAAAACAACGAAAGCTAGGAGAAAACGGAAAGGTCAAGCTTCGTGTGTACATGATTCAGCCGATCATCGATCCCATATTCTATCTTCCTACCTATATGTAGGGCTATATGCGTGTGTACCGTGTACACCTAGACAGGCTAACACAAATGGTCTTGTGTGTCGCTTCTTATTTGGGTACTGCACAATATAATACTCCGTTAAGGATGGCAGTGGGGCTGGTTTAGACCGGCAGAACTCCCCAAAATTCATGCCCGGCCGTATCCATATGTCGATCCATTCATTCCCGCATGCGAAGTTAGAAAATGGCTCCCTGTAAGGGCTCTTTTACGGTACGGACAGACAAACAACAACCGTCCAAGCCTCGGGATCCAATGGTTGAAGTTGATCAATACTTGTCGACCAACCTAGCAGTATTTTCCACCCAATGCTAAAATAGGAAGATGAGAAAAACACGTCCGCAAAATAATTTCCACATCCAGTAGGGCTTTTTCACGAGATCGAAATTTGTCCACCCGGCGAGCTTTCTGCTGTCGACAGCGGCGCCAACGAACGCGACCGACGGCGAGGGCGACGAGCCTCGTGCAATAGGACTGATCTGTCCAGTAGACCACGACGCCAATGAATGCCAGCGACGGCGGCGGCGCGTGCGAGAGTGACGGGCTGTGTCCTGTCGACAACGGCAACGAACTCCAGGCTCTCCAGCTATGACGGGGCACGTGCAAGGGCGATGGCGCTGGCGATCTGTCTCCAGTCGGCGACGACGCCAAGGAACGCCAGCGACGGCGGCGGCGCGTGCAAGAGCGACGACCTGTGTCCTGTCGACGACGGCAACGAACGCCAGCTATGACGGGGGAGCGTGCAAGGGCGACGGGTGGCGTGCGATAGCACCGGCAGTCTGTCTTCAGTCGACGAGGATGCCATGGAACGCCAACGACGGTGGCAGCGCGTGCGTGAGCGATTGGTCTGTCCAGTCGACGATGGCGGCATCGAACGCCAGGTACGGCGGGCTGTGTGGAATAGCATTGCTATCTGTATCCAGTCGACGACGGCCAGGGACCTCACGACGGCGCCAAAGAAGGCCAGCTATGGCGACGGCGTGTCGAGAGCAACGGCCGGCCTCGGTTTCCTTTTTTTTTTACGTACCGGGCTTTATTTCCTCTTAATCGCTGCGGCTGGAATGAATGGAGTACATTCTATTACCACCCCTACAATAATTAAAGTTAAAAAGAAACCCGAGTTGCCTAAACTACCCCAAAATAATCAACGGTGGATATGGCTAATTACTACTAGTCCAAAGGACTAGTAATTTGCACCGTAAAAGACCCCTGTAATGGAGATCTATCTCTCCATGGTGGAACGAAAGTACATAAAACAACAAAAGTAGTAGTAGTTAAAAAATATATTTAAAAACAGTAATGAAAGCATTGCAAATAACATCCCCAATTAACACTATACATGGAGCAAAATCTATATATGTAGATGCTCAACCCGTTAGTTTGCGGTAACCGCTCCATAAAATTCATGGGCATAATTTGGACTCCATACGAGCGCCCTCAGCTGGATACCTGGATCCATGATTATTATTGTCACCCATGATAACTCCGTGCGTGCGGTGACTCAAAATCTCAACAATCAGTTCACATGAATTTGCGTAAACATCCACGTACAACAAGGTCATGCCACTTTGGCATGCACCGCCTTCCTTACCGGCTTCTTCACTCATTGGTGAGGCTTACCTAATCTAGGGTGAGCAAGAAAGGCCACTTGTGATCGAGGATCGAGGAGCTATGGAGTGGAATATTAGCTTGTGGCTTTGGTGGCGTAGTACCGGTCGGGACCAGCTCTCCTTTCATTCCCTTGCGCCCAGAAACTCGCGGTATAATATACAATTTTCACGCACGCAACAATTACATTTAAGGAACTCGCCGTCTTGTGAAAATTTAGTGCTTAAACAGGTCCCATGACGCTCCCTCGCGATATTAGTTCAGATCGGGATATTTAAATTACTCCCCTCCAATGGCACACACGAAACCACTAATCCGTGCGCGTATTTCACACTCTCCACATCTATGCGATGTAAAGACATCACACACGATTTAGAAAATGTAAGCATGTGTGAAATATCACACATGATTTATTACAGTGAAACACGTGCGATGTCTCACCCGGTTAAAAATGTATGATTTCCTTTTGTCCGGTTAGCTGTAGTCAATCATGTAAGATTGACACCCTATTGCAAATGGGCGCGAGAACTTAACCGTATGTGTTCATTTTCCCATCAAGTCACACTCATAGGCTTCTTGGCTTGGGGATTAGATCCCGGTACACCAAGTTCACCTTCTTATTTATTGATGGCTATCTACTTTGAAAGTTGAAATCTATCTCTTCGGGTTGGAACACATTCGGAGTGGCACTTGTGCAGTTTGTTATGAACATACCATATTACGTTCAATTTCTAGAATGTTTGCTTCTTATTATTTGAAGTGGAAATCATTTTAATCTTTTCATCTTCCTTTCAGTAGCCGAGCTGCCATGGCTCTCTGGTCGTAGTTTTTCCCTTTTTGTTGTTTGTTGCCTCTCCCCCCTCCCTTCCTGGTTTCTATTTTTATTTTTGTTTTGTTTTTGGTCGCTGTACTTAGGTCTTTTATGACTTGAACCTCCTCTTTCTTAATATATACATGCAGTTCTCCTGCATGGTTCTAAAAATCTTTTCATCTTCCTAATCAATTATGGAACTCGGTCAAACTAACAAATGATTTAAAAAATCCAGCTCCAAACCCGACCACTCGGCAAAACGAAAGCTGAGGACGAGATTGCCAAAGAAGACACAGGAGGCACGTCTCAAGCCTCCCGTTTAAAAAACAAATTCATTATGTTGCATTAATATATTATGCACACATCAGTTCATAATACTCTGTAAGACATCATCCATGAATCCATATTGCTTTTCATGCCATGTAGCTCGTGATTTTATTGGTTGATGAGTGTTCCTTCTGTCAGTAGCTCAATACCGTTATCTTCCATCATCCTGATCTAGAGTATTTTGTGGTGTTTGCATTCATCACTTCGAAACTTTGTTTTGCCCCCAAAGCTTAGTGCCACTATTAGCTTGATCAGAGTATTTGAAGCATGTTAATTTCTTTGATTCGGTGATCATATATACAGTGCATGCAATTTAAGTACAATAATAGTTCATGTAAAATCATATGTGATGCTAAAATGATTACCAGCAGACATTCCAACTTAATTTTCGACCCGGGGCGAAAATTACATATAATTATACCGAACTTTTTTAATTTCTTAATTTTTATTCATATGGTAGTTTTAACAAATATAAGTGAAATTGTTAACCATACAATAATTTTTCTCAATTGTTTTCCATTATATAGTTAAAATGCATATCATTGAAATTATATCTAACATGAGGAGTAGTTTTTTCTTTTGTGATATATTACCGGTAACAAGATACAAAACTATTTTAAATGTGAAAGAAGGAAAAAAATACATGGCTACTTATTTTGTTACAATTGATGGATATAATTCATATGTACATTATTGTGTGAATATCTTCTCTATTTTTAATATCAATAAATATATTAGTATAGATTTCGAAGCATGCAACCCAATAAATATCTTCATATAGGTGTGTAGTGTATGGTTACATAAGCAAATTAATATACAGAAAATTCTGGTGTATAATGAACAGTCGGTGTGATCATTTTTCCGTAGTCAAATGTATCTTGCACGTTACAGTGGATTTAATAGGCGAGTTAAAGTAAATATAATTATACCAAAAACTACTTTCTTAATTTTTTATTTATATGGCGATTTTTACAAATATTTGTTGAATTGTTAACCATACAATATTTGTTCTCAATTGTTTTTAGTTATATGGTTGAAATGCATATCATTGAAAATATATCTAACATGCAGAAGACGTTTTTTTCCTTTGTGAGATATTACCCTTAACAAGATACAAAACCATACAGTGTGAAAGAAGGAAAAACACATATGCTCACCGCAGTGCTCCTGTGTATAACATGGTGTTATATATATACTTTAACATTGAACTAGAGGTGTACGATAGAAAGTGCAAAAGAATCACAAAAATAACATTAATATATCCAAGTAGGAAAGTATGTATGACCCACAAAGGGTATTTTTACCCAACATGGGTGGCACCTTGTATTAGAGATAGATTCGGTTTAGGTTTAGAGTTCGGATCGGTTTACAATACCGATCGATGTATGTACCTCGTTGTTCTTACTGCTATATAATGAGAGCCAGCCGTGTGGGCTAACCACGGCAAACAATACGATCTTCTAGTTGGTATCAGAGCCTAACGCACCGTCGTGAGTACCTTCCGCGCCGTCGCTGCTAGCTCCTGTCCGCGCAGCCGCGAGTTCCTTCCGCGCAGCCGCGAGTTCTTCTTCCGCCGCGATGCAGCTTTCCCTCTCCGCCGGCGCCGCGACCTCCTCCGCTTCCTTTTCCATACCAGCCGGCGTGCTCACCACAATGCCCACCACCGCACCCACCACCTACACCAACACCATTACGGTGCGGTTGGATCGCTCGAACTATCTGCTATGGCGGACGCAAGTCGTCCCCAACATCGCCGGCGCTGGATGGTATGGCTTCCTCGACGGAAGTTGCGCCGCGCCGGCTCAGACCATCACCACCGGCGAAGGAGCCGCCGCCGTCACGCAGCCCAACCCTGCGTATGCCCTATGGTGGTTCACGGACCAGCGCGTCCTCAGCATCCTCGTCGGCTCCATGTCTGAGGAGCTCCTTGGACAGATGGTTGGGCGGCACACCTCCGCCGCTGTATGGGAGTGTCTCACTGCCATGTTTTCCGCCCAGAACCGTGCGGGCGTCCGACAGCTCCGTCGCCAGCTGATGACGACGAAGAAGCATGACCAATCTGCTGCCGAGTACTTTCAGAAGATGAAGGGGTACGCCAACGCCCTTGCCATGGTCGGCAGCCCCCTCTCCGACGACGAGCTGGTTGATTTCATCGTCGTCGGTCTCGGATCGCAGTTCGAGTCTCTTCAGTCCTCGCTGACTGTTCTCAACAACACCGGCCAATCCATCTCTCTCTCTCTGATTTCTACTCCATGCTCCTCTCATGTGAGTCTATTCGAGAGCAGAACAACCAGGTCATTGAGTTCTCCACCTCAGCAAACACCGCAGCTCGGCAAGGCGGTTATCTTGGACAGGGCGGAGGCCGGCCGTTCGACAACTACTACAACAACGGTCGCCCCGGCAACCCCCCGTTCGACAACTACTACAACAACAGTCGCCCCGGCAACAACCCGTCTGGAGGACAAGGAGGTGGACGTGGAAATCAAGGTGGTGGCTATCAAGGTGGCAGCAGCAACCGCGGCCGTAGCAATGGTGGCGGCGGCGGTAATGGCGGGGGTGGCGGCCGCGGCCGTTTTCGTCCGCGTTGCCAACTGTGCAAGAACTGGGGGCATGAGGCCCCTGCGTGTCGGCGCTTCAATCAAGGAAATCAAAACACTGATCAGCGCTCCGGCAATTTTGCCACCACCTCCTACAACCAAGAGCCACAACCTTGGTTCATCGACACGGGCGCCACCGACCATCTCACCAATGACATGGCACGGCTGAACGTCCAGGAACGCTACCACGGCAAGGATCAAGTTCAGGTCGCCAATGGAACAGGTTTGTCTATTGCGCATGTTGGTAATTCTTATATAGCTGGTCCTTCGCAACGTTCTCTTTCACTCAAAAATATCCTTCATGTTCCCGAGATTAGCAAAAATTTGCTTTCCGTCTATCGGCTTGTTTCCGATAATGATATCTTTATTGAGTTTCATAAGCATTTTTTCTGTGTCAAGGACAAGGTTACGAGGAACATCCTTCTTCGCGGTAGGAGTCGGGGTGGTCTTTATCCACTTCCGTTTGGTCGAGCTCCCTCTCACGGGCGGCATGCTTTTTCCAGCATCAAGCTTTCAACTTCCCAATGGCATCAACGTCTTGGTCATCCTTCGAATAGTATAGTTCATAGTATTGTCAAATCCAGCAATTTACCATGTCTCCCAAACCATGAGTCTTTCGTGTGTGATGCTTGTCAACGTGCTAAGAGTCATCAATTACCATATAGTTATTCCTCTCGTGTTTCTCAAACCCCCCTTGAACTTATTCACACTGATGTATGGGGTCCTGCTTTACCTTCATCCGGAGGTTTTAAATACTATGTTAGCTTCATCGATGACTATAGTCGCCACTGCTGGATATATTTGCTTAAGAATAAATCTGACGTTGAAGGCATTTTTTATATTTTTCAGGCTCATGTTGAGCGTCTCCTTAACACAAAAATCCGTGCTGTTCAATCTGATTGGGGCGGTGAGTATCATCGCCTCCATGCTTATTTTCAACGCACGGGGATCTCCCACCGTGTTTCTTGTCCGCACACGTCGCAACAAAATGGTGTTGCCGAACGTAAGCATCGACATCTTGTCGAAACCGGGTTAGCACTTCTTGCCCACTCCTCTCTCCCACTTCGGTTTTGGGATGAAGCGTTCCTCACAGCCTGCTATCTCATCAATCGCATGCCTTCGCCTACTCTCCACAACACTTCACCTATTTTTCGTCTCCTCAACAAAGAGCCCGACTATGCTTTCTTGCGCATTTTTGGTTGCGCGTGTTGGCCGAGCCTTAGGAAATACAACTCTCGTAAACTCGAGTTTCGATCCAAAATGTGTGTGTTCCTCGGGTATAGTTCCATGCACAAAGGTTACAAATGCCTCGACCGAAGCACTGGTCGCATTTATATTTCTCGTGATGTTATTTTCGACGAGAAAGTTTTTCCCTTCGCCACTCCCGGTGTTACAGTTGACGTGTCCACCTTACTTCCGGTTTCTTTTCCGTTGCATGAACCAGCTGTTCAGAATTCTAATATGCGTAATTATGACATTTCCTTGTTGCCGATTAACCCGCCTGGTATTTCTTCTAGTGTTCCTGTGCAGGTCCAGCCTGCTGTGATCAAAGCACCAGTTACACCGAGTCCGATCGACGTGCATGAGGCTCCTGGCGCTCCTGACGTGCATGCCTCGCAGTCCGCGCCGGACGAAGCTACTACTCCTGATCGTTGTGATGAGCCATCCCTCGTGAGCCGTTCCTCCTCTACGTCTACACAGGCTGAATCAGCTACTGGGATGGAATCCCCAAGCACTGCTGGGCCAGCACCGAGCGCTGCTAGGCCTTCTATATCCGCTGGGCAGGACTCTCCAGCGTCTGCTGCCCCTGCGGCCGCTGCATCACGCTCCTGCTCTCCCGCGTCTGTTCCTGACGATGTTGCTGCGCCGTCGTCTTCAGCTGCTCCCGTACAGCACACTATGGTCACTCGGCATCGCAATGGGATACAAAAGCCGTTGATTCCTAAGGATGGCACTGTTCGCTACAACCCATACAGACGTGGTGCATTTCTTGTTGTTCCAACATCGCATCGTACTGCACTGTCTGAGCCTGCCTGGAGGACTGCTATGGAAGAAGAATTTGATGCACTTATGCGGAATCACACCTGGTCGTTGGTTCCTCGTCCGTCTGGCACAAATATTGTTGGCAGCAAGTGGATTTTTAAAACTAAATTTCGTCCGGATGGTTCCGTGGATAAGCACAAGGCTCGCTTGGTTGCTCGTGGTTTCACTCAGCAGCATGGTATTGATTATCATGAAACATTTAGTCCAGTGGTGAAGCCAGTTACTGTTCGCCTTGTCCTCTCACTTGCTGTCTCCCGCGGATGGTCTCTTCGGCAGATTGATGTCAGTAATGCCTTCCTTCATGGTTTTCTTGAGGAAGATGTCTATATGCAGCAGCCCCCTGGTTTTGAAGATCCTCATCATCCGCAGTATGTTTGCAAACTTCAGAGGGCTTTATATGGTCTCAAGCAGTCCCCGCGGGCATGGTATGCTCGTCTCAGTGACAGATTGCATCAACTTGGTTTCGTTTCCAGTAAGGCGGATACTTCCCTTTTCATCTTCGATCGTCAGGGTGTCACCATATATATGCTAGTGTATGTTGATGATATTGTCCTTGCTGGTTCGTCTGCTGTTGCCATTGAGCGTTTGGTTCAGACCTTGTCTGATACTTTTCCCATCAAGGATCTTGGACGTCTTGAGTACTTTCTTGGTATTGAGGCTGCATATAAGTCCCACGGTCTGGTTCTTACTCAGCATAAGTATGCTTTGGATCTACTCCATCGTGCTAACATGGAGAATTGTCGAGCTGTCACCACCCCCATGTCCTCTACCGACAAACTTTCTCGTGATCTTGGTGTTCCTCTTAGTACTGACGATGCTTTCCGGTACAGGAGTATTGTTGGTGGTCTTCAGTATCTCACATTGACACGCCCAGATTTGTCATTCGCAGTGAACAAAGTCTGCCAGTATTTGTCTCAGCCGACCACGGTTCACTATGAGGCTGTCAAGAGGATCTTACGCTATGTCAAAGGCACAGTTTCCATGGGATTGCGGTTTCAGTCCGCGCCCACCTCCGGACTGAATATATTTACCGATGCTGATTGGGCGGGATGTCCTGATGATCGTCGCTCCACGGGTGGCTTTGCTATTTTTCTCGGGCCTAATCTTGTCTCATGGAGTTCTCGTAAGCAGCCCACTATATCTCGTTATAGTACAGAGGCTGAGTACAAGGCTTTGGCGAATGGTACAGCAGAGGCAGTCTGGATTCAATCAGTCTTAAAAGAACTCGGTGTTTCGCAGACCCAACCACCAGTCTTATGGTGTGATAATCTTGGTGCCACATATTTATCTGCTAATCCCGTGTTTCATGCACGCACCAAGCATATTGAGATCGATTTCCACTTTGTCCGAGAGAAGGTGGCATTGGGAGCGCTTGATGTTCGGTTCATTGCCTCTGGAGACCAGCTCGCTGATGTGTTTACTAAACCAGTTACTAAACTCATACTCTGTAAATTTCGTTCCAATCTTAACCTTGTACACGACGGTTTAGATTGAGGGGGAGTATTAGAGATAGATTCGGTTTAGGTTTAGAGTTCGGATCGGTTTACAATACCGATCGATGTATGTACCTCGTTGTTCTTACTGCTATATAATGAGAGCCAGCCGTGTGGGCTAACCACGGCAAACAATACGATCTTCTAGTCCTTGATCTATGGATTTCCCCTCCATCGTCTTACGTGATCTACAATTTCTTCATGTTTACAGATTTTTGCCTTTTATGTTTATGTTTTGGACTCGTGTCGGTTGTGTGCATCTTGGTTATGCAGAGACCGGGTGTAATTTCTTGAACCTTTTGAGTAGTAAAGCATCCTATGTAAGAAAAAACTCAAATGATTAAGCGTGTGCGACGAATACACATGATTCATGCTGGGATAACCGTGTGCGAGGGTTCCCGTAGGACACATTTTATTTATGGGGAATGTGTGTGATGACCGGCCTATTGCACACGGTTAATAAATCGTGTGCGATTGCTCACCCCGTCCTCAACCCCGCTTAAGTGGCAGTTTGATAAATTGTGCGATACACGACTTATAATGGGTGTGATGATCTGATTTGTACTAGTGCAAGGGTGACAACAACGTGGCTTTATCCCTAGCGTAGCCGTCACGCCCCCTTCAGATCTTGCTCTCATGGACTGTTGTTGGTGGCCACTGCGAGCCAAAGTTGTGGAGATTGTGGTGTGAATGGATCATTTTCCCGATGTTTGGTGGGGTCTAGGGTGCATGGTCGGGTGTGGTGTTGGGCGAAAGCTTAAGTCGGCAGGGGTCTATGCTGGCGACCATGTCGATGTTGTGCTTAGTTTCTCTCTTGGGAGGCGTTACTGAAGTACTCACTCCATGTGGCGAACATGTTTAATTGGTGTAGAGGTCAGCTTGTGCGGACGATAGTGTTGTTGGCTTCAGGAGGGTGTGGGTGCTTCAAACAATCTGGCGAAGTAGGGTTGCCAGTGGCATTGCTATTTTGTTGGACGGTGTCTCTATTAGATGATAGTGATTCATTTGTTTGTCGGCTTTACTGGGTTGTCCTATAACCAACCACGCTTTATATGGAAATTGACCTAGTTTTCTCCATGAACAAACTCGACATCTCGCTTTCATTCTTGTGCATGTGGATATAGGAATTAATGTTCCGTTTCACTTTTGTTCAAAAGTCGCACAAGAAAAGAAAACTTGTAGCACATCTCAAAAGAACCTTTACAGTGTCTCGTGTATGTGGACTTTTTTTTGAAAGGAACCGACACATATATTCAGGGAACTCAACACCAAATTACAAGCAGGTCCAAGAAAGAAAAGAAATTACAAAAAGACCCTGTAAAAAGGCACAAAGCACCCTGAGTACCCTGGAAAGATCACGATCGGCTCCACCTCTGCGCTCCCGAGAAACTCAGACGTCGCCGGCGTCGCCGTACCACCACCCGCGAGGAAGAAGCCACCTCCACATGTTGCAGACGGCCGCAGAAGTCGTGTATGTGGACTTGTGTACACGCTAGTACTAATTTGAGTGGGAATCTGATCTAAAGCGTCCATAGAATTTCAAAAGGAGGGAAGAAAAGAGGGGAAGAGATGGATAAAACTGGCATGACGGGCGGAATGCTCCAGCCCAGCTATATTTGACGCCGTCCATTTTCTTTTCTGGCAGGCGAGCGTATATATATGTACGTACGTGTAAAGTAATGATCTTTTGAAATCATCTACCACTCCTCATGGCGTAATCTAATTTACTTGTTTCGAAATGGAGGCGAATCTGTTTATAGACTAGATTATATTCTCAAGGGGAGAAGAGAGGCGCACGCATGCAGAAGAAGAAAAGAGTAGCGAAATAAATCAAGCAATGCAGAGATCGATCGGCATCCATGGTCGAATATATATATATATATACAGAAAAGAGAGAGAGAGAGATAGATATAGACCGAGAGATAGAGATTTGGACGCACCGATGCTAATCTGGTGGGCCGTCTCATCGTCGATGGCGATCTGATCCTGCTCCTCCTCATCCGTGATCACGGGCGCCATCCGATCCACTGATCGAGCTGGCTAGCTAGCTCCCTCTATATTTGACCTTTTTTATTTTTTTAGAAGATCTTGGATATCTTTGACGTTGGTGTCAACTCAAACGCCTCTCCCTGTTTAGGTTTTGGTTGAAGGCTGGAATGGATCAGTAATGGAGGCCGGGGAGAAGGAGTCGTCTGGTGCTGGTGGAGTCCACACTCCACAGAATGAGGTCAGGACGGCTGATTGATCGGAGCAGCTAGGTAGACTAAAAAATGTTTTTATTTAAAAAAAATCCTACTGTACGTAGGACTATACTAATAATACTCCTGTTTGGTGGCAACACTTGCGTACGTAGGATCTGTATTCGGCCATGTGCATCGATCACGTCTTGATGTCGCAAAGCTACCTCCTCAGCATGAGCATCAGGTCACATGACTGACAGGGATGCGCACGCAACAGCACAGCGCTCCTTTCCTTTCCGCGTCTATCGATCTATCTATATCAAGACAAGATCATCATCTCATTGTTGCGACTCTGGTGGGGTGCGTTGAACGCCGCTACCACTCCGGTCCAAGTCCACAACTGGGGCGCCTTGATTCGTGGACATGCGACGCAACTACCCAACCACCCAACTGCATGCTCATTTCAACTGTGTATATACACCTAGGCAAGGAGAAAATGCAGAAAATAAAGATACAGTATTATAATAAAACTTCTTTTCAGGAATGAAGCTTTGTGTTTGTGCGTACTCTCTCCGTCCTCAAATAAGTGGACATATGGAAATTTCAAGACAAATTATGGAATGGATAAAAATATACATTGGGATTGTGCAAACCACCGTCTCTCTCCTCTTTAATTCCCCACCTCCAATAAGCTAAATGCACGTAGAAAATGAGAATACCATGCATTAGACATGATTGGTCTTGATTCCCGTGTGATGAGAGAGACTCATTTTTTCCACTTCAATGTGCATTGAGAATCTAGACGTACACTCTTTTGTGGAAAAATTTCAAACATAAACGTCCACTTATTTGAGGACCGAGGGAGTACGGTTGAGGCAAGGCAATCATCGCTCCGCATAGATTTTTCACCTTGTATAAGTGTTTGTCCTTGGCACATGTGCGCCCATGCTACTCAGCGGTCATCACACAGGCCCATGCGTGTTTTCGCCTCTCTTTTCTGGGTCTCGAGGCAACAGCACTGCTTTTGCTGTCAATTTTGTCATCCATCGAGATTTGAGAACCACTAGCTACCTAGCACCTGTGACCTGTAGTAGAGAGTAAAGTGTCCTGCGACCAATGGGAAGAAACGTGTTAGTACTAGCTTCAAGCCGAATGTTAGGCCATCTTCAGTCGTTTTGCCCCCCCAGGATTCAAAACTGGACAAAAACGGCGCAAAACGGCGCAAAATCAAAACCTGGGGAGGTCACTTTTCCAGCCGTATCCCACCCAAGCAGAGAAAATGGGGGCTTTTGGTGAGAGCACGTGGGGTGGGGGAGAAAAAGTAGGAGAGAGAGGCATCTTTGCATGCAAAGTAGAGAAAAAGTAGGAGAAAGATGCCTTTTTGCATGCAAAACGGCGCTTTTTGCCCCCCAGGCCAAACCCAGCCCCTTGGGTTCGCCTTGGGTGCGCCGGCGCTAAAACGGCGTTTTTTCATGTTCTGGGGGGCTGGCTGGTAGAATTCGGCGCTATTTCGGCGTTTTTTGGCCAAAAAGTGGCCTGGGGAGCACGGCTGGAGATGGCCTTAAAGCCCGATAACCACATCATTGGGGATCACAACGCAAACTCCATGTCGCGGTCAGCACGAACCCAGTTTTGTTTTTTAGATCACTTCAGCACGAACCCAGTTGAGACGACAGCAACAACTAGTAGGCCCAACCCACTACATCCAAGCCCACCGCATCCCTCCATCTTTCTTCCACACTGGGCTGGGTGTCGTCCCGTCCCTCTCGCCCTTGTTGCACTCTCTCATTTCAAACTTAGCCCGAGAAATGTAGAACGACATTATCGCTTACAAAGCGAACTGTTACAACCCTTTTTTTCTCAAGTTTTAAAGATCATGGAGAACAGTTTCCACCATTTCTTTTCGCGCTCGGGAGGTCGTGTTGCCTCGATCGGGTGCGCTAGATTTATCCACTTAAGGGGATCGAACGGCCTAGAAGTCGGCTGAGAAGTCGATGCCATCCCACTTCACGTGTTCTCATATCGCTGCATCGCGGTCTAGCTATCATTGTGTGTTGTTCATATCCCTCTTCAGGTTACAACCACAGTATTTTCGCCGGCTCTACTTTCCAAATGTCATTGTTTGTACTTGTCGGGGGGCTGCCCCGAGTAGGGCAAAGAGATGGTGTAAAGGGCTGTAAAGAGTGGGCCGGATCAAGGTCAAGCCAGATCACTTGGGCCAGATCCCATGGACCGGATCACTTGGGAGAGTCAGTCAGCTCTCAATCATGCAAGAGTGCAGGGAGAGACCGAAGGGGATCCGGCAAAGGCTCGCCGGATCAGAGGAAGGGATTCCGGATTAACTTAGCCGGGTTGGTCAGGAAGGATCCGGCATAAGGCGATGTCGGATAATGCACAAGGGCCGAGTAATGTCAGTAAGTTCACGGGTCCTGCAGGCCTCCTGCCCGAGGTTCAGAAGACAGCCAGGTCGAGCCACAGGTTTTCCGGGTCGCTAGGCCCTAGGCGCTGACTCGGCTAATTCGGGAAAGGGCAGTGGCCTAGGCTCCGGTGGGCTACGCTGGCTTAAGCTCAAAGAGGAAAAGATAGACCTGCCGTTGGACTGACGATGAGCTGGACTGAGTGACAGTAGCCAGAGCTTGTCCTGTTCCTCTTGTCCATGCCATTATCATCTCCGGCCAGGGGCAGAATGGTAATCCGGTTAGTGTATAAATAGACCAGCACATCCTCCAGGGCGAGGACGACGAAGAGAAGCCTCATTTCCCCCCTTGCTCCATCTTCCTCCTAGAGCTCTCACCATTGTTGCTTCATACAGCTCGAGGAGCACTTTGTACTTGTCACATTGAGATATAAAGAGAGTAGGCTAGTGCTGCAGTAGGGGTGTTACCTCCACAAGAGGGCCCCGAAGCAGGGTACATCTTGGTGTGCTTTGGTTGTTCTTGGTTTTGCTCGTTCTTGCTTGTTCTTGCGTGTTCTTCGTTGTTCTTCATGCGTGCTTCTTAGCGCGCACACCCTCCCCGGATCCCCCAACGTCCTAGCGAGCCCCCAACTTAAGCCATCCTATGGCATCTGCCGTGACACCACCACGACAGTTGGCGCCCACCGTGGGGCAAGCAGTGGCGTTGGCTGGGGTTTCCATCCGGACGGGTTCCGTCACCAGCTCCGGCGTGCGTGTGCGGTCGGGCTCGTCTGCAACTACGGCGGGTTCACCTTCATCAGCGACAACGCCGGCTGCTTCGCGGGAGGGCCACTCCCTGTGGATGGACTTCATCCAGTTCGGCAGCTTCCTCACCTACGTCACCACCGAGCTTGTCCGCGAGTACCCGGCGCAGGTGCTCGTGGCCGAGGACCCTCCTTCTTTCCGCGCAGCTCTCGGACGGCGTAGCGCTCGCCCCGGGAGTAGCGTGGAGGTGATGATGACCGGACCAAGTGCTGGAGCAGGCAAAGGAGATGCCGGCAATAGCATGCCCGAGGTACTGGTCACGCCAACCGATCTGGTGACAAGCCGGTCGGACGGCGAAGTTCCCAAAGGAGAAACCGGATCCGGTTGGCCCACTTGGCATGTCAAGTAGGGAGGCTCCCTTAGAGGATGTCCTGGAAAAGTTAGCTCGGCCAGTGGCACCTGGGGCAAACGTAGAGCTTACTATAGCTCAGTTAGAGGCAGAGCGCCTGAGGTTGCAAAGAGAAGCCCGGTTAGTGGTAGAGTCTAGGCAAGCATTTGATAGAGACATGAGAGAATATAATGCTGCCAATGGTATCACCGATGGTTTCACTGGTAGTGCCTCACCCACGCAAGAGAGCAGATTTGCGTAACAGGGGTAAGGACCTCAATGACGAGTTAGCTAGAGCCGCAAGATCGAGCTCGAGTAAGGCTACTAGTCATAGATCGGGTACAGGCAAGCCGGTGTATAGCTCCCCGGCCAAGAATCTTAGGGCTGCAGCGGCAGCGCGAGCCGAGTTGACCACACTAACCGGGGATGCTTGGCGCAAGCAGGCAGAGAGGGTCAATGAGCTGGTTGATGTGTGTAACCGGCAGAATGAGGCTTACCGGAAAGCTAATCCGGATGCTGGTGGTTCTCGGGTAGTAGTGTCGGCTAAGGCTGTTAGCCAGAAATCCAAGGGGCAAGCGTCATCCCCACATGTCGGAGTTGACCGGGCCCAAAGCGTGAATTCGGGCAAGAGCAAACAGCTGCAGGCCTATGATGCTGAGTATGCCGGCAAGCAGCTAGCTGCTCAAGGAAGAGGTGGCCAGAGCAGAAACAATGGCGGTCAAGGCAATCCGGGAGCCGGAAGGGGTAATTCGGCTGGCCGAGGTCAACCACCTCGTCCTCCTGGGCAGAATCAACCCCGGCAGGAGCAGCAAGTGATGGTGCAAGCGCAGCAGCAAGGTGGTGGCCAGGCGGGCTACCGCTATGATGATGGTAATTCGGCTATGGCGCGAGCCGGATACCAAACGTATGATAATGCACTTGCATCCAGACTGGGACCTCGGACATTGGATCCGATGATCAGCGTCTCAAGTTGGATAGGATTTACCAGTCCGAGAAGCTGGAAGAGCAAGGCCCACCAGGTCCTCCATGCTTTGGGCCTCGGATCATGAACGAGCCGAACGTGCCGTTGTTTCAGCTTGGCCGAATCACAAAGCCGTATAACGGCAGCACTAAGCCGCAGGATTGGCTGATAGACTATGTATCCTCGGTGCACATTGCGGGGGGCAATCGCCGATGGGCGGTCCGGTATCTCCCGCATATGTTGGAAGGGCCAGCCCGGATTTGGCTGAATAACTTACCAGAGGGTAGTATCAACTCTTGGATGGATTTGGAGCAGGCGTTTTACAGCAACTTCTCCAGCACTTACAAGAGGCCAAACCGACCTCAGCTCTTGTCTGCGTGCAGGCAGGAAGAGCGGGAGACAGACCGAGAATTTTTGACTCGGTGGAGCAACATTCGCAATTCTTGTGAAGGTGTCGTGGAGGAGCAGGCCATTTCTTGGTTTGCGCAGGGTTGCCGACATGGCACCCCGCTTTGGCAGAAGCTCCAGAGGGATATGCCAAAGACCCTGGCAAATGATCCGGATAGCAGATACATATGCTCTTGGTGATCCGACGCAGCCAGCGTTGGATGCGGTGGGAACAAGCAGGAGGCAACCGGTCAACAACCGAACAGGACCATTGAGGCCCAGTGACCGACATGAGTTCGGTTAAAGAGGAGAGATCCGGATTATAGATACGGTTCAGATCAGGTTGCTGCAGTAAATATGGATCATCCTGGAGCAGGAGATAGCCAGAGACCAAAAAATGAGGGTCCAGCTTGGAGGCCGAATCAAGGTGCCTGGGCAAAGAAAGTGTGGGATGGACCGAGTCCACCTCTAACTTTTGAGGCAATGATAGATGGGCCTTGCCGTTATCACACAACAGACCCACGCAAGCCGGCCAATCATTCAACTCGGAATTGTAGCTGGCATCATCGCATCCAGGCGGAAGGTCAGAGAGGGCCACCTCTGAGAGGTGCTCCTAGACCGAATTTCAGGCCGAATACGCCTTTATCCGGAGCCAATGCAACCCCGGTGAACGCAGGAGCTCCAAGGCCGGCAGCCACAAAGCCGGTTAACCTGGTAAATATGGGAGGCAACAACAACATGCTGGTCCGAGTCGGCAAGGTGGATACCCCGGAAATGATTACAAGGAGGCTCATCAAAGTTATGTGGTTTTTGTGACCGAGCCAACTGACAAGAAAAGTCAGCTGCGAAGGGCGAAAGAGGTGAATGCAGTCACACCAGCAGTCCCAAAATACCTGAACTGGTCCGAGCAGGAGATCACTTGGAGCAGGGCTGATAATCCCAGGGTTATGCCAAGCCCAGGAAACTATGCACTGGTGGTGGATCCGACTTTGGTTGGACCCAAGATTAATGTGAATTCACCGAGTCTTGGTTGACAATGGCAGTGCTATAAACATCATGTATCGGGACACAATGGTCAAGTTGGGTTATTCGCCGAATCAGTTGCAGCAGAGCAGTTGTACCTTCCATGGTATAGTACCCGGGTGTCTTGTTCCCCAATGGGTAAGATCTGGGTAGATGTGCTGTTTGGTACCAAGGACAATCACAGACTTGAGAGTCTCGAATTCGAGGTGGTAGACTTGGAGAGCCCATACCATGCTCTGCTCGGCAGGCCGGCATTAGCCAAGTTCATGATATCCACTCATGTGGCCTACCTCAAGATGAAGATGCCTGGCCCGAATGGTATCATCACCGTTGCGGGAGATTACAAGAAGGCCATACAGTGTGCCACGGTCGGTTCCACCTTAGCCGAGTCGTTGGTGATCCAAGCTGAGAAGAGCAAGATGCATGAAGTAGTGGCGATGGCGAAGTCAGCTCAGCTCGGCGTGCTGGCTATGACCAATCCGGATGCAGGTGCAACATTTGAGGTGCCCAAGGAGACAAAGAAGATCCCCATTGACCCGGAGAATCCGGAGCGCATGGCCATCATTGGTGCCGGATTGGGCGAGAAATAGGAAAGCGCGCTCTGTCACTTCCTCCGTGAGAATCGGGATATCTTTGCATGGTCGGCTAAGGACCTGCCTGGTGTTCCGAGGGAGTTGGCAGAGCACTCTTTATTTGTCAGGCCGGATGTGAAGCCGGTGAGGCAACCGACTCGTCGTCTTTCAGACGATCGAAGAAAAGTGGTGCTTGATGAGCTGGCTAAGCTACTTGCAGCCGGATTCATTATGGAGGTGTTGCATCCAGACTGGATATCCAATCCGGTTCTGGTAGAGAAGAAGAAGGACGAACCAGCGGTGATCAAGGTGTGGCGTATGTGCATCGACTTCACCAACCTGAACAAGGCGTGCCCGAAGGATCCTTTCCTTTACCTCGGATTGATCAAGTGATCGATTCTACTGCTGGGTGTGAGTTGTTGTCTTTTATTGATGCGTACTCTGGTTTTCACCAGATACCACTGAACCCCAAAGATCAAATAAAGACTGCTTTTATTACCCCGTATGGGGCGTATTGCTATCGTGTCATGTGTTTCGGTTTGAGAAATGCCGGTGCAACTTATCAGAGATGTATGCAGAAATGCTTACACTCTCAAATGGGCAAAAATGTGCAAGTGTATGTCGATGATATCGTCATCAAAACTAAAGAAAAACGCACTCTCCTCGAGGATCTCGAGGAAACATTTGTGAACTTGAGAAAGTATCGGTTAAAATTGAATCCGGATAAATGCACCTTTGGTGTCCCGGCTGGAAAGTTGCTCGGTTTCCTTGTATCGAGCCGAGGTATTGAGGTGAATCCGGCTAAGATCCGAGCCATAGAAAACATGAAATTGCCTAAATGTCTAAAAGATGTGCAAAAGTTCACCGGGTGTCTAGCCTCGTTGAGTCGGTTTGTGAGTCGGCTAGGAGAAAAAGCCTTGCCCTTGTATCAGTTGATGAAAAAGAGCACCGGGTTCACATGGACCCCGCAGGCAGACTCGGCTTTCAATGAATTAAAAAAGATGTTGTCCACTGCACCAATTTTGGCATCACCTTTGCCGAATGAGCCAATGCTACTTTACATTGCGGCCACTAACCGGGTCGTAAGTGTGGTGATAGTGGTAGAGCGAGAAGAGGAGGGTAAATCCGTGCAGAGACCGGTGTACTATTTAAGCGAGGTGATCTCAACCTCAAAGCAGAATTATTATCCTCACTGCCAAGAAGTTGAAACATTACTTCCAGGAGCACCCGATCACCGTAGTATGCGAAGCTCCAATCTCGGAGATCATTGGGTGCAAAGATGCGACTGGCCGAGTTGCCAAATGGGCAATAGAAGTGTCTCCTTACACCCCGCATTATGAGAGAAGAGATGCTATCAAGTCTCAGGCTTTACCGGATTTCCTTTGTGACTGGGCCGAGATGCAGTATGAGCCACCCAAGCCGGATTACAATTACTGGAAGTTGCACTTTGATGGCTCCAAAACCAAAATCGGACTAGGTGCTGGGATAGTACTCACATCACCGAAGCAAGATCAGTTGCGATATGTGTTGCAGATTCATTTCTCAGCATCAAACAATGTGGCCGAATATGAGGCACTGATCCATGGGCTTAATGTGGCTAAGGACATCGGCATCCGCCGGATAGAATGTTTTGGTGATTCAGATTTAGTGGTGCAGCAGTCTTCTGGAAATTGGGATGCCTTGATGCCAATATGGCACTATATCGGTTTCATGTCCAGAAAATTTCAGGATTTTTTGAAGGCTGCGAGTACAAGCACATACCTCGGCTGGAGAACGAAGCTGCTGATATCCTGTCAAAGCTCGGGTCGTCTAGGGATGCAATCCCACCCGGGATATCCTTGAATCACCTAAGGATCCCTTCAATCAAGCCTTCGCCTGATTCCGAGTCAATTTTTATCCCAAAGCAAGAATCTGAAGCTGTTCCTATGAATGTTGATGTCGGGTACATTTGGGAAGACCCGGGGACTGCATGGCGAGACTCGGGGACTGCGCACCGAGACTCGGGGAATGATAACCAAATCTTAGGGAAGAGGGAAGAGAGGAAGATGGTGCTAACCGAATCTTAGGGAATGGACAGAGACTGATAGAAGAAATAATGGCGGCCGAACCAGTGGAAATAGATGAGCACTTATTCCCTTTGCATCCAGTACCGGAGTGGGCTGAAGAAATCATGAAGTTCATGTCGGAGGGGAGTTTGCCAAATGATGAAACCGAAGCTAGGCGAGTGCAGAGGAGGTCCAAGGGTTACACCATCATCAACAAGGAGTTATACAAAAGGAGTGCAACCGAGGTGCTACAGCGTTGCGTGGAGCCAGCCGAGGGCAAGGAGATGCTCCTGGAGATACATCAAGGAGAATGTGGGCATCATTGCAGTACAAGAGCCCTGGTGGCTAAGTATTCCGGCATGGGTTTTACTGGCCCACTGCTCATGCAGATGCAGAGGACATAGTCCGAAAATGTGAAGGATGCCAAAGGTTTGCCAAGCAGACACACCTACCCGCATCGGCGCTCAAAACAATTCCTATCACTTGGCCATTTGCTGTGTGGTGTTTGGATATGGTGGGAGAATTCAAGCCGGCTAGAGGTAACATGACACATATGCTGGTGATGGTGGATAAGTTCACCAAGTGGATAGAGGTGAAACCAATCCGGAAAGTGGATGGTCATTCGGCTGTAACTTTCCTGAAAGAAATCATTTTGAGATACGGTTACCCCCATAGCATCATCTCGGATAATGGCACGAACTTTGCTGTGGGAGAGTTTGCCCGATTCTGCATGGATAAGGGGATCCGGTTAGACATAGCCTCAGTGGCACACCCAGAGTCCAATGGACAGGTGGAAAGATCAAATGCTTTGGTATTAGCTGGGATAAAAGCCCGGTTAATAGAACCTCTGGTAAAGACTCCGGGGTGCTGGATAGATGAGATACCATCAGTACTATGGGGTCTAAGGACCACGCCGAATCGGTCAACTGGCTATACGCCATTTTTTCTGGTATATGGGGCAGAAGCAGTGCTACCCACTGACATAGAATATGATGCACCAAGGGTGACAATGTATACCGAAACCGAGGCAAAAGAGGCCCGGGAAGATGCAGTGGATCTGCTAGAGGAAGCAAGAGAATTGGCCCTATCTCGGACAGCAGTATACCAGCAGGTCTCCGACGTTATCATAGTCGGAAAATCAGCCCTCGAGTGTTTCATGAGGGAGATCTAGTACTAAGGCTGGTGCAGCGCAGCAAAGGCCGACACAAGTTATCACCTCCATGGGAGGGACCATTCATTGTGAGCAAGGCTATGCACAATGACTCGTACTACCTTGTAGATGCACAGGAACCAAGGAGGATGGCCTGGACAGACCCGGAGAAGAAACCAAGCGACCCTGGAATGTAGCTCTGCTTCGACCCTTTTACTCTTAAGGGGCGCAATGTATGTATCTCAGTTTATCATAAATGAAATTTCGGCAATCCGAGTCTGGACTCGGGGACTGCCTCGTCCTTATGCATGTGTTTTTTATTACTGTTTTGTCCATACCGTTCATGTGTCGGATTGCTTTGAACCTCGTCCCAAAATTCAAGTAATGTATGCTGTGTTGTTGATCTCGTGACTCGACTGACAAACACCAAAATGGTAGTCAAGAGCAGAGGTTGGGGAATATGGGAAACATGAAAATGGACTCGGGGACTCGGTCCAAAACCGATTCGGCACATGTCGTTTACTAACCCCTGTTATTTCTTTTTTGTTTATGTTAGATGATTCTAAACCACAACTCGCATGTTGCAAGTATTGTATGCTATGATTCCTATCTTGTGACTCGACTGTCAACACCTAAAAGGTAGACAAGAGCAAAGATTCGGCAAAAATAGTAAACAAGAAAACAGACTCGGGGACTCGGTTTAAGATGATCCAACATAAACCTAGTCCGGATCACATTAAGCAAAATAAAAGTAGTCTCGAAGAACTTAAATTGTATATTACATCTGCTCCCGGCATACCGGGGATTTAATGTTTTTCATTAAGATAATTCAGGAAGAAGGAGCCTAGGTTGCAGGAGACTCGGTTGCAGGGATGGACTCGGATGTTGGAGGAACCTCGGTTGAAAGAGGACCCTCACTTGCAGGAATGACCTTGGACGGAGAGCTTGAAGGCTTGGCAGACTCGGAAGCATCCGGATCAACTGAAGTTTGGCGGTCTTGACTAAAGCTGTTCGGTAGTCTTGCCGAGTCAGTGGCTGGCATCTTGGAAGTCTTGGCTGGAGATTGTTCGGCAGTCTTGGCCGAGTCGGAAGCTGGCACTTTGGTGGACTTGATACGAGGTTGTTCGGCAGAGTTAGCCGAATCACCAGACTCGCCCTCAGACTCGGCGTATTCGTCAAGGGAGGCATCGTCCGATTCCTCTTCTTCAGATTCTTCCCCATCCGAGTAGACCGGAGCGTCCAGGTCAAGATGCTTTGTGTTTGCAAATTCGGCCATAAAGTTGGCAGCTTCTTCGCGGATCTTGATCCGGTTAGGATCTGAAGCCCATGAAGAACCCTCGCGAAGTGAGCGCACTTTGCGAGATCAATCAGCTCATACCAAGACATGATAAATAGCAAAGCTGCGTCAGCACCAGCGCGGGCGGACGAAGATCTCCACTGCTTTAACCGGGTCTTCGCCTGATCCAGGTCTTTGATTAGCTCGTCCGCAGACCGGACTTGCCGGGCTTCAGGAAACAAGACTCGGTGAGCTTTGAGACTTGCATTGAACAGATCATTGTGGGACTCCTTCAAAGAGCAATCCGAGCTTTAAGTGCAGTAATGTGATCTTCGATATCCCACGTCTCTGGTAGGGGAGCCCAGCTAACTTAGCTCTCTCAGCTCGGGCATCTCTCACAGCTTTGGCGGCTTGAAGCCGGATGCTGGTAAACTCTCCTACATACAGATAAGCTAACACCGAATTAAACGAGAGGGAACACAAAATTATGTGTCGGATAAGAGCAGAAGGAAAAGGAGATTCGGCAAACTTACGATCCATGTCTTCATTAAGGCTAGCAAGATCAGCCAGCCATTTGCGCTGACCGCCTTGTGAGCAGCCAGATCATCTTTCGCCGCTTTAGCTTCGGCTTCAGCGTCTGCAACGACCGTTTGGATTTTCTTGTCCAATTCGGCCGCTTCGCAAGCCCGGCTTTCAAAGTATCTCGCTCCTTCTGGATCGAATCTTTCTCATTCTGCAGCGAATCCCGGTCTTTCTTGAGCTTGGCCTTCACTTTTCCAACCCGGTCAAGCTCCCGCTGGAGCCGAGTCACTTCTGACTTTTCCTCCTAAAGCGCGCTTGTGCTCCTGATCTTTCTTTTTCATCTCCTCACCTTGCGCCTCGAAGGAAGTTTGGAGGGCCTGGTGTTGCAGGACTAGCTGCTTAAAGATCCGGCTGCGAGCAGTCGTGTTTCCTGAAAGAAAAGGTTAATGGCGTAAAAAGAGTCTCGGGGACTGGCGCCCGAGACTATATAAAAAACTAGCAAGATGGAGCCAAAACGAATCTCGGGGACTGGAGGCCCGAGATTGATAAAAAGAGTTGACCGACTCAATTGGAAAAGAGACTCGGGGACTGGGAGTCCCATGATTTTTTTCGGCTAAGACAAATTCATGATCAAGTTTTTAGAGATTCAAGCCGAATGACTTTCTTACTCGGAGGAGTATCAGTCGTTCGACCCGAATCTCGGGGACTGGGAATAGTGCAGATTGATCATGATAAAATAAAAGCAGATTCGGCAAAGTTACCTCGAGGACCCGGTTAGCTTCGACGACCGAGGCCTGCACAGAGTGTAGAGATTGAAACATCCGGCTAGGGCCAGCCGGATGTGGCGACGCTGAAGTAGAGGAGCCTTCGGCAAGGTCAGCGCATTCCAAGCTTTAACGAATTGCTCTGCGGAGCCGAGGTTGTGCCGCTCGGAGTGCGGAGATTCGGCAGACCTGGCCACTAAGTCGGGCGCGAGTAATCGCCTCAGAGAGTTGATCATGCACCCGAGTCACTGATGGAGTGAAGGAAACCTGCTTGCTAGCAACCACCTGCTTATCCGAGGTGGTTGGATCGTGCCAGAGGCGGCTTGAGTCGGCTTAGGTAGAGGCGATGCGCCGGGGTCTTGGCCGGATCTGGCTGCCTCGATTGTTTCTGGGCTTGTGGTGGTTTAACTACTTCCTGTTGCTGCTTCTGCTGCTTCTCGAGAGTTTGTTGCTGCTGCTTTTTCTTCTTCTGCTGCTCTTGATTCAGCAGAGCTTGAGCCTTGGGGGTAGGGCGAGGATCCGGCTTAGGCAAAGACTTAGCCGAACTCTTAGTTTTCTCCTTCTCCAACTCCTTCAGAGGGCGTGGCCAAGTTGAATCTCGGGTAGGAGCCGAGATTTCCTAGTTCTCCAGGTCAACAACCGACTCTGGAATGAGAGTCGGCGGAGGAGTCTTGGCAGTTGTGGCATGCGCGGGAGAGGTGACAGCCCTTTCAGGAGACTGGTTCTCCATGGCCGTATCCAGTGGGGAATGGGAGAAAGAATGGATGAATGAGTTTGCTCGGTGACGATGACGTCACTACATAGAGTAAAGTAAACAGTTAACTCGGATAAAGGTGACTCGGATAATAGAGGAAGAAAGCAAATGAAGTTGGCATTACCCCTTGGTGGTAGGCATGGCCTTGAGCCGATTCGGCTTGAGGCAGCTTTCTTCATTCTCTTGGCTTGAGGGGCATCTGATCCGGACGCGTCATCGCGTTTCCGAGATGTCCCTTGAGCATCCTGTTTGGCTGGAACACAAGGTTGTGACCATGAAATCGGAATGGCATCAATGGGATCTAGGATCCAGCAATCATCATGTTCATCCTCGGAAATGTTGTAAACAATTGATTGCTTACCCTTGCGGATGGGCTTGGCACGCGGAATCGGCAAATAATCGTCCGTATCCGCATCCTCTTCGCCCTCGCGCAGCGGGCTGCGATCCGGTCCCCACACTTTGGTGGAGAGATCTCCATCTTCGGTGATTTGGCGGTCGAACAACTGCAGCAGAGTCAAGGCAAATCTGGATTAGTCCGATGATATTTTAGTGAAGTATGGATTAATTCGGAGAATGGTGAACTAACCTGTGGTGGAAGTGCATCTCGGTGGAACGGCTCCACGCCCCATTTCCACTTGTCCGACATCTCGGTGTAGGCAATGGCGTTTACCCGTCTCTTGACGGAAGCTCTGGTGATCTCATGTTTGCTGATCCGGGTAGGATCTAGCAGACCGCTCATATGGCAAATCTTGTGCTGGCGTTGTTGAAGAGGACTGACCGGCGACAGACGAAGGCTCGGAGGAGATCGTCCGAGAGCAGGCCCTTCTCCAGAAAATCCTCCAGAGTTTGATGTATGACTTGAAGCTCCGCAAGAGTGTCAGCCGGATCATATCTGAAGTTTAATTCGGCTGTGGGGGGCTCGATCTTGAACTCGGGCAAGTTGAGAGCATCATGGCCTTCAACGCTCTTCACGTAGAAGAAGGACCTTTGCCATTTCTTGCAAGTATCCAGGCCAGTGATCCGGGGAAAGATGGAGCCCGTCCTCGGGGTAATGCTAGCCGAACCACAGGCGGTCATCACCTTCGGGTCACTGCCCGGGATAGTCTGTTTCCGGAGGTGGAAGTACTTTGCCCAGGTTTCGACAGTCGGCCAGAGACCGAGATATCCCTCGGTAAAGGAGGTAAAAGCCGACAGGGAGACAAAGGCATTAGCCGGAAGGTGGTGAGGCTGCAGGCCAAAGAAGTCTAGGAATCTCCGGAAGAAGTCACTCGCCGGGAGTCCGAATCCGCGCTCGAAGTGCGCTAGAAATACAACGCATTCACCGGTTGGGTGACCGGTTCGAGTTCCTTCTCCGGTTTTCGGCATATAACTTTGGGTGTTATACGCCGGGTGCTCAGCAGCCATTCCAGGTCATCATTTGTAACATCGGAACCCTCCCAACTGCCGGGGGGCAGCTTCGGCATATCCGAATCAGTCCTGCAAGAAATCGGAGATAGCCGAGTTAGGAGATTCGGAATCTCTAAGTCCAGAAGAAATCGGACAATGGCATAACCGAATCAGATGTAAAGCGATTCGGTAGGAGTTGTCTCGGTTTAAGTGGTCTAGTTACAGCGGAAAAGTAATTCGGCTAGTAACTACAAACACCTTTTCGTGAGAATCTAGGGTTACGCAAGATCTACCGCAACAGTAAAATAGAGAGAAATCCTGAGTAAAAAATATGGTGGAACTGCTCAAACGGTGGCAAGCCAAACTAGGGCAATCTAGTGCAAAACCTGGAAAGGAGATCTAGGGAATGCACTGAGGCGTGACAATGGACTCATGCGCGAGTGAATCTACAAGAAACAGGCGCAAGTTCCCAGCGGAATATGAACTTGCTCGAGGTCGCCATGGCCGGAAGAAAAGGAACTTACGGTTGTGATGCGGCGAGGAAGAAGCTCGGTGAAGAAACGGCGGTGCAGGGCGCGGTGTGCGACACCGGCGAGTTTTCTCCAGCGTTGTTGACGTCTACGGCGCGGCAAGATCGCAAGGGCGAGGTCACAGCGGCGGCAATGGCGCTGATGGAGGTTTCGGAGTATAGAGTGCGGGGAAGAAGAAGAGAAACCCTCACACCCCTATTTATGGCCGCTCGCAGATAACTGGCACACTACCGCGCGGTTTTCAGGGCGTGGCCGGATCAAGTATGGCCTGAAACTCTGTGGTCGCAATTGTGGCCATGCATTTAAGCACATGGTGGGTTACGGAATTGGAAGCGGTCGCGCCGGATCGGGTGCGCCGCTCAACGAAGAAACCAAGGAGGCATGGTCATTTAGTCAAATGCACTCAAGTACCCGGTGGATCCGGATAATGTGTTGTCAGTGACATGTCAAATCACAGACCCGAATTACGGGGCTTTGCGCAGAGATTCCCTGCCAAGTGTCCCAGGATATCCTGAGACATGTTTGTGTAATATGGGATTCGGTTAATGGCGTTTGTATTTAACCTGCTACGGCCCTTCAGCCAAGGCTGTAGGACCGCACCAGCTTCGGGGACTACTGTCGGGGGGCTACCCCCGAGTAGGGCAAAGAGATGGTGTAAAGGGCTGTAAAGAGTGGGCCGGATCAAGATCAAGCCGGATCACTTGGGCCGGATCCCTTGGACCGGATCACTTGGGAGAGTCAGTCAGCTCTCAATCATGCAAGAGTGCAGGGAGAGACCGAAGGGGATCCGGCAAAGGCTCGCCGGATCAGAGGAAGGGATTCCGGATTAACTTAGCCGGGTTGGTCAGGAAGGATCTGGCATAAGGCGATGTCGAATAATGCACAAGGGCCGAGTAATGTCAGTAAGTTCACGGGTCCTGCAGGCCTCCTGCCTGAGGTTCAGAAGACAACCAGGTCGAGCCACAGGTTTTCCGGGTCGCTAGGCCCTAGGCGCTGACTCGGCTAATTCGGGAAAGGGCAGTGGCCTAGGCTCCGGTGGGCTACGCTGGCTTAAGCTCAAAGAGGAAAAGATAGACCTGCCGTTAGACTGACGATGAGCTGGACTGAGTGACAGTAGCCAGAGCTTGTCCTGTTCCTCTTGTCCATGCCATTATCATCTTCGGCCAGGGGCATAATGGTAATCTGGTTAGTGTATAAATAGACCAGCACATCCTCCAGGGCGGAGGACGACGAAGGAGAAGCCTCATTTCCCCCTGCTCCATCTTCCTCCTAGAGCTCTCACCATTGTTGCCTCATACAGCTCGAGGAGCACTTTGTACTTGTCACATTGAGATATAAAGAGAGTAGGCTAGTGCTGCAGTAGGGGTGTTACCTCCACAAGAGGGCCCCGAAGCAGGGTACATCTTGGTGTGCTTTGGTTGTTCTCGGTTTTGCTCGTTCTTGCTTGTTCTCGCGTGTTCTTCGTTGTTCTTCATGCGTGCTTCTTAGCGCGCACACCCTCCCCGGATCCCCCAACGTCCTAGCGAGCCCCCAACTTAAGCCATCCTATGGCATCTACCGTGACACCACCACGACAGTACTTTTTCTGTGGACTATACTAGCTCGTTTTCATATTGAAATCTTACACACTTGTAGAATACATCTGTATGTAATACATATTTTTTGAAGTTTTAAAATACCTTTTAGAATTCTCAGAATGACGTGCCTCCCTAGAGCCCGAGCTCATTTTGGCGTTTTAGCTGAATGTGTTTACATTGGAAATACATTTGCTCGAAAACTCTCATAAAATTTGCACTTGATGCTTATGGCCAATTCATTAAACTATCTAGGACACACCGTTGATCCAGGACTATTTCACGTGCAGTTGATTATGAACTTTGCATTTTATCAGGCACTTTAACTCCCATAATAGTTTTCTCCATAATTTAAACATGCTCACTATTGGTAGGTAATTCATTATTTTCCTATTGCACATTATCATTACTATGTTAGAAAATACAACACTAATGTTGGGGGGTCAAAATTCACACTATCATCCATGATCTCTAGTTTTGATATTATTCCCTGCATCGCGTAGGGTATCTACTAGCTGTTAAATGCCAACCTAAGTCTTAACTACTTCAACATCCTTGGGTGAGACTATGAGAGGAGATCTTTTAGATACACGAGAGGAGATTTTGTGGGTATGATTCCTTAAAATATGCCAATTGATGCTATGTCCTTTGCACTATGTTTTCCTCCCGAGCGCCCCACGCACACAGAGGGCTGCAATTGCCGCGCTATTTTCTCACATGCCGTAGACCACACAGGGTAGTCGAGCGCAAAGCGCCACCACACGTCCGAATGCCGAGTGTCCCCGCCCTATGTCCCAAGGACAAGTGGCACCACCCTGCTTACCAACCCGAGCGCCGACGTGGTGAAGTTTTTGGGTTACCATTGATGCTCACAAAGAGGAGCTCCATTCTCAAGTTCTTTTGCGCTATTGGAAGATGGGGGAGGGGAGGGGGGGGGGGGGGGGGTGTCAAACTCGGGGACTAGCTATGAGCACCATGATGGTGGTGGGGTTTTACGATGTTTCACATGGTGTTTCAGAATGCTACAAATGACTATCGATTTTGTTGTGCACCCACGAGTAAAATGTTGTAATGATTGATGGGCGGATGCTACAAAGGAATTACTTGCAACGCTACAAACGTGTTTTTGTGATCTTTTATGAACTGGACAGATATGTTGGTTTTAAATTGTGAACAGTGACACACTTTACTGTTTAGCCGCAATCAAATAGGAAATTGTTGCATATGTTGTTACCTTTTGCTGTATGTGTGTGTTCAAAATGTTTTATCATTTTTACACAACTTCACATATACACGAAAAATACTGCAAGCAATGTTGCATGTACACATAAAAATGTGACGTCGGAAATTCCAGTGTTCATTGATTAGATAGTCCAGATTTCACAGTTCGAGTGAGATCGGACGGCTCAAGAGGCGGTGGCAGACGAACATCACATGCCTAATTGTATTTAGGTTTTTTAAGAGAGAATATAGTAACTAGCTAAATGCCTGTGCGTTGCTACGGGGTATAAGAAAAATATTATAGGCACTCCGATGAAACAATTATCCTAAATCCATAAAATTTCAAACAACATGACACATGGTTTCGCCGTGGGCCGTTTGGCACAGGAGCGGTGCTCAGCGCCGATTTATTGCAAGCCGAGACGCGTGAAGCAGAGGCGTTGCAGCGAGGAAGTACAGCGGCGGAGGCAACTACCAGATGCAGCTCGGGGAGGCCGGAGGTTCAGTTCAGGGAGAAAAAGAAGACGGAGAGTGCTCACGGACCTCGGGAGATCTCCTGCCGATCTACGCCGGAACTGATTCGAGGTAGGTGGCAGCTACGACCCAACCGGCCTTACGCTCAGGGCTTCCCGCCGACGACCGCTGCATCTCGTCGGTCGCCGGAGCCCTCGCCGGCCTCTCCCCAGGCAGCCTCTTCGATGATAGCGAGCGAAGGAGGACCACGAACCAAATCTAGAAGGGCAAGCTTGTACCGGAATATGCGAGAGGGCGGCGAGGATCCGCGCCGAGGAGAAAGAGGATAAGTCAGGACCGCGGGTTAAATTTCTAGAACTGGAAGGGCTAAAGTGCAAAACCTTGGGGTGGATCGCGCAGTGGTGTCGTCTGTAACGTCCCGGGATTTTTCCCGTAAAAGCCCTATTTTGGTTTTGCTAAATTGTTGTTCTAAATTATTTTGTCAAAATATTTTGGAAAAGAAAATAATAAAAGAAAAGGTTTTGAGGGTGAGAAAGAGCAGCCTAGCCGAACTTGGCCAAAACCAGCCCAGCTAGGCCCAACTCCCAGCCGGGCTTCTCCCCACCGAAACCCTAGGGTGTGCCCTGCCTTTTCCATTCCACCCCCTGCCCTTTTGCAGCCGCCTCCCTCTCTTTTCCCTTTTTTTCGTTTTGGTCCCTCCACCTTATCCTCCTCTCCTCCCCTTCTCAGCTCACACACACACGCACCGACGCCACACGCACGCACGCTGCCGGCCCAACCCCGAGCTCCCTCCTCCTCTGCTCCGGCGCCGCGCCCGGCGCCCTCTCCTGCTCCCGCCGCCTCAGCCTCGTCGCGCCCCGGCTCTCCTTCTCGCCGCGCCGGCCGCCGCGTGTCCGCCCTGACGCCGTGACCGCCCTGCTTGACCTCGCGCATCCCGGCGCCGCCTCGCCCCTAGTTCGGCGCCGCTCCGGCCGCCGTCCTGCTCGACCACGCGAGCCCCAGTGCGCCGTCGCCCTCTTCCGGTGCCGCCCCTTCCTCCGGCCCATGGCGCGCTCGTGGCGGCGACACCGACACGCCCGACCCGCACTGCCGTGCTCCTCCGCTCTCCTGTGTCGTCCTGTGCGCCTCCGGTTCCCCGTGGTCGTCGCTCGGGTAGCGCCCCACCTTCGCCCGAACCAGATCGAGAAGGGATCGAGTGATTTGTTGTCGTAGAGCAGAGAGAGGATAAGTCAGGACTGCGGGTTGATTTCTTACTTTTCGAGGGTCTAAAATGCAAAATAGGCACGACGTACGTACGACATACCGCCCGAACGTACACGTTTCGTCTCTGGCTTATGGACTGCGGGTTGAATTCCAAATTCTAGAGGGGCTAAAACGTAAAACGACCACGACGTACCGGACACCGTTAGCTATATTATATAGTAGAGATTTTGTTGGAAAAGGAGTTTTTTTTTGAGACAAGGTTGGAAAAGGAGTAACGCTGATTGTTAACATAAGGTGGGCCAATAGTACGAGCATAGGCCTATGAACAAAGCCTACCCCGTACGTCGGTTTGTTACATAAGGTGGGCTGATAGGACACGTAGAAGCCCACTATTGCCTTTCATTGCTTTGTTCTTCTCCGTCTTTCTTCGTACCCCTCTCCTGCGAGCTGTCGTCTCCATCAGAAGGAAAGGATCCACGCGGTCATGGTGGGGAAAGGAGAGGCAGCGGCGGCGTCGGCGCAGCACAAGGAAGAGGATCACGAGGAAGACGGCGAGATGGTCGGCGTGGTGAAGCTGATCAGCGCCGAGGGCTTCGAGTTCGTCATCGACAAGAAGGCCGCCATGGTCTCCAACACGCTCAGAAACATGCTCACCTCGCCCGGTACTCTTCTGATCCCCTGGCCCATCCGTTCATCCGTCGATTGGCGTTACTAATTGATCGAATTGAAAATCCGTGATTATTAAGGCGGCTTCGCGGAGACGCGCCAGGGCGAGGTGAGGTTCCCGGAGATCAGCACCGCCATCCTCGAGAAGATCTGCCAGTACTTCTATTGGTCCCTCCACTACGCCAGGTAAATCCTTCCTCTGGGATTCCCCTCCCCCCTCTGCAATTCCAGATTGTCAAATAGCTTAATTTGGTTTCGCGGCGATAAAGTAGCTTAGCTGCTTACCCTAGCTAGGGTTCATATATCAGCCCCAGTTCATGAACTCTGTCTCTGTGCAAGCAAGATCATAAAATAGTCAAATTTGATGCCTTGACATGCACTTGCTTGTGCTCAACCACGCATAAACATCCTCCCTGTTTATTTATCAACTGCTCGGGCTAAAGATCAATCAGAGCGTGCTAACGATTTGTAGGCTCTGCCTGCAATTACACTGCGTAGCTCCTACTCATGTTTATTTTGTTTCATTTCATCATTTGCTAAAAGGCTTAATGCGTAAATATCCAGAATCAAGTGTGATGACCTAGAAGTATACTTTTCTCTCACAAACTAAGTAGTCGCAGTGTAGAAGTTTTCTTTCTTGATGCTTCCGTTTGTTTGATTATTTTGAAGGAAGCAATTTAAATATTTAGATTTGTTTGGGTGCAAAATAGTAAATTTCATCATTCCATGGCTCTGTTTCACAAGATACAGAAAATTCTCCTATAAATTCTTTCACACTACGATATTTAGGGGCATACCTTATCAAACAAATACCCTTGTATTCCAACATTACTCCTTTCTCTTTTTTTATGAAAAAAATTAGCAAACTAAACTAGCTTGCTAAAAAGGCTTATATTGTGTAACAGAGGGTGTACAAAACATGGGATTTTTTCTTCTAATTTTAATATTTAACCAGCATTCAGTCCATCATTTCTTGCTTACGTTTGGTGCACTAGATTTTCCATGGAATACATCAAACAACTATGAAGTAGCATATATCTGTATGTTTGCCATCCAGAAGCCCAGCTTTACATATACATCATGTCCATGAGTTATCCAAATACCATGCGATTTCTTTTTTGTTGATTTCCATACTTTATCTGAATTTAACTGTATGTATAATGTAACCTCACATGTCCTAACTCCCAAGCCTCCCTAATTGCTTACTATTGTGTGCAACATCGACATCCATGAGTCAATTAATATCCACTTAAGTAAGAATCATTTTTTTCTTCTAAAACAAGGGCAGTTGCTCCGCATCCTTTATGTGAAGTGACATATACACCAATAGCAACAGACCATCAACAAATGCAGCCTTTATACTGAGCTATCAGTATTATCTGGTCCATTCCACATACCCACTCTTTTGTAGGTGGACTAATTTGAGTGAGAAACATAAAAACCTGGACAGTTCTCTCAACCGGTGTTCCTGAAATGATTTAACTGTATACTTCAACCATGTTTTCTGTCTTAGATCTTGATTGCTCCTTTTCAATAGTTCAACTCAGAATGTGTTAGGGTAACTTTGGTTGTTTTTTTAGTTTCTCCTCTGCTTAAGGCGGTTATCTTTTCTTAAGAAATGTTCTATGTATCATTGAGGTTGTCCATTTATATAGTTGTATGCTGACTTTGGTTCATTCGTTGCAAATTTTTATCCGAGGGAATCTGATGAGAACTTATAAATTAACAATCGATCCTTACATAGTTGCGAAGCTTCAAGAAACCATATTTGCTCACATGATTTTTGGTTGAAAAAACCATAAGCCAGGAAAAACAGCGGTCCTCTAAATATCCACAATCATGTTAGTCCAGGCTGACAGCTGCTACTTGAGTTAAGAGTAGAAAGAATGCAGAACCCTTGCCCTTGGTTCTATGTTTAAATAAGGTTGTGAAGTGAATTCCATGTTAAGACTAAGCTGCTCATAGATGTTTGAGCTCGACCTGTCAAACCTGTACAATTATCTTTTTTTTTATGAAAAAGATAGTTCCGTAGTTCAGTTATCTGTACTGAGTTAGCGCTCTGCTTGGAATTATGAAGTATTGAAGTGAATTCCATGTTGAGACTAAGCTATTAATAAGTGGTTTGAACTCAACCTGTCAAACCCATAGTTCAATTATTTGTACTCAGTTTAGCCCCCCGCTTGCAACCAATGAAGAAACTTTAACTGGTGCGTGGTAGCTGTTTTCCACTGTTTGAGGTGAACGGTTTTTGTAAAAACCCCTATTTGAGACCATGGAGCTTGGTATTTTTCACTTGGGAAAAGAGAGTTGGGCGTGTTTCCACTTTCCACATATGTTGCACATTACTGCCTCAGTTAAAATATATAAAGTAATACTTTGTTCCGTTAGGTCGACTTTGAACAACAATTACTCTATTAACGTGATACAAAACCATAACCATAAGTATTTTATAACGCAAATCTAATGACATCAATTTAATGTCAAAGGCTCATCCCAACAAAACGAAACTAAACATGCTGTATATTTTGGGACATAAGGAGCTCCAAAATCTATGGACTCTGGACAGACCAGAGTCATGTCTATCTTCTTTCTTGGTACTACTAATAAACTGCAAAAACTGTATGTCAGTGTTTGTTGAAGATGTCAAGGAATAGATGATTTTAGTTTTTCTACTGTGCTATTCGATATTTGCATGCTACAGCAGCTTTGCTTGATGACTCTAGTCCTGTTTTGTTTGTAGTGGGAAGGAGACAGCGGAGTTCCCGATTGAGCCAGAAATCACCCTGGAGCTGATGATGGCCGCAAACTATCTCGACACTTGAGCCTGTAACAATGTCTTGTTAACATATGATGAATCCGTCACCCATTTGTTATTAGAAAATGTGATGTTGTACGTGCTTACCTTACCTACTTTAATCTGGGTTTAGTAAATTAAGCAAATTTGTGTGCTGTGCAACTAGTAGCAGGAATCTGTCGTGACTGACAGCTTGTTTGGGATCAGATCTTGTCAGCTCTATCAATTGAACCGTGATCACATGTCGCTTGTTTCTGCCTACGGTAGTAGACAAGATTCCGCCGGTAATCAACTGGAATCGACTTGTATAGACCAGCCAGCGCATACGGTCACCTGCAGACCGTGGTGTACTGAAATCCATGATGCATCTGATATAGACACGTTTAAAAAAAAACACACACACACACACTTATTGCAGAGGGAGAAGAAGATAAAAGATGTATTTGATTTTCAAAGCTCTTTTTGATGAGGGTTAGACCTCGCTTGATTTATTTTAAGTTATTCTCTCAGTAAATTTGAATTTTGTAGTCATATCTTTTAAATGTTAGGAGTACAATTAACGTATGATTTATATTTCTTTTTGACTGGTATCTGAGTTGAAAACATAATAGTACAGTAATAATTTATTAGAAATTGTTTGAATGCACCATGGAAAAATATACTCCTTTTGTTTGCAAAATACATGCCGTTTTACAAAAAAATAGAAACAGCCCCCCGTTTGCAACTTTGGCCATTCCTTTTTACACATATTTTGGTTAAATATATAAGAACACATTTTTTGTCATAAAAAATGTAGTGATATTATTTTCATTGATTCGATCTTACTAATTTCTAGAATTAATGTGAGTCATAGTTGGTGAAGTTTGGGCATGTATTTACAAGCATAGGTACAGTTATTTTCCGAAAAATTAGTTTCTTTGTAGAGTTATAGATTAGTAGAAACAATGAAAAAAATCACAATGTTGGACTTGATTGAAATCCTTCTTTAAATCGCATGCAAACTACTCACTCCGTTTTTAAGTGACATCTTATATTTAAAAACGGAGTGAGTAGTACATAGAAAACTTTCCATTGTTATCTTTGAATCAAAGAGGGGCAATTTGTTTTCTCCCCAAAGTGGGTGTCAAAGGTATGACGTTGACGTGGAAGGATGTAGCTGCCTCCCTCAAATCCACCAAACCATACCCGAAAGCACACACCATCAGATCTGTCCTCATGCGATCCTAGCACCCAACTCATGTATACTTCCTTCTCCTCCCGGCTCCTTCCACACAGGGAAAAATATATATTTTCTTCTGCTGTCCTTAGAACGAACCATAGTCTATTCTGGAATTAATGCTTGGATTTGTTGTTGGATCTAGTACACGTCATGATGGGTATGGAAGAACTGAAATGCTTCTTGAAATCAATAATGTTGAATTAATACTTTGAGATTTTTTTCAGTGTAATGCTTGAAAGATTTAGCTGGATCTTATCAACAATTCATCCATTAAGGGGTATGGAAGAAATGGAATAAATGTTTTTTTGTTGGTGTTGTTGTGAAGGGAAAAAAAACGGAAAGGGAGTGGGCCGAAAGGGAGCGGAAAACCCCACACACGTGGACGCATCTAGTCCCATGAGCGAGTGGAGTGGACGTACAAGAGGAGGGAGCCAAGGGCGGCCAGCCAGATACAGTACAATACAGCAACAAGAAAGATTCTTTCCCCCGTCCAGCCCCCCTGCCATCGGCTCCGCCGGCGCGCGGCGAGACAATGGCGGCCTCCCCCATCGACTCCGCCTGGGAGGTACGTGCGCGCAGGCCCACCGCTCCGATCTCCTCCCTCTTCCCACCTGCACGTCTCGATCTCGACGGATCTTTGTTTCTTCGTCGTCCTGACTGACTGTTTTCGTTTGCCTTTGTCGTCGGGATCAACGAACAAACGAACGAACGAATGCAGTCCCTGATCGGTAACTTCAGCGAGTTCCAGCTGGCCAGCGTCGTCACATTCGTCCTCCACGAGAGCGTCTTCTTCCTCTCCGGCATCCCGTCCCTCCTCTTCGAGCGCTTCGGGCTCTTCGCCAAGTACAAGATCCAGGTCTGCCCTCACCTACCTCATCATCTCCGTGATTGATTCGATCCGTCCACTAGATGCGCGTATCTAGCGCCACCTGCCGTGTCAAATGTGTGCGTACAGTACATCTTTGAGAATTTCGTCACGCATGGCCCAAGAACAGTCAAACGAGGGGATGGATAGGCAGGAAAGATGACCAAACCTTTTTCCAAGCTATTCACGGATGTTTTTCTTTTTCTTATTTTACATATAGCTTTCCCTGTCATGACATGTAAGACAGTCCAAGCAAGGAACTGTTTTGTTTCAATTGCATGATACTGACAGGAACCAAACAACACTACGCACCACTCATTCTCATTTTGAACCATTTATGATTTTTTTTGCTGTTAGATTTTTAATGTCAAATATTACGCCTCTGTGCACAAATGAAAATGAATTCCGAGAGAAAGAAATTAAGGATGCAAAACACTTCGTAGTCAGCTAAACGTGTATCTCTCGGCATGGAAAATCTCTTTTACGTAATTTTCTCTATCATGACAAGTTAGGCAGTCCAAGCAAAGAACTGATTAATTCGACTGTATGATACCGACATGAACCAAAAAAACACTAGGCACCACTCGTTTTCATTTCGAACTATTTCTGATTTTTTTCCTGTTAGATATTCAAAGTCATACGTCTCGTGCCCAAACCAAAATCACTTCTGAGAGAAAGAAAATAAGAATGGGAAACACTTAGTCAGCTAAACGTGTGTATCTGGGCATCGGAAATCTCTTCCACATAACTTTCTCCATCATGACATGTTAGGCAGTCCAAGCAAGAAACTGATTAATTCAACTGTAGGATACTGATATAAACCAAAAAACACCAGGCACCATAACTTGAAGACTACCGTCTTACCAGTTTTGCCGCAGATTTTCCTCGCTAAGAGCATTAGTTCGTATGATATAGTTGAGCATTCATTGTGATTCTGTAAGATAGCCTGTATCCTTACGTTTTGTTATAGTAATGGAAGCACGTTGTCTTCCTGGCTCTAAACAAACATGCATTTGCCCATCTTGTCTCTTAAAGTGCCTACCTTTCAATTGTATCACTTGAACTGTTGGGCTATGACATTCAATGTTATTGATGTGCACGCCAAATATACTTTCCTCAGAGAAATCTATCTTGGAGTGCATCTTATTGATTTTTTCTCCAGTTTCTGCTTTCAGTGCAGATAATTTTAATTTCCTCTTTTATCTTTTTCTGTCATGAAATAGTTGATTCACAGAACAAATCAATGAACATTTTTATGTACCTTTATACCATACTTGCTGTTCTAAACAATAAGTATGTGCATCTTTGCAGAAGAAAAGCAACACCTCTGATTACCAGAACAGATGCGTACTGCGTCTCATTCTCTACCATGTCTGCGTGAACTTGCCAGTCATGATTCTCTCCTATCCCGCCTTTAAGTTCATGGGGCTTAGGAGTTCTCTTCCTCTGCCACACTGGTATTAAACTTAATTTCCTCCTTTCTCCAACAAAAGTAGGCCACCTACCAATATTCTTCTCATCTAAGAATGTTAAGGAAGCAGCATGATGATCAAGACTCAAGTGGAAGCGAAAATTGTTTCACTTGCTAATGATACCTACGTTGATGCAGGACGGTCGTCGTATCTCAAATTCTTTTCTATTTTGTACTCGAGGATTTCATATTCTATTGGGGGCACAGGGCTCTCCATACCAAATGGCTATACAAGCATGTCCACAGTGTGCACCACGAGTAAGTTACTGCTTCATTACCTCTTATTTTATGTAGCACATCAGTCTGACATCATTCGAATTTTTAACATAATAAACTGTGGGCAGATATGCTACACCATTTGGCTTAACCTCGGAATACGCACACCCAGCTGAAATTTTGTTTCTCGGGTTCGCCACGGTTGTTGGTCCTGCCCTGACTGGCCCTCACTTGTTCACCCTATGGCTGTGGATGGTGTTGAGGGTGTTAGAGACGGTTGAAGCTCACAGTGGATATCACTTCCCATGGAGCCCATCGAATTTCCTGCCACTTTATGGAGGGTAAGTAGGCTAGGATATGCCCACTTGTGCTAGAAAATTGTAGATGGATTCTATTAGTCCATTCGATAGGTTGCCATTTACAGTGTTGTGAATTTTTCGTAATGAGCAGCTCTGACTTCCATGACTACCATCATCGTTTGCTTTACACCAAGTCAGGGAACTACGCCTCTACATTTGTTTACATGGACTGGTGAGTATATTTGTTTGCCACTTGTGTGTTGAATCATGCCCTCCCTTTTACGTGACATGTATTCTCATCATCTTGTGTTAGGTTGTTTGGCACGGATAAGGGTTACCGCAAGATAAAGACCATCGAAGCGGAAGAAGGGAAGCATTTGTAAATTGTGAAGCTACTCTTTTTTTTCTCTTGGTCAACTCATCGAAACTAGTTTTTGATCTGTTGTATTAATTGGTGGTAACATTGCCTAAATGGGAAGGAGATATATGGCGTCGATCGATCCTAGGCACTGACATCATCTGAGGCCATGGATCCCACATGCCGTTTCTTTCTTCTTCCCATATTTGCTATCGTCATGTGATCATGTGTTGTCTAGGCCAACTTATATAATTTGTGATGAATTAAATTTGTTGTGTGCTATTGGGGTTTGTTTGGACGTACGGATACAATATGCCAGAGCAGAGGTAACTATCTGAAGCTGCAACATCTTATCAGATTAGCTTTTGCAAGTCAAGTAAATCGGCACAGATGAGATTTGTTGTTCTTATGTCGCATACTTTCCTTGCGAGTTCATCTTGTTTTTTTTTAGAGAGTACGCAATCGTGTACTTTAGTTTTATAGAAGGTAGAAAGTAATTGTACAAGAAGACTGCTCAGACAGATTGCAACCAATCTCGAGCAGTCACACCCCACGACAGAAAATAGAAGACTACTCTACTCCTATCGATGGATCTCCAACACCAGGTCCTGCTTGGCTCCATAGCTTCATATCTTGCAGCACCAGGGAGGCCAGCACATCCTCATTACAAATTTGTGTAGTGTTACCGAAAACCCTCGCGTTCCGCTGCTTCCAGAGGCGCCAACAAACTAATATGACCCAAGTGTCAAACCTGCGCTTACTCTTCCTGTCCAAGGCTGTCCTCTCGTGCAGCCACCAAGGCCATCCTCTCGTGCAGCCACCAGGTCTCCAACCTATCTCCAGGGGCTGGTATGGCAAAATTCAGCTGCATTGTCTGCCGGCATTTGTGCCAGACTGATCTAGCATACACACACTGCATCAAAATATGATCAGTGGTGTCCTCCCCTTGTAGACAGAGATGGCATAAGTCCACCACCGTCTGCAGGCCATGGCGGACTCGGCACTCCGATGTCCAGATCCTGTATCTAAGGGCAAGCCTCCGATGTCCAGATCCTGTATATAAGGGCAAGCCAAATGAAGATTTTGCATTTGAGCGTTGCCCTACTCTTCCAAACACAAGTTGCAGCGGCAAACCGCTCCTGTCCCTGACAAAGCATACTGTAGGTTGATCTTGCTGTGTACTGTCCTGTCGGAGACCAAGGCCAGGTAATGGCATCCTTGCTAAGCAAGTCTGTGAACAGTTTACTCTCGCCCACAGCTGCACAAGCTGGAAAACAGCCTGCGCTGAGAGGTCACCAGTCAGGTCTGAGACCCATCTGTCTTGATTTAGCGCTACAGCTACTGTCCTGATGTTTTTTCGCCTAGTGGGAACATGATCAAGTAGCATAGGCGCAATGTCTTGAACAGAATCTCCTTGAATCCATCTATCTATCCAGAAAAACACATTGTTTCCATTACCCACCTTGATGCGTACCAAACTATCAAAGACAGCTTTGGCATCTACATCCTTCAGCGCTGGGAGACCTTGCCATGGCCTGGCCCGATCAGTTCTCCTGAGCCACTGCCAGCGTACCCTGAGAGCTAGCCCATGCAGCTGCAAATTCCTTACACCAAGACCACCATAACAAAATGGCTTAGAGATTGTATCCCAGGCTACTAAGCACTGTCCTCCAGGTGTCTCTTTTTTCCCTGCCCAGAAGAAGGACCGCATCCAACTCTCAATTGCCTCCAACGCCCATACCGGCGCATCTGCCACTAGCAGCTGATGAACAGGTCTAGCTGAGATGAAAGCGTCACGCACTGTAGAAGTGCATATCTGCAGTGCAGGGGTGAAGTGGCTACCTCATATTGTATTTGTTAGAGAGAAATACGTAAATGTCCGTCAAAATAAAAATGTTAAAACATGAAAGTTGTTTGGAAGGATGATATCCATATACTCGTGAAAGGATAATTCAAACGGATGACTGAGTGCGACGAATTTGACAAAATTCGTCAAATGTTTTTGCGAATTTGGATCCAAAATTAAGGAGCTAGAGTCGACCAAACTCGAAACCGATCACGGAAATGGAACCTACTCGTCGTCGCGCATATATTTCGTGTATATGTTTTCATCAAAAGGAGGGCCACCGGATCTAGATCGGACGGCGCAGAGCGGCCGCGCAAAATAAGTATATGTCCGTCAAAACAAAAAGGTTAAAACATGAAAGTTATTTGGAAGGGTGATATCCATCTACCCGTGAAAGAATAATTCAAACGGATGACTGAGTGCGACAAATTTGACAAAATTCGTCAAATGTTTTTGCGAATTTGGATCCAAAATTAAGGAGCTAGAGTCGATCAAACTCGAAACCGATCACGGGAATGGAACCTACTCGTCGACGCGCATATATTTCATGTATAAGTTTTCATCAAAAGGAGGGCTGCCGGATCTAGATCGGACGGCGCAGGGCGGCCGGGCACTGTAGAGCATGCGGGTACTGTAGGAGCGCGGCACTGTAGATGCGATGCACATCTACAGTGCGCGGGGCGAGGTGGCCATGTCCATCGCTCGCTGGGAAGGTGCGCATTTATATGACTGACGAGGGGTTAACTCGTCAAATCCCATGGTTAAGGACATAGGGTTGAGATTACGAGGGAGAGAACGTGGTAGAGCTGGTAGTTTCGTCGGCTGACAAGCAAAAGCAGGGATTTAGGTTCAGGCCTCCGGAGAGTAACACCCTACTTCCTGCTTGTCTGGTATTGATCGTGTAAGATTATGCGGGCTACAATGGGGTCCTGGCGAGATGTCGATCTCGCTAGGGTTTTGGTGGTTCGAGTATTGCGTGTCCTGGATCGGCGGCCCTCCCAGCCTTTATATAATAGGCTGGGTCTCGGGAGTTCGCAACCGACCCTGTTTACATGTAAGGAAAGTCTAAACCGACTATGCCTATGTCTAATCTTGGAGGGTACTCCATCTTGTTGGGCCTTTCGTCATGGGCTTCATGTAGGCTCTTGATAGTTGAGCCTTAGTCGACACGTGCACCAGGTACCCTTATGGTAGGGTACCCGAGATGTATATCCTTGTCAGTAGCCCCCGAGTACTTGTCTGACTCGAAGAATCGGGCATGGACTCGTTCGCAAGTGCACGTCATATTCTTTGTACTTGTGTTTATAATTGGAATTCATGTATGAATAGCACATGTTGGCTATGTCGAGTATTTTCATCGACTTTGGTTTTTGCCTATGATAATCAAGGGATAATAGCTTAGTAGGCCCGGTACACTCGACGGATCGGGACCGGTTAACTACACATTCGGGTAAAACCTTACTAGCTTTCAATCAAACTCGAGTCCCCGGACTCGAATTTGGAACAAACTGGTCAGACTCGACTATGCCGCGGAGGTCTTACAGAATCGATCTGCAGTATAATTTGAAATTTACCCAACGCATCCGTCGGGATTTTCATCATGTCTGTTGACACGGAAAGTATAAGGATTAACGTTGCTGGAACGGTCCTTAGCCCAGCTCGAAAGTTCGGCGGGTCTTACCTTTACACTATGCGTGCAGCATCCGAGATATCTGCGGCGGACGCAACTCGGGAATTTTTGAGTATGATTTTGTATATGAACTGAGTCGAGTCTTTTGTCGACTGATACTTTGTCATTATTCTATCGGGTGCGCGACAGCGCTCCCGATGGGAGTAGCCCCCGAGATTGTGATTTATTGCTTGCAATGGAGGATAATCTCAAATCTTTTTATCCCATATACTCTTAGTCGAAGAAATTTTTGATATGCTCCCGATGGGAGTAATATGCCTTAGTCGAAGGAACGGTCGAGTGACCAATTTTGCCTTAACATTGCTTTTTCACACCCGAACCAAGCAAGACAGTCGAGTGACCGATATGCGTTGGGCGGACTCGAATGCTTTTCTGAACAAGCGCTTGCAATGACGTCAGGGATGACGCTTATGGCGACTGCGCTGTCTGACACGCGGTGGCGTGCGTTATGCTGTGATGGATGGGACGTGACACGTGGGCCCCAAGCTGCAGTGCTGACCGAAGACTTGTGCCGTTTGGACTTGTTTTTTACCGTTTTGACGCGATTTTCGCGGCGTCGTGATGATGGCTTCCTCGTTTCCCGTGCGTAGTGAGCGGAGTGGCCGTCGACGGTTGCCCTCCACGTTCGCCACGTGTACGGTAGGATTCAAAAAAAAACACATGATTGTGGTTTGGACGGTTGTGATTGATTTTGCTTTGTGGTAAATAGGGAGGAACGACATTGGCAGAATTTTTTACTAGCCATTTGCCTCCTGCGCCGCCCCTGTTTCATCTTCTTTCTCGCGCTCCTCCTCCATTGTTCTTGTGCCAAAGCTTTGTGCGCTCTACCACCCTCTCCTTGACGATGAAGAAGGTAGCGGGCAACAAGCGTGCCGCCGCGACTGCTGCCGCCGCGACCGATGCGGTGGCGGTGAAGGGGAAGAAGGTTGCGGCCAGCGCATCTGCGTCCGCCGCCGGCCTGAAGAAAAGCGACGGGGACTGGGTGAAGTCTTCGATCAAGGAGATGCACCTCGACAAGCTTCGCGAGGACGGGCTGCTACCTCCCGCGGACCAGCTGTTCGTCCGCGCGCCGTCGCCCAAGGAGGTACTCCCTGAACCTCACGCCAATGAGCGCGTTTGTTTTGCGGAGTTCTTAACTAGGGGGTTCGCATTCCCCATCCACGATTTCGTGCGTGGTTTGATGTATGCCTATGGGGTGCAAATCCATGATTTCACCTCTAATGGCATACTGCACATTGCCTGTTTTATGGTTTTGTGCGAATGCTTTCTGGGGTTTTCCCCTAGCTGGGCGTTATGGAAGTCCATCTTCCTCGTCCGACCGAACAAGAGGGGCGGCCGCACCTATCCTCTGGGCGGCTGCGGGATCCAAGTGCGCAGCGATACGCGCTACTTCGCCCTGAAGCCAGTCGACTCGGCGCAAGGGTGGAGGAAAAAATGGTTCTACGTCCGCGTCGACCAGGAAGGAATCCCGGCGTTCTCATCTCCAGCTCTCTTGCGAGGACCAACGCCTGGGATCATCAACTGTCGACTGAAGAACAGGCGGAGGCAGCGCCTCTTTTGTCAAATATTGGAAAGCTGCTGGGCAGCGTCACAGGTGCGCACCTGATTGCCACCTTTGTGAAGATGCGAGTGTGGCCAATTCGCGCCCGAGCTCACCCCATGTGGCAGTATGAGGGTGTGCTCGACTCCAGTCGAATGAGCCAGGAGGAAGTGTCAAAGAATGAGGTAGTGGCGCATGTGCGATCCATTACCAGCATTAAGTCAAGCGACCCCTGCAACGTCGACTGCCCTGTCACTCCATATGGGCCGGACAAGCCTTTGCCAGAGGTTAGTACAACCGTATGTGTTATTTGTCATCTGGCGTTACCACTCAGTGTTTTTGCTTTCTTAGCCTTGTAATGTTATTTGTGATATGCAGGGTCATTCGACTGCGTCAACCCTTCCTCCCCTTCCAGAGAATGGCCCAACTCATGAAACGGAGGTGCAAGAGGTAGAAACGAAGGGAGGGGATGAATCGCCTCTACCTTCGGCTACCACATCTCCGATGGAAGAGGTTGAAGAGGAAGAGGCAGATGAAGTACAGACTGAGGAGCCGGCCGCGACTGACCATGTGAGCGAGGTTCCCACTCGCAAGCGTCGTCGGGTGGCCCAAGGTTTGTCCTCTTCTATGAGCTCACCGCGAAGGAGTCGGATGTGAAGGATGACGGAGACTCGGGCTCCTCACCTTCTGCCAAAGCTGCTCCTTTGGATGTGAGCCCGTTGAGCTCAGCTCCTCCTCCCAAGTCGGGTGAGGAGCTGCTTTTTGGAGGCCCAAATTTTGACAACCTCGACAGTGAGGAGGAAGAAGAGCACAGGTTTGCTCCTATGCTTTCTGTACTGAGTTTTTTCGTTTTGGTATTCGTGCTTATGTTGTTTGTCTTCTGTCACCCGTAGTGCTGAGACTGTGCATCCTCCGACTCCTCCATCCGACAAAATTTTGACCCCTGAGCACCGGACTCTCTCTTGTTGCTCCTGAGATCGTTCAATCAGTAGCCACGGCTACTGCCATTGAAACGGCCAAGGTTGCGAGTGCTGCAACCCCAGAAGTCGGGACATCTGCCGCAAAGCCTGCGCCTTGGATTGAACACGTAAGTGTCTTTTGTCGAGTCCGCATACGGGACTGGTTATGTATAACTCATGCTGGTTTCATGTGCTTGCAGCCTACTACCTCAACCTGGTGGAATCAGGCAAACTTTTGTCCAGGTGGAACAGGAGAGGGACAGTCTGCGTGCTAACTTGGAGCAACTTACCCGTAAGTGTATTTTGATTCTGTACCCGAAGTTCTTTTGCACTGTCTTTGCTTAGTCGAATGTTTGAGTTACTTCTTGCCATCAAATTCAGGCGACAAGGCATCGGCTGAGTCCCGGGTGAAGGAGCTAGAGGAGGCACTCGCCTCCCAGCGCGCCGAGTCGAAGAAAACTTTGGATGCCACCAAGACGCACCGCCGTGCGCGAGAGAGGGTACGCTGAGCGACTGGCTGGCCTCGCTCGGGATGTGGGAGGTTAGTAACTTTCCCTTTGACATTTTTTGTGTAGCCTCTGAGTGCTGTGTAGTGATTTTGCTCTTTTTGGTCTTTGTTGAAGGAGTTATTGGCGCACCAGCACCTTCTGACGTGGTCAGTGATGAATTGTCACTCGACCACGTGATAGGTGACCTTGATGCCATGTTCATCCAGGCGAAGGATGCTCTCGCCAAGTCCACCAGCACACTTGGCGCCGTGTACAAAGAAGTGCTTCCGCTTGGCGAGCAACCGTCGACTGTTGATGGCTTCGCCAACGTTCTTGGTCCAGGGACTTCGACCATGGCGAATTTTGCTCGCGCCCTCACGGTACGCGGCTCGGAGTCCACCCTCAAGCTGATATTAGGTCATGGGATAGAGGGTAACTTCGAGGCGGCTATGTCTGACTTCCCTCGGAAGGCTGGCGGGAAACTAGTATCTCTGAAGCACGTTAGCGAGCCAGCCGCCCGACTGGCCAACATATTTATGACCACCATGGAGCGCCGGGCAACAGAGGTCGCCGCCCGTTCGAGTAGGGCTAGGTCGGAGTCTGCGTCATAGTTTTAAGGCAGCCGAACCTATTTTTATGCTCTGTAATGACACATTATGATCACGCGAGTATGCGTGTACTTTTGCTGCACTTTGTATGAATGTCATCTTTAATGCCTTTTGCGTTTTCACCTGAAAGGCTATGTGCCGTTGACTCGCTTGACTTATGTGCTTGGTTTCTCATTTCTTACATGAGATTTGTGTGATGCCTTGAACAGCCACAAGAACCCGCTAGTTCAGCTGGTTCCTCGCAACCGCAGACTGCCACCCAATCACGGGCTCAGGTGGCCAATGATGCCAGACTAATGGAGTATATGAAAACTCGATGCGTGAGACTGGAGCGAGAGCTAAAGAGTGCCCAGCGCGAGCTGGATACACTGAGAATGAGACCAGCTCCAGCCACAGAACGAGAAGATTATGTGCTTGGCGAGATGGACCTTGTAAACAGGCAACTCGAGTGTGAGTACAATCCTTTCTCTGATTATGAATTGTTTGGCTACTCTTATTTCGAGTGACTTGATTTGTTCTTTGTGCAGGTTTTGTCTCTGACTTCCAAGCAGAGCAAGCTCGCGTTGAAGAGCGTCTGGATAATGCCACTGACAACCCGACAACTGGCCGTCAGCATTTTTGGCTTGATAGGTTCCGAGCGCGCACACTCGCTACTCTGAAGGATCGAGCGTGGCGAAGCGCTCACTACTCGAGTTATGCAGGGCGGCTTTGATTCGCATCAACCAGACCCTGTTTCCAACAGGATACAACCACAAGGTATCCATGCCTTGCTAGATCTTTTCCGTAATGCAGGCCCCATCCGGGAGCTGCTTACACAGACGCTTGTGGTTGGAGCCAACGCGGCGGATGGCGTATGTGCGGAGTCGACGTCCCAACTTTGTGTTGCCGCCACCCGCGTTGGAGCGACTCTGTCCCAGGAGGACCTTGATGGCACAATTCTATCTGCGAGGATGCTGATCGAGCGGACCCACGACCAACTCTTTGGTCCTGTGCTACCCATCAAGGATGAGCCTGAGGACTAGAGTATTTATGTGCATAAACTTTGTAGAGGGGGCAGCCCCCGAGTGTAAATTTGCCACTTGTGTATAATATGAATTGTTTACGTTATATTTCCGCAGTCCCCGAGTCTATCGAGTGGGGTTTATGAGGATGTTTCGAGTGTGAATTAATAATTGCGCAGCCCCCGAGTGTCAGAGTAGGGCTGTGAATTATATGTGATATCTAAAATTTCAACCTTGCTTTGAGACCCAGCCCCCGAGCGTGCGAGTGGGGATTTGGAAGTTTTGCGTTCTTGTTTGAACTTTTGTGATCCAGCCTCTGAACGTGCGAGTGGGGCTGAGGTATTTTTTTTAGAGGGAGCGAAAGCTCGTGTCTTTGATGGCGCACCCCGAGCGTTTGGGTGCGGCCGAGGTATGTATGAATAGTAAATAGAGAGATAGGAGGAACATTGATTACATTCCACTTTTGAATGTTAAGCTGCAGGCCGCCTCATTAAAAACCTTCCAGCCCTGTAGGTATGGTACCCTGGTAAGGAAAAGAGAGCGTATGAAACCTGCAGCCATCGACATATGTGCCTATTACATTATGCGACTGAGCAATCTAATGCATAGAAACAGCGCAGCTGCGCAACGTTCAAAGGATTGTGCGAGAGTTCGCCCTGTCTTCGCGTGGTTCAGTCTGTATGCTCCGCCACCAATACCTCGTGATGATAAAGGGTCCTTCCCATGGGGGAGCGAGTTTGTGCACCTTCTTTTGCTTCAGTCGAAGTACCAGGTCGCCAACTTCGAAGGAC